>JAMPIV010008388.1:182500-468540 GCA_024509875.1 Oreohelix idahoensis
CCTAGTAGAGAAGAAACTACCATTTGCAGCTAAGTCAAGCCTAAAAGCTGACAAGCGACTTCTTACAAAAAACAACCTACCATCATACGATGATGAGTATTTTCTGTTAAAGATTATTCAATTTTTTTAAACTGTTAAAACTGAGTTGATTATTAAATTTGTTATTTGTTAATATATAAATTTAACGTCGATTTGGTAATTTTGAATGTGCTGCATGTTTGTCTCAGTGTGACGTGGAATGTAAATAGTGATACAGTAATCTGACAGCCTTTGCTTTCCCATTTAATGTCTACCATTTGCTAAGCCAAGCCGCGCAATTTTCTGACTGCATTACTCATATCTAATCCACGCCCTTTTTCTTGACATGTAAACAAACAGACATATTAGCTAGTTCCGCGACCTGCTGGCATAACAGTCAGCGAGCCATGATTTGTTTACCTGAGTTATCACGCGAGCTGATTTGCCAATCATAATTGTTGACAGACAGACGCACGTGGGAGATACAATCGGTTTCTTTGAAGGGAAATGCGGGCAGAAATTTTCCAGTGTACCTGTTTGATGTTCATACATGCAAGGAGATAATCGTTTGATATCAGAAGCGAACAGAAATCTCGGGAGGAAAACTGTTACACGAGTAAGTATTTGTTGTCGATTTGCAATGGCAAACAGAGTGACCGAGGAATCTTTGATCGGGGGGAATTAGTTTCCTGAATTTCTGCTATACACAAGAAGTGTGAAAATTCACATTCTCGAGATAATAACACTCAAATCTGTATATATACTGCGTCCCTCTATACCAATTATCAGTCATCGCTCAGAAAGTTTGGATAATCTAATCACGCCAGACTAGAACCATTTTTTTTGCTAAATGTGTTAAATTGTTTCGTGAAGATTTCATTTTTCTGATTTGTGGTAATAGAAATTGTGATTAAGTGTTAAAATGTGTTAAGTTTACCATTTAATTCACTGTAATTCCTTAGCGTTTAAAACTAGTGAAATACCATCTTTCTTCTTCGTTCCTTAACCACCGACCGTCAAAGCAGTCAGTGGCCATCACGCCTAGTGGCGTCTTGTACGGCAACAACAAATTGATTCCACTTTGCACGGTCGGTGGCCATCCTTCGTACAGTGCCCCAACTCTGGTTCATTCTTTGCATCTCAGCCTCCACAGTCCTCCGCCAAGTTGTTTTTGGTCGGCCTCTCTTTCGCTTTCCTTCAGGGGTCCAAAGCATAGCTGTTCTTGTGATGGCATCGGGGTCTCTTCTGAGGACACGACCAACCCAGCTCCAGCGTCTGCCAGCTATGATGGTGTGCATATCCTCTTGCTTGCTACGAGTAAGCAGATCTTGGTTGGTGATGGTATTCGGCCAAAAGATTCGGTGAATTTTCTTAGGCATGTTGTGTGAAAAGAGGACAATTTTGACATTTCCTTCTCTGTGACTCTCCAGCATTCCGCACCATAGAGAAGCACAGAAAGCACGCAACTCTGGTATAATCTTAATTTTGTGCTTGTGCTGTATTGGGAGGACTTCCAGATGTTATTTAGGCTAAAGAAGGCTGTTCTTGCCTTATTCATTCTGATGTTGATGTCTTTGCCTGCCCCACCGTCTGGTGTTACTATGCTTCCTAGGTATGTGAAGGTATCTGTCTGTACCAGTTGCTGATTCCTTACTGATATGGGCTCAGGGTTGCTCACATTGAGCGTCATGACCTCAGACTTCTTTAAAGTGATGTTCAAGCCCATCTGCTGGCTAAATTTATTAAGTCTATCCGTTTTTTCCTGGATGTGTTGATGTGAATGTGCCAGCAGTGCAATGTCATCTGCATATTCCAGATCTTCCAATGTAGAAAATGTAGTCCATCTTATTCCTCTTGGACTGCCCTCTATTGTCTGGCGCATCACCCAGTCTATGACTGTTAAAAATAGAGTGGTTGATAAGGGGCATCCCTGTCGTACTCCTGTCTTCACCTCAAAGGTTAGGTTAGTGAAATACCATAACGCATAGATATTTCTTGCCAGTCGTTCAGAGTAATGTAATTTCAAATACCCCATTTTTCTTACACAAGAAGATACGGCTTAGCTGACTGAGATAATTAAGTGTGACGGATCAGTGACCGAATAGAATTCGCATTATATTTCATTGTGTGAAATTAAATAAGTGACTAGAGTTAATGTTATGTGACTAAACAACAGACGCTGACAAATAGCTAGTAGTGACAGGCGGATTTTGTAAGTGCGCGTATAGATAAATTGAATAAAAGACTTTGTGCGCTGTTCATTTCTCGCAGGCAATAACGGGGGAGGGCACATACGCTTCTTTCCCGACATGCCATAGCGGAAAACCTACGGACGGATGAGTAGCAGTTTTTTTTAATTGTTCTTTTCTTCCTTATCTAGCACTCGATCAAAACCAGCGGCCAGCGGTCTAATATCACGCAGCCAGGAGTCAATCCACAGTGCTGAGTACATTCAAGTTGATCTGCCAGATGATGATCTCACACACTTCTTGGACGAGAAGAGAGATGCAATAAAGTTTTCACCTGCCAGTGCAAAAGGGCTTTGGGAACAGCTGGACGAAGCCTTGGCAAAAGAGTTGGATAACAACCTGAAGCAGCTAACTTTGGAGAAGAAGCTGGAAATCTTCGGCGACATAGTATATCTGCACTGTCGCAAAGAATTCGGTGTGAGGTGTCGTGAAACGAAGTGTAACCCACTACTTGGTTAATCACTATGTCGAAATACAGATTTGCTTCAACCAATCAACTTGCACCGTTCACCAGTCTCTGAGACAGAATAAATTATACTGTTCACGCAGTTCACGCAAGATGGCGGCTAAAAACTGAATAAAATTAGGCTGTATGAGCAAAAGACGAAACCGGAGGAAACCAATCATTTTGCTCCGCCAGGAACCAACCGAAAGCCTTTCTTAAGCAGTTACCTGCCTATATAATAGGGCGGAATTTTATGCTAAACACGCAATCCCGAACTTGACGCCAGAGATACTGACTGAAGAGGAAGAAGCTGTCACCTTGATTGATTGTTTACCTGAGGGCATCGACCTGCAACCTACTTCACTAGTCGAGTCAAACTGGCCGTTTTTTTTAAATCTTGGAGGGTAATTATAAATTTACGATAACCTTTAGGAAAATAGGCCTTCAGCAGGCATATAATGTTGGTATTTGTTGTGTGTCATTATACTACCTACACCTATATATATTTAATATATTTTGGGTTCACTATGAATGTATATGATTGATATAGACAAAGACTAATAGGACTCATACCTCAATCTATTGTCTCCTATAACTCAATCTATTGTCTCACACGACTTCAGTCTATTATCTCAGATAAGACCAACTGCAATATAACCAAAACAGTCCTTGTTAGGACTCAACCTATTGTCTCCTATACTTCAATCTATTATCTCAGACCAACTGCAAATATAACCAAAACAGTCCTTGTTAGGACTCAATCTATTGTCTCATCTAACTCCAACTGCAATATAACCAAAACAGTCCTTGTTAGGACTCAATCTATTGTCTCCTATAACTCAATCTATTGCCTCAGATAAGACCAACTGCAATATAACCAAAACAGTCCTTGTCAGGACTCAATCTATTGTCGCATCTAACTCCAATCTATTGTCTCCTATAACTCCAACCTGATATATCACAAAACAGTCCTCGTCGCATATACTCCTATCATAAGAACATAACAATATTGTTAGGATATATGTTACCAGCTAGTATAGCACTTGTCAGAGAGGGCGTGGTATAGTATAGGGGGAAGGACATTGTTGTATCACACCTAGGTGTACATATTATTGGATTTATTCATGTATTGATTTATATTATGGGATGTATTCATGTATTAAATGTATTCATGTATTGAATCTATATTATTGAATGTATCCATGTATTAGTTTATCAGAAAGAATGCTTTGCAAGTAGACACCTGTCTTGTCTCGCTATTGCTAAATCATACTGAGCCATGTTGTCATTCATCCTACATGCATACATCTGAGACACGCTCATTTCACTCACACTAGAAATAGGTGGGCTTGAGGACAGAAATTAGCCCCTATTTTTGCTTTGTTACAGGTTCATTTGTGTCCTAAAAACCTGAGGTCGTATGTTCGAGTCAATCCCGCTGCCTGGAACTTCGCAGGAGCATAGAGATTGTACAGAAGCTACATCTTTAGTCCCCCTCAGTCTTGGGTGGGCTAAAGTAACGAGCCTCAGCAGGAGTTGTGGGAACCAAACTACGGAGAACAGAACTGTTTTAAGAGATGAGTACACATTCGTACCATTTCTGTCAGCATTGTGAGCATAGAAACTGTCAGTGATGAGAAAGTGAATTAGCATAGCAAGAGACAAAATTAACAGCATAGCTGATAAGTGTTATATCCTTAATTAACAGCACAGCTGATATAATTTTTGTGTTCCTATAATTGGAAAACTTGTTGTAAAAAAAAAAAAAATATATATATATATATATATATATATATATATATATATATATATATATATATATATATATATATATATATATATATATATATATATATATATATATATATATATATATATATATATATATATATATATATATATAAAATAAATATTTGTAAATCACATGTAAACTTACAATTCCATTACATCCCATTTTTTTCAACATTCACCCTTCAGCACAAGAGTAGATAGTGTATATACTAAATAAATACTAGGGAAATTGTATTTTGAACGACTTGTCAATTGTATCATTGTTAAGTAAAAATCTGTTTCCTTGTTTTTTATTAATATCACAGTTAGTTACACAGCGGAGGTGGCGCTTTATGTCGGTCTACTCTCTACTATTGTTTCGAGATCAGAGCATTCACAGCCGTAACTAATTTGTGATACCAGTAGTCCTCTCAGACACTGGGACTTCACCATTTTCTGCAGAAATTCTATTTCTGTAATTGTCAGTACTATACTGATCCAAGAGCAAAATAAAACCTCGCGCCACACTGGGGGCTCGTTCCTGGGATATTTCTGTATAGCTTGAGCTATACTTAGTCTATTTATCTATCTACACTCTATCTTGTGCCACCCATAGATAACATAAGAAACCAATTTTTGAAAAAAATTCTATAATAGGATTTTTTATTGTTTTCTTAGGAGGAGTACCATTTAGTACTCAGTAAATAGTTGATGCTCACAAAGTTGCACGGAAATTATTTGTTCATTTAAATTAATTAAGTTTAATTACAATAATTGGGTTATAGTAAATTTACATACCCTATCTAAGTAACGCCATGGCTGATCTAGTGAAGTTCAGGACTGCGGTCATGCAGATGGGTAAGGAATTAAACATGACAGGTGATGCTCTTACTCAGTATGTCACAACAGAAGTGGACAAACACATGGATAGGGAAGAAAGAAAGTTGCAATTAGAGACTGAAGCAAGGAAATTAGAGGCTGATAGAGAAGCAAAGAAATTGGAGGCTGAAGAAAGGCGGTTGCAAGCAGAAGCTGAAAGAGAAGCCAAAAGACTGGAAGCTGAAAAAGAAGCCAAAAGACTGGAAGCTGAGAGAGAAGACAAAAGACTGGAAGCTGAGAGAGAAGCCAAAAGACTGGAAGCTGAGAGAGAAGACAAAAGACTGGAAGCTGAGAGAGAAGACAAAAGACTGGAAGCTGAGAGAGAAACCAAAAGATTAGAAATGGAAGCCAAGAAATGGGAGGCTGAAAATGAGGCAAAGAAAATTGAAGCTGAGGAAAGGAAATTACAAGCAGAAAGAGACCATCAGTTGAGATTAAAAGAGCTTGAAATTCAGGCAAATACTGGCAATAATGGTGGGAGCTCACCTCACTCTGAGAGTAGCTCCAGCCAGAGCACCTCAAGTGGGGCCATGAATTTTCATCTGGACCCATTTGTTGAGAAAGAAGACGCCATCGAGTCGTACCTGGATAGATACGAAAGACTAGCCACTACCTATGGCTTAGTGAAAGAAAAATGGAGTCTTAAACTATCTCAGGGATTGAGAGGTGTGGCCTACGATGTATATTTGAAGCTCTCAAGAGATGACCAGGAAGATTATGAAATCCTGAAACAGGCACTGCTTGTGAGATATGAAAAGAACTCAGAATCATATAGAAAGAAATTCCGAACCGCTAAACTTCTTCCAGGAGAAAACTATCACCAATTCTTTGCTAGACTGGAAACCTATTTGGAAAAATGGAGTTGTTTAGGAAAGTGTCAGGATCTGAAAGAAATGATAATGATGGAGCAGGTGAAAGAGTCCATGCCTCAAGAAATGAGGAAGTTTATCATGGAACAAGGAGCAGAGAGATTGGAAGATATTGTAACTGTTGCTGAGAGATATCAAGCAGCTCAGGCAGAATTATTAGGAAATAAGAAGAAACAGGGTGAAAACTTCAAATCATCACAAAACTATACCAAATATGAACAAAAGGACCATACCACAAGGAACAAACAAAGATTTGACCAAAAGGACAAAAACCCTCTAAGATCGGATAAGACACCTTACCGGAAGGAAGGAAAGTGGTGTAAAACTTGTCTAATGAGTAACCACAATACTGCGGACTGCAGAAGGAAGAATCCTCCTCATCATGCTGCATGTCTTACAACAGGGAATCAGGGAAGGAAGGAAATGGCAGTAAGTCAGAAAGACTTCCATCATCCCCCTGTCTGTGAGGAAGTGACCGTGAATGGCACTCAAGTACTGTGTTTATATGACACAGAATTGAACTTTGATTCAGTTGTGTGCTCTTCTCTAGTGAGTCCTGACCAGATAACCACAGAAACAGTGGAAATCAGAGGACCAATCAAGGGAGCAAGAACCATGACACTACCCATAGCTCGAATCAACATAAGATCTCGCTATGTGGAAGGAGAAATCAAAGCAGCAGTGATGGACGACCCTATTTACCCTTTGATTTTGGGGTGTAGGTATGTTTTCCTTGGAGAACCTATAAAACCCGTAGTTATGGCAACAGTCCAGACCAGGGAAAGCTCCAGGAAAATGGAGGAGAATCCTATCAATACTCATCCAGAAGAGATGAAAAAGGCTCAAGCAGCAGACAGCACGTTGAAGCCTTGTTTTGGCAAATTGCCTAAAGCACATAACCCTCCAGAGAAAGGAGACTTGTATATGAAGAATGGCCTACTATACAGAAAAGCTGGAACAGGACCTAAAGGGCATGGACAGCTTGTAGTGCCAAAATCTTACAGGGAGAAGGTTATGACGCTAGGACATGCTATACCCTTCAGTGGACATATGGGAATAGGGGCCACTGGACAAAGGATAGCCTGTCACTACTTCTGGCCAGGAATTACAGAGGACATAAAAAGATATGTAAGATCCTGTCCAGAATGCCAAAGAGTAGCTCCTAAGCATAGGACTGCACCAGCAACACTGGGAGAAATGCCTATTATGGGAACCCCTTTTGAACGTGTTGCAGTAGATATTGTTGGACCCCTCACTAGGACCAAGAAGAGAAATGCTTACATCTTAACCTTGGTTGATACTTGCTCTATGTGGGGAGAAGCAGTGGCCATGTCAGCTATAGATTCAAAGCACGTGGCAGAGGCCCTGTTGACAATATTTACCCGATTAGGTTTCCCGCATCAGATATTGACTGACAATGGGTCTCAGTTTAAGGAAAAGCTAACACAAGAAGTATTCAGGATATTTCAAGCCAGGCACTATCATTGTAGTCCCTACCATGCCCAAGGGAACGGTCAAGTAGAGCGGTTCAATGGTACGCTAATTTCAATCCTTAGAAAGCTGGCGAGTGAAAAACCTGATACTTGGGATACATACTTACCCGCTGCACTATTTGCATATAGGGAAGTACCCCACAATTCAACTGGATTGGCTCCAGCTACATTGTTGTTTGGAAGACCAATAAAAGGTCCACTGGAAGCATTGCTGCGGACATGGACTGATGAAAAGGCAGAGGAAACAGTGACTTCCTCATACCAGTACGTCAACGAGTTGACATCTCGATTGAAAGCCGGTTGGAAACTGGCCAATGATAACTTAAGACAGGCCAGGAGGAAGCATGCTGCGTACTACAACAAAAAAGCAAAGGATAGGGAACTGGAGGTGGGTGAAAAGGTGTTATTACTGTTGCCAAGCAGCAATAATAAATTGCAGATTGGATGGCAGGGACCCTATGTCATACTGGAGAAACTTTCCAGGACCAATTATAAGATTGACAAGAAAGGGAAGGAGAAGGTATATCATGTCAATCTTCTTAAAAAATACTATGACAAGGAATCATCAGAAGTTGCACATATTATGACCCTAGCCATTGCAACAGAAATGCACGGTGAACCACTCCACTCTATGGAGTATCCACTCACAACTACAGAGGATTATGTTCAAGTAAATATTAGTGAACATTTAACTCCAGAGCAGAAGAAGAGGGTTCAGAAAGTGTTGGAAACCCATGCTGATGTGCTCACAGATAAGCCAGGTCGTACGAATCTGTTAGAGTACGACATGAAGGTTACCGACCCTACCCCAGTATGCATGAGAACATACCCTATACCCTATGCGAAAGCCCAAGCACTAAGGGAGGAAGTTGATTATCTGTTGAAGGAGAAAATTATCTCGAAGTCAGACTCTCCCTATAGCTCAAGTGTGGTGCTATTGAGAAAACCGAGTGGTGAACACAGGTTATGTATTGACTACCGGAAGCTTAATGCGATCACAGAATCTCAGGTGGACCCATTACCTGACACCAACCAGCTGTTCTCTACACTGAGTAAGGCTAGGTATTTATCGAAGGTAGATCTAAGCAAGGGATACTACCAAATACCAGTGAAACCAGAAGTTAGGAAAATGCTGGCATTTAGTACATCGGACGGACACTACGAGTTTAATGTACTACCCTTTGGGCTGAAAAATGCTCCCAGTATCTTTTCAAGAATGATGAGGAAATTATTGGAACCTCTACAAAATCCCCATATCACTAACTTTATGGATGACATTCTTGTTGCTACAAACAAATTTGAAGAGCATATAGTAGCGCTCTCCATGTTGTTTGACAGACTGAGAGCCACTGGATTGACTGCACGTCCAACCAAGTGCTATATCGGTTGTAAGGAGTTGGAATTCTTAGGTCACACTATTTCTACAGGTCATATGTCTCCTGACCCAAAGAATATAGAGAAGTTAAAGAAGGCACCCAGACCTCAAACGAAGAAAGATGTGAGATCATTCGTGTCTTTATGTGGGTTCTATCAGAAGTACATACCCCACTTTAACTCTCTGTGTGCACCATTAACCAACTTAACGAAGAAAGGACAGCCTGACAAAATCCAATGGAATGCTGATTGTGAAAAAGCTTACACAGAGCTAAAAGCAAAACTCACCAGCAAACCAATCCTTACACTACCCGATATCACACAGGAATTTGTATTAAGGACGGACGCTAGCAGTATAGGTATTGGTGCAACTCTCTTGCAGAAATCAAAAGCCCAGCCGGAGGAACTTTTACCAGTCGCCTACGCCAGTAGGAAGCTGAATGCAGCTGAGTTGAACTACTCGACCATAGAGAAGGAATGTTTAGCTCTAATTTGGTCCATCAACAAATTTTCACCTTATCTGTATGGGACACACTTCATTGTCCAAAGCGATCACCAACCTTTAACATTCTTGGCTGCATCTAAAAAGCTAAATTCGAGATTGTTAAGGTGGAGTCTGCTTCTGGCGCCTTATTCCTTTACCGTGAATTACATTCCGGGAAGAGACAATGTAGGAGCTGATTTTTTAAGTCGACACCCTAGTACTCTGGAAGGACAGACGCAAAAGGATTAACCACAGCAGGGGTTTACACGTCAGCTATGACAAGTCACAGCTAGGAAAGGAGGGGGCTATGTCGTGAAACGAAGTGTAACCCACTACTTGGTTAATCACTATGTCGAAATACAGATTTGCTTCAACCAATCAACTTGCACCGTTCACCAGTCTCTGAGACAGAATAAATTATACTGTTCACGCAGTTCACGCAAGATGGCGGCTAAAAACTGAATAAAATTAGGCTGTATGAGCAAAAGACGAAACCGGAGGAAACCAATCATTTTGCTCCGCCAGGAACCAACCGAAAGCCTTTCTTAAGCAGTTACCTGCCTATATAATAGGGCGGAATTTTATGCTAAACACGCAATCCCGAACTTGACGCCAGAGATACTGACTGAAGAGGAAGAAGCTGTCACCTTGATTGATTGTTTACCTGAGGGCATCGACCTGCAACCTACTTCACTAGTCGAGTCAAACTGGCCGTTTTTTTTAAATCTTGGAGGGTAATTATAAATTTACGATAACCTTTAGGAAAATAGGCCTTCAGCAGGCATATAATGTTGGTATTTGTTGTGTGTCATTATACTACCTACACCTATATATATTTAATATATTTTGGGTTCACTATGAATGTATATAATTGATATAGACAAAGACTAATAGGACTCATACCTCAATCTATTGTCTCCTATAACTCAATCTATTGTCTCACACGACTTCAGTCTATTATCTCAGATAAGACCAACTGCAATATAACCAAAACAGTCCTTGTTAGGACTCAACCTATTGTCTCCTATACTTCAATCTATTATCTCAGACCAACTGCAAATATAACCAAAACAGTCCTTGTTAGGACTCAATCTATTGTCTCATCTAACTCCAACTGCAATATAACCAAAACAGTCCTTGTTAGGACTCAATCTATTGTCTCCTATAACTCAATCTATTGCCTCAGATAAGACCAACTGCAATATAACCAAAACAGTCCTTGTCAGGACTCAATCTATTGTCGCATCTAACTCCAATCTATTGTCTCCTATAACTCCAACCTGATATATCACAAAACAGTCCTCGTCGCATATACTCCTATCATAAGAACATAACAATATTGTTAGGATATATGTTACCAGCTAGTATAGCACTTGTCAGAGAGGGCGTGGTATAGTATAGGGGGAAGGACATTGTTGTATCACACCTAGGTGTACATATTATTGGATTTATTCGTGTATTGATTTATATTATGGGATGTATTCATGTATTAAATGTATTCATGTATTGAATCTATATTATTGAATGTATCCATGTATTAGTTTATCAGAAAGAATGCTTTGCAAGTAGACACCTGTCTTGTCTCGCTATTGCTAAATCATACTGAGCCATGTTGTCATTCATCCTACATGCATACATCTGAGACACGCTCATTTCACTCACACTAGAAATAGGTGGGCTTGAGGACAGAAATTAGCCCCTATTTTTGCTTTGTTACAGGTTCATTTGTGTCCTAAAAACCTGAGGTCGTATGTTCGAGTCAATCCCGCTGCCTGGAACTTCGCAGGAGCATAGAGATTGTACAGAAGCTACATCTTTAGTCCCCCTCAGTCTTGGGTGGGCTAAAGTAACGAGCCTCAGCAGGAGTTGTGGGAACCAAACTACGGAGAACAGAACTGTTTTAAGAGATGAGTACACATTCGTACCATTTCTGTCAGCATTGTGAGCATAGAAACTGTCAGTGATGAGAAAGTGAATTAGCATAGCAAGAGACAAAATTAACAGCATAGCTGATAAGTGTTATATCCTTAATTAACAGCACAGCTGATATAATTTTTGTGTTCCTATAATTGGAAAACTTGTTGTAAAAAAAAATAAATATATATATATATATATATATATATATATATATATATATATATATATATATATATATATATATATATTATATATATATATATATATATATATATATATATATATATATATATATATATATATAAAATAAATATTTGTAAATCACATGTAAACTTACAATTCCATTACATCCCATTTTTTTCAACATTCACCCTTCAGCACAAGAGTAGATAGTGTATATACTAAATAAATACTAGGGAAATTGTATTTTGAACGACTTGTCAATTTTATCATTGTTAAGTAAAAATCTGTTTCCTTGTTTTTTATTAATATCACAGTTAGTTACACAGCGGAGGTGGCGCTTTATGTCGGTCTACTCTCTACTATTGTTTCGAGATCAGAGCATTCACAGCCGTAACTAATTTGTGATACCAGTAGTCCTCTCAGACACTGGGACTTCACCATTTTCTGCAGAAATTCTATTTCTGTAATTGTCAGTACTATACTGATCCAAGAGCAAAATAAAACCTCTCGCCACATGAGGGAGGCAAGGGAAAGTAACCCACCACGGAAAAGTAGAAGACAAATTAAAATAGATGAAATCAGGAAACAGAAGAAGCATGCCCGAAAACTGTTCAAGAACGCAGTTGCCACAGAGAAGGAAGGGTTACGGCAAGTTTGGGAGCACCTGAAAGGCCAACATATTGCCATTTGTAGAGCGGAAAGGTTGTGCAGGAAGAGAAGGAAGACTCGAAGGGATAGGGAAAGATTCTTTAGAGAGCCCTTCAAGTTTGCCAAAGAACTGTTTGAGCAGCCACGGTCGGGTACGCTAAACATCAGGAAAGAAGACCTGGAAGAACACCTTAGAAGGACATATTCAGATGATCGCAAAGATGAGCCGCTCAGCAGCATGGTAGGCCTTAAATGGCCGGGGAAGCCAGGAGCTGAATTTAACACTAAGCCCCCAACAGTGCAAGAGGTAGAAAGCATTGTCCAGAAAGCTTGGTGCAAGTCAGCTCCAGGTCCTAATGGTGTTCCATATGTGGTATATAAAAGATGCCCTGAGGTTCTCAAACGACTGCTCCGTTTACTGAAGAATGCGTGGAAAACCCAACTCATAAGCAAGGAATGGAGAAAGGCAAACGGAGTCTACATCCCGAAGGAACAAAATTCCACAGACATCAGTCAGTTCAGGCCAATCTCACTACTCAATGTGGAAGGGAAGATATTCTTCTCAGTAATGGCAAAAAGACTCACTACATACCTCCTGGCAAATGGGTACATTGACACTACCATTCAGAAAGGAGGTATCCCAGGTACACCAGGATGTCTAGAGCATGCCGCAATAATCTGGGAAGCAATCCAAAAGGCAAAGTCTGACAGAACAAACCTCCATGTAATCTGGTTGGATCTAGCGAATGCTTATGGATCCGTTCCACACCAGATGTTGTGGCATGCCCTAGAAATGTATCATGTTCCACAAGAGATTGCAGCAATGCTGAAGCTGTATTTCGCAGGGTTTTCTGTCAGATTTTCAACCAGAGAGTACACAACGAAGTGGATTGGCCTTGAAGTTGGAATTGCGATGGGATGTACCATCTCTCCGATACTATTCGTCATGGCTATGCAGGTAATCCTCAATGCGGCTGAAGGAATGGCTATAGGCCCAAAGCTCGGTGGAATGTGTCACATGCCACCGCTCAAAGCATTCATGGATGACACAACAATTCTGACATCAGATGAACATCAGGCCCGGAGGATGTTAGCACGTCTGGATGAACTAGTCAGCTGGTGCGGAATGAGCTTCAAACCTAAGAAGTCGAGAAGCCTATCAGTCAGGAAAGGGAAGATAGCAGAGGTCATATTCACGGTTTCTAGCCAAAGAATCCCTACTGTCATTGAGGAACCTGTTAAAAGTCTTGGCAGGGTGTACGATGCCTCTTTAAAAGACTCGAAGGCAGTGCAACAAACAATAGAAATGGCAGACAGAGGACTACAGATCATAGACCAAAGCAGACTCCTGGAAAAGTTCAAACTGTGGTGCCTCCAGTTCATGTTGATACCGAAGTTGCTGTGGCCACTGCTTATATATGAAATAAGCACAAGTACAGTGGAAGCTATAGAGCAGAAGGTCAACAAGTTCATGAGAAAATGGCTAGGGGTACCACCAGGTCTGTCAGATGTAGCACTGTACTGCAAAAAGTCAAAACTTCTGCTTCCCTTCAAGTCAGTTATTGAAGAATACAAAGTTGGAAAAGCAAGGCTTGCAATGATGCTACGCGAGTCAGCTGATGACGTGGTTAAGTCCATTCAGCCCACACTGAAAACGGGAAGGAAGTGGAGAGTGGAAGAAGCTGTTGATGCTGCTGAAGAGTCACTCAAACTGAGAGAGGTAATCGGATACTCATCTCATCTCATCTCATAATCGAAACCTCTTCTACCTCGTGAAACGAGGTGTAGAGGGGACCCATGTGCACAAGGCCCATGGGTGGGACATGTAATCGAAGTGACCTGGCAAACAGGTGATTAGCCCATTGTTCCCGAACTTGCCCTCATGTGTACTCTTTTACGCTATATAACCTTCCAACCACCGAGACGTCATTCCAGCCAAAATG
Organism: Oreohelix idahoensis; assembly: GCA_024509875.1. NCBI lineage: Eukaryota > Metazoa > Mollusca > Gastropoda > Stylommatophora > Oreohelicidae > Oreohelix > Oreohelix idahoensis. The sequence goes on from JAMPIV010008388.1 coordinate 196,773, forward strand.
GACAGAGCCTCATATACCCGAAGGTTTCGAGGGGTGTCCTTCCTCATGTGCACAAAGGCATTTATAGAGGAACTCTCAGGACCCGTAGGTCTGAGGAAAGGAGCAAAATCTGAAGACAGGCACAGCAGTCTTTGGTACTGGGAGGTCCCCACTCAGAGTGGATTACCACACACAGTCAGTAAAGACAAAGGTCGCCTGCGGTGGTGTAATCGGATACACACAAACGAATAGACGGGGATTTGGGCATGGTGACATCCGCTGGTGGTCCAAGGCATCAAGCAGGGAGCGCAGAGACATGGTAGTTCAGGAGATACGAGGAGCTGAGAATGATAAGAGGTTGCAAAAAGCAGTGCAGCAGGTCCAACAAGGCCAATGGACCACATGGGAAGGAACGAACGAACGAACGAACGAACGAACTTTATTTTCAAAGGGTTGAGAATTGGGCACGCAGGCCCGTCTGACATTCTGCCCTTCCTTTCTCTCATCTTTTATACTGATTTCATTTATTCTAACATACATTTTACCCATCAATTCAAGGAATTCAACGTTATAAAGGTAAAATAATAGCATACTCACATTAACAGTATCTAATTATAAACATGAAATAAAGTATGTTGAAAAATACAAACTAAGTATCACCATGAAACAAAATATGTTGAAAAACACTATCATCATCATTAAACCTACATTCAATATTATACCATTTGTTCGGAAAAATAATCACATTAGGGGGGCAGATAATCAGAACTCATAAAGTAATCGAAAAGTTTACGATTGTATGAATAGGGACTGAGGTTGTTATCTTTCAGATAATGTGGAAGATAGTTCCAGAGATGAGCAGCAGAGTAAGCTAAGCTTTTCTTGAATAAGTCAAGCCTAGGCTTGAGCACTTGTATTTTGTTAAGGCGTTGACTGCGTCTTTCACTGTATTTGAACATTGGCCACAGATATGTTGGAGCATTCTGTGACAGGATTTTGTGAACAAATTTAGCTTTGTTGAACAGAAAGCGCTTTCTTAGAGGCAGTATTTTGAGATCTTTATATAGATCTACACACTGTGCTTGGCAGTTGTCAGAAACTAGACGCACTGCACGCTTTTGTAGTGAATGGAGTCGTTTTGTGTTGGACATAGAACAACCATCCCAGATTGTGGAGCAATAGTCCAGGTTTGTTTGTATGTGAGATATATAGAACAATTTACGTGCATCTTCATCTAGGAAATGTTTTATTTTAGCTAACTGGTAAACTTTCTGTGCCGTTTGCTTGGTCAGTGCATGAACATGTGAGTTCCAATTTAGATGCTGGTCAACGACTATTCCTAGAGTTTTATGTTCATTAACGTTTTCAATTGGTAAGGTACCAATATAGATCTGAAGTGTTGTTTTCTCTGAATTTTGTAATTTTTGTCTAGTTGATATTAACATGCACTTTGTTTTAATTATATTAATTAGCATGCGATTTCCGATGCTCCACCTAATCAGATTGTCTGTATCTTTTTGTAACGATAGTTCGAGTGTGTTGCAACTTGTATCACTCGTGTAGACAGTACAGTCATCAGCAAATAGGTCGCAGGATGCGTGCTCGACGTGTAGTGGAAGGTCATTAATGTATATGGCAAAAAGTAGAGGCCCAAGAATAGAGCCCTGAGGAACGCCGGTATTTATTACGGTTGGGTTTGAGCAAGAGTTATTGTAAGAAACTACATGTTTTCTGTCTGACAGGAATGATTTAATTATCGTCACTAGTTGAAGGTTTACTTTTGATGTTTCTAGTTTTCTAATTAAAATAGCGTGATCTATCATATCAAATGCTTTTTTAAAGTCTACAAAAACTGCCCCACATATGTTATCGTTATTAATATTTAAGTGCCAGTTGTCAATCATCTTAGTTAGAGCTGTGTGACATGAATGTTTAGGTCTAAACCCCGACTGACTATCAATTAGCAAGCCGCTGTTAACTAAGTGTTGTAGTGTTATTTTATGTATGCGTTTTTCTAATGGTTTGGATAGCGATGATATTAAGGAGATTGGCCTATAGTTACCAAGGTTATTATTGTCGGAAGTGCCAGGTTTTAAGAGAGGATATACCTTAGCGACTTTAAAGTGCCACGGAAAGTAACTCCGTGCGATACATTGATTGTATATGTATGTAAGCGAATCACTAATAGCTGGAGCCGCATAACGCAATATTTGATTACTGCAGAGGTCCTTGACATGGAATGATATATGGCATATGGCACCTCTTAGGCTCAGCTTCGTGGTTAGATCAATGTATGACCTGCTGCCGTCGGCCACCAACTTTGTGAAATGGGGAAAGTCGGATGATGAGCAGTGCCCCTGTGCCAGGGGAGGCAAACACTTGAACAAGTGCTCTCAGCGTGTAAGGTGGCATTAGAGCAAGGGCGATACACTTGGTGCCATAACAAAGTGCTAAATGAGCTTGCTGCGACAATAGATCAGGCAAGAATGAAAGCGAATAGCAAAGTCCTGCCAGACACCGCAAACACGTACTTTCTGAGGGCAGGAAAGTCAGCACACCCCAAACCGAGTAAACCTGGTAGCTGTTTACCATCTCTTCTTGACTGTGCAAACGACTGGGAGATGGCGGTAGACCTACCTGGACGGGGGGCATATCCAGAGTGTATCAGAAAATCGCGGAGACGGCCGGATATAGTGCTTCATTCTTCAGCAACGCTTTAGGTCATACTGATTGAACTGACCGTGCCATTTGAATCCAGATTAGACGAGCAACATTCATTCAAAGCGGCCAAGTATAGCGATCTGGCCGCGGATCTGAGACACGATGGATTCCGTGCAAGGGTCATGGCGGTTGAAGTGGGCGCAAGAGGGTTTGTGGCTGCATCAGTGTATGATTTATTGAAACTGTTGGGGCCGAAGGGACAGTCTAGAACAAGGGCACTGAAGAGGCTTAGTGAAACTGCCGAAAAGGCATCAGGCTGGCTGTGGAACAACCGCAATGGGCGATGGACAATGTGAAAATAAACGCTGCGGTACAGAAAACACCAAAATTGTTCTGAGTCCACAACGCTGAGTTTTTTTGGTGTACTAGTGAAAGAGCTGCGACTCTGGGGCAACAGGCGATGTATACTATAGGGAGTGTCAGGTACAGAATTTCAGTGGCTTGCGGCGCGCAGCTCGTCGGCTGCGCGCTAATGTCTCAGTGTGTATCCGTAGTTGTGAAGGGCGACGGAACGAACGGAATAATTTGTCTTCTCTTTGTTACTTTCAAAATTGCCTCCACGGCTGGCGTTGTGGATTTAAAAGTTGCTACCATAAGTGAAATTGGTTCATTTTCGATACAAGACAACAGGAAGCTGAGACGCTTGGGAGTCATGACCCAAGTGGGCCCGCCCCCCTTAGAGTGTAAAGGAGTAATTGGGCCGAAACACTTGTCGGATGGGGGACTTCTTCTGATGATCAGATTGCTTCCTGTTGTATCACTCTGTAAAGAGTTTCCTATCACCAGTAACATTCTTATTATTATTTGGTCTTCGATTTTTGGACTTTACTTCATTCAGAGAGAGACCAAATATAAACAATAAGATTAATCGTAACTGGACCGTACAATACCCAGAATTATTTATCAAAAATTTTCCAGCCCACTGGGCATACGAAAAAACATATATTCCTGACGTTTGACAGTCGTGGCAACGGAGTGATCCAGAAAACTACGCTGTTTCAAAATCGGTACTCACCATAAGAGTCAGCCGATAGGATTTACCATCATTATCAGTTTTTACCTATTGTAACATTTGTCTTAGCAACCAGAGGCTAGACAATACAGGAACTACCCTTCCTCCTTTTTTCTGTAACTGTGAACGTCCCGAGAACGTCTTGCTTCAGTAACTATATGCGGTGACACAGGATTCATCCAGGAAAAATTAAACCACCAACGTTGGCGTCCACCTTGTAATTATTATTCGATAGGAAGGCTGGACTGGGGCCAGATTAGGCAACCCAATTGACAATATATGTTCAGACTAGTGTAATTTTTCAAGGGATAACTACACCATGATTAGGTAAGCAAGCGTGTTTGTGGCCACAGATTACAGAGTGAGAGACAGAGAGAGAGAGTAAATAGTTTTCCTTGGTTACAATCATTGTACTACCTAACTTTTTTATTTTTCGCTAAACTGAGTACTTTACTGAGTAGTAATTTAGTGGGAACTTGTTCTTCACAGTCTATTCTGTAATCTAGTGCTTATCTTTGACCTTTAGGTTATTAACTTCTTTTGGGATTTTTTTTCTCAACAAGGGGAGGGTACTTATACGGTTATTTTCATATATCTGTAAACTTGATTTATTTGATTCCTCTATATGTTTGATGTTGTAAAAAGCTTAATGATAATAAACAACAAAAAGAATTACATGCGAGTGTTAGTCAGACCCATACCCAATTATCCATAGTTTTTCACGTTTGTGTGTATTGTTGTCACCTAATTGTGTGTGTGTGAGCGTGTGTAGTGTAATTTATATTTCATATAGGGAGAGAAAGGTCGTCTTATATAAAAAAAAAATATAGTCGTATAGATGGGCTGGACTAGAGAAACTACTCACTCCAGATGCAGATCTTCCTCTTACACTATTCCCTCGTGAAAATCTATTTCTTACACTTTTATTCTCACATATTTACCACTATCACCTCTGCTCAGACGGGACCATACATATCTTCTGACCTATCTTTTAAAAATGTACGACACTCAGTCAATTTACTAAATACACCCTAAACAGAGCTATACCATGATAATAACAATTCCACTGAGTAAATCAGGGTGGGGGCTTGAACGAGCTTAATTCTTCATAAAAGGCGGCGGATCAGATATAAGTTAACAATTGCTCTGCCCAACGCAGCATTGTTCTTGACTTCTGAAATATCTTATGAACACTTCCTTGAAATAGAAGCATTATTATTCTTCTATCTACCGCTCTGCCAAGAGTAATATTAGATACTCTTGAGTTTTGGCCACTGTTGGACCACTACTGCAAAGCAGGGGAGGCAATTCCGTGACAGGGTGACCAGTTCCCTTCTTCGCTGCCTTTTCCTTCCCTAATCAAAGTGCAATCAGGTACCCATTAACAGTTGGGTAAATTGTAGCGTGATTTGAACCCGGCACCTTTGCCGCAAGAGACCAGCGCTTTAACCACTCTGTCAATCAGATGCTCATCCCAGGGGTACAAGAAGCTTTTAAATGGGTACGGGAAATATGTGTTAAATAACTATATTATTCACCTGAAATATTCCAAAAGTAGTAGTAAAAAGTTGTGGATTGGAGAGAGAACGGTGAGTCCTGATCTTGGTGAAATCCAAAGCGAGATACAAACTGAAGGCTGAACATGATATATGGGTATCTCTTTCAAAATCTGCACAAAGAACAAAACTGTTATTTGACAAGAAACAGAATCAAGGGTCTCACTATCTTATTTTATGAGACTAAAAACGTTGTTAGGGATACGGGGTATCAGAACAGGTTGGTAACCCTGTACTAGACAATCCAAACCGACAGAAAATACGGTGTATCATTCCTAACACTAACAGCCGCACTAAGTAGCAGACGTACATTCATCGTGCTGGTCACTTATTTTACGAGGACTATATGGTCTTCCTAAAGGTGTGGATTTAACCGCATTCCTGCAAACGCGCCAGCTGCCACAAGAACAGATCCGCAGGTGGTGTGTCATCCTCTCTTCTTCCTTTATCGCTCTGTAATGAGTCTCGGACCACCAGCTGAGTTCGCCTTATTTGCTGGAAGCCTGCAGTACAGTACCTATTGTGCTCCTGCAGTGTTAGTGTATGTATCAATTAATTTTGCATGTCAAGGTTTATAGCCTTATTCGTCTTTCGCTCTATACTTTATATTTATTTTAATTCAGTAATCTGTCTTCAGTTTATATATATATATATATATATATATATATATATATATATATATATATATATATATATATATATATATATATATATATATATATATATATATATATATATATATATATATATATATATATATATATATATATATATCACTGGCTTCCTAGCGCAGTGGTCTATGGTTCGATCCCCAGATGAGGTGGGATTTTTTTAGGCCACAAACGGCTCCTGGGTCGACTCAGCCCCAAATGGGTACTAGAGCAACTCTGGGAAGGTTAAGGTGGCCGGCGTGATGCTGACCACATCACCCCTAGTGGGCCGATGGTCAAGAAAATATGGGCCTAACACCATATTCACAATATGCTTCAATGGGGATGTAACGGGATCCTTTACCTTTTTTACACACACACACACACACACACACATATATATATATATATATATATATATATATATATATATATATATATATATATATCTGTGTGTGTGTGTGTGACGTATAATGGAAATATAGCCTACAGTATCCGACAGCCTTCCGTGACCACGCTGAAGTTCTATGATTCGTTCGCAAAGTCGAGCATTTGACAGCCTGCATTACCCACCTTTAATCCACGCCTCTTTTTCTTGAGACGTAAACAAACAGACAAATTACCAACTTCCGCGACTTGCCAGTTCTAACGGGGAGCTAATCTTGTTTGTTTACCTAAGTTTCTCACGCGTGCTGATCTGTCAATCATCGGTCAGACCGCACGTGGGAAAAACATTTAACCCTTTGATCTTCAGATACAGGAGAAAATCTGCTAAGACCCCGGTAGACGTGAGAGTCTCTGACGTCGATTAGCATTTCATCTTGAGACGCGAGCGATTTTGAAAGAAACGCTGTTATCGTAACGAGAGCCTTTTGATGTTGGTCAACCAGCGATCGACGAGAGAAACGGTGGCCGGTTTAGAGGACCTTTTATCGGGGAAACGCGGGAGCCGCGCTGGTGTAATGGCTTCGGCGTTGTACTGGCGACCAGGTGTTCATGGTTCAAACCCGGGCGTCAGCGTTTGAAGAAATGTTTACGGCTGGAAATTTGACTGAATAGCCTGAACGGCTCCTGTGATAAACCCTCTGAAAGCCCAAGTGCCGCTAGGAAACAGAGTGTGAAAATTAACATCCTCTAGAGATCTAAATAACATAATAAACAGTATATAAACTGCGTCTTTCCAAAATCTGTTATCAGTGTCGCTCAGAATTTTTCTGAGTCTAAACACGTTACCTAGAACCATTGTGAATAGATATGTCAATAGTTTTGTGGGGATTTCATTCTGATTTTCGGGTAATATAAATTTGTGCTTAAACGTGTTTAATGTGCTAAGTTTTATCATCTTAAATTCACTTAGCTGTGGTTGAAAGTTAATGTACTCTCTCGAAAATAGAAAAGTGCGCAAATGACGGTGTGCATGATGTGACCGACCGACGTACTTAATATGGGAATTATGGTATTGGATTTAATTTTTAAAATTAATTATGTAGTAATTAATTTGTACAATGAGTCACCACGGTTGTTCATTAGATTTAGATTTATATTGAAACCATGGCAACTCAGACCTCCTTACCATTTAAAAAATCTTATTCGTGCATTATGAGTTTGTAATCCCGAAGAAACTGTGATAATGTTACGTGTTTATAGAGATCTGACCTGAAGAAGTTTCTATTTGCCTTACTGATTCTTTACTAGCAGTCGGGCGTTGCCCGAGTAAAAATGAAATAAAAATGAATTTTTAATATATTACCTGGTTGATGTACATCTGAGCCACCATTATTGCTTGAGCAACCAGGTCCAACCCTCCACGGTTAATTCTCGGATTAACCAATTGACAACTATACATCTCACCTTCAGCATATCTACTCCAGTGATGTTCTCCATTGTACATCTCAAGACCACATCTAATTCAATCATGTCCTCCACCATACCTCTAACTTCCAGCACATCTAATTCAATCATGTCCTCCACCATACCTCTAACTTCCAGCACATCTATTCCAATCATGTCCTCCCCCATACGTCTCATCTCGAGCACATCTACTCTAGTCATGTCTTCCTCCATACCCCTCGCCTCCAGCACATCTACTCCAATCATGTCCTCCATTGTACCTCTCACCTCCAGCACATCCACTCCAATGTTGTCCTCCACCATATATCTCACTCCTAGCAAGTCCACGCCAATAATGTCCCCCATTGTCCCTCTTACCTCCAACATATTTACTCCAGTCATGTCCTCTATAATATCTCTCTACAACTATATATCTCACATCCAGTACATTTAATCACGTGGAGCCCCGCTGGTGTAATGGCTTCGGCGTTGTACTGGCGACCAGGTCGGCGTTTGAAGAAATGTTTACGGCCGGAAATTTGACTGAATAGCCTGAACGGCTCCTGTGATAAACCCTCTGTGGATGGGAAGGAGCGAAGCTCCTGACCGGGTTGGAAGGAAAGTCCTCAGGTTCCCCAGCCTCGCAATGACATGTCATTGGGCCGAAGGGCTGATAGCCCAAGTGCCGCTGGTTAAGAAAAAAAAAAAAAAAAAAAAAAAAAAAAAAAACATGTCCTTTTTTTCGGAGGAGGGGGGGAGGGGGTTAAAAAACAATCTGACCTTGTTGAATCCCCCCTTTTTATGGGAACTCCATTGATATAGTGACCCAAGATTAATATTAAGGGAAACAATGCCTGATCTGTCTATCTGCTAATCGGAATGAAGATCTTTCATCTAGTACAAGTAGTCACTATAGTTTTTATGAAACTTGTTTATATGTTTCTCATGTTTGTTCTTATTTTTAAACATGGATTATGGTGTAATTAATTTTTACAACGAGTCATCATGTTTGTTCATTAGATTTATATAGTTCGCTGAAACCATGGCAGCTCACACACCCCTTCAACTTTAAAACTGAAACCATGGCTAACGTCACACCAAGTTTCCTAAGATTTTACTAGTGCTGTCAATCCTTCTTCCTGTGGAACGTCTCATCGCTCCGAGCCCAGATCTGCTGTTGACATCTTGTGCTGGCACTTGACTGCGTCCTGCTCGTACGAAGTGGCACAAGAAATAAACAAGCCCTCAAACGGTAGCACATATGGCCGCTTTTAATTTATTATACGGGGTCTAGCAAGAACACGTGGTTGGGAGGTGAATGTGTCAGTTGCCTCTTGGTTGCCGGCGGATACCACTCAGCGTCACGTGTAGGAAGTATACAAGGGTGCCAGAAAACTAGGACCTAGCCATCTGGCTGTTCACTGATGTCAGAGTTCCGGGTCTGATTTGCTGCTGGAATGTGTAGCGGAAGGTGGGAGGGGACGAAGGTAGTATATCGCTGAAAGTGTGGCCGTGAACTTGCAAAGTGCTGGCTAAAACGATAGAGTTTAGAAATTATTTAGAAGTTTAAATACGGAAGACAAAAATTCGATGTAAGAAAAGTAAGAAATGTTGTTCCTTTTCTTTGCGAAATGGTATGGCAAACTGCTACTGCTTAAAAGTAATGTTCAGATGAAAGATAAGTTTCACGCGTGTTGTAAGAAATAATTAGTTGATGTTAATTTTCTGAGCGCTTGCCTCTCGTGGAAAAGCTATCGGGTTCCAGGGGTTAAACTTGATAGCGTTACGCTCCAGCCTATTTAATCTATACACCGAAAAAATGTTCAAACAGATACAGGAAATGCCAGGACTGAACATCAGTGGAAGATCAATAAACAACCTTAGATATGCAGATGATACCGTGTTGTTAGCTGAAAGCGAACAGGAGTTACAAGAACTAGTGAAGCAAGTGAACAGCATAAGTCATGAATATGGACTCGACATTAATATTGAGAAAACTAAAACTATGATAATTAGCAAAACAGACGATAAACCCACATTAAAGATAAGCGTAAATGGGAAAATCCTGGAACAAGTCAAGAGCTACTCTTATCTTGGTCATATAATAACAGAAGATGGCAGATGTGAAACAGAAATCAAGAAGAGAATAGGAATGGCCAAAGCTACATTCAACAACATGAAACATATACTGACATCTAAACAGTTAACTCACAAATTAAAACTGAGAATCATAAAATGTTATATATATTCTGCACTACTGTATGGTGTAGAAACATGGACAATGAATAAGCAATTGGAAGAACGAATTGAGACTCTTGAGATGTGGATATACAGAAGAATGGGGCGTATCTCATGGAAAGAGAAGAAAACAAATAAGATCCTACAAAATCTAGGTATGAAAAGAGAACTATATCAGGGAGATCAAAGTTAGGCAGCTAAAATACTTTGGCCACATAAAAAGGCATAACACCTTGCAGAAGACCATAATAGAAGGGAGAGTTGAAGGCAAACGTGCAAGGGGAAGGCAGCGCTACAAGTGGGAAGATAACATCAAGAGATGGACAGGAAAGAGTCTATCAGAGTGCGCCACCAAGACAAGAGACAGAAGACGTTGGAGATCCATTACAGCCAACCTTCGTTGTGGAGATGGCAGCTGATGATGATGATGAGGATGGAGCATGCCGCAGCCAGGTTTCGAACCCTGAACACGGTAATTTTGCTGCGACAAGGTCACCAACAGCTGACGCTCAATGACAGTGGACCAAAGCCAAGTCAAGTCATCTATCTATCTATCTATCTATCTATCTATCTATCTATCTATCTATCTATCTATCTATCTATCTATCTATCTATCTATCTATCTATCTATCTATCTATCTATCTATCTATCTATCTATCTATCTATCTGTCTGTCTGTCTATCTATCTATCTATCTATCTATCTATCTATCTATCTATCTATCTATCTATCTATCTATCTATCTATCTATCTATCTATCTATCTATCTTCTTCTTCTTCTTCCTCGTTCGTCCTGAAAAGGACGGTGGTTGCGTTGTGTCTGTTTACGCCTAAGCTGTGATATCTGCACCTTTCGGTCAACACATCCGACTTCTGCACGGCATTTTTTGGGACCGGGTTTGCCTTCCCACTGCGATCCCTACTCGCTCAGCCAAACTGCAGTGATGCAATCTGTTTCCAGGACCACCACGTGGAGGTGGAGTAGGGTCTTGACCAGCTCTGGTTCGCTGATCCTGATGCAAGCAGTCAAGCTATGGGTCGCTAACTGCATTCTCTATTGCTGCATCTTTGGGTCCCATCTATCTATCTATCTATCTATCTATCTATCTATCTATCTATCTATCTATCTATCTATCTATCTATCTATCTATCTATCTATCTATCTATCTATCTATCTATCTATCTATCTATCTATCTATCTATCTATCTATCTAAGTTTATTTTATTTTTATTTATTTTATTTTTACATTCATTATTATTATTATTATTCTTTTTTAATGTTAAAAACGTACTTTAATTATGATGATTATTGTAAATGTAATATTACTTTTATAATGATAAATGCCTTAATTATGCTTATAGTAAATGTGAGGACGAAAGGATATAGTATACATGATGAGAGAGAGAGGAAGGGCAGAATGTCAGACGGGCCTGCGTGCCTGCCTGCCTATCTCTCAATCGCGTAAAATAAGAGTAAGTGAAGATGTAATATTTTATTCAACTTAATCTTGGTGAATAGGATCTTCCAACTCAACCTGTTCTATTTGGCGTTCCTTTTTTTTTTTTTCAAAGCTGGATGTGACAACCCGAGTGCGCAAGCACCCATTAATGAAAGTATGTATCTTTCTAGTTGTCATTTTTACACAAACTGGGATACCGGGATACCATCTAAGCCACAGGTACGGAATTGGTGCAAGAGATCTCTGCATCTGTGGTGCCAGCCCCGTGACAGCCGAACATTTGCTGTATTCCTGCTGAACATAGGCGAGAGTCCCTTGATGAAAGGAGCAGCATTTGACCGCAACCTATTTCTCTCCACGAAAAACTGGAGATGGCATGAACCTTGAACTGACCACTGTCTTTATTAGAGATTAATGTAGAAGTCTGAGGGCGAACGAGGAAGAAGAAGAAGAAGATTTTTGTTTCTCTGAGTTGCTTCATATGCCTCTTAACGGGGGAACTTTTTCTTGGATGAGTGAGCTTAATTTTTTTTTTTTTTAAATTGAGCTGTTTACCTTGTTGTTGAGGTGAGCTTAAAGTTTCTGCAGGACAGACAGGTAGCCAGTTAAATGCCCAACTCTCCTTATTTATTATTCTTTACTCCCATTTCGGGCCACGGTACACACGTTACCACCATAGTAGACATCATTAAAGCTGACATGACAGCTGCCCATAAACCAGATGTTGGAACCAGTAAACAACGAAGTGAATGGCGGAACGTTGCTACGCTAAATATGACTCGGAAGTGACGACAGCAAGCAGACGAACAAGTTGCAGTGTAAGGGAGATAATGCTTAAAATTGAGTTTGTGGATTACTGTACTTGGTTGTGAGACAAGCAGTGAAATGTCACTTGTCTCGTGTTTGACAGGTTAGTCTCGCGTGCGTGTAGTGGAATTAGTAAACAAACTGTCTGCTCGCATTAGGCCGACGCTTCGGTTAGCATTTCATTGCAAATATTTGTTAAATTATGTTTAGTATAACAATAACAAATGTTTTATCTCCTACCCGGACATTTCTTTCACATTATTCCATTGTTTAAGATATTTCATTTTCTCTTTTGCATTTTTATTGCTTCTTAGATTGCGAGCAGGTAACCTGTCAAAAATAACGGAAATAAATTATGGTGTAATCTTTCTGCTGCATGTCCTGATGACAGGATTGTTCCTAATGTAGTCATTTTATTACTTTCCAATCCATTTAATCTTTAGTGGATCTTTGTAGTCAAACTTATCGTGACTTTTAGTCCATGGTCAATGGAGCACAACATATCGAACGAACGAACGAACTTTATTTTCAAAGGGTTGAGAATTGGGCACGCAGGCCCGTCTAACATTCTGCCCTTCCTTTCGCTCACCTTTCATACCGTATCCTTTCAATAGCACATGTATTTTTAGCATTATTTAAGCATACAACATTATCGAGGTAAAATAATAACATACATTTGTAACATCCAGACATAATCAAATTTAAGGGTGGGGGGGGGGGGGGGGAATTATTAATTAAAATACATTAACAAAAATTAATACCTTAATTAATTAATTTTTTTTAATTTAAAAAAAATTATAAAAAAAAAAAAAAACTAACAAACACAATCTAAACCATTCATACAGTAAATAAGACATAATTTGAAACGTATTCAGATAATGGTGGCATATAATAAGAACTCGTGACATTTTGGAAATCTGCTGAATTAGCTGGGACTTCATGTGTTGTCAGCGCATGCGGAAAATGTTCTCACAGGTGAGCAACTTTGAGTCCTAAGCAGATACTGCCACAGGGAGTGAATTGTCGACGCCTCCACTACACGAGATCCAGTTTTATGACCTAAGCTCCTTAGGGAGGTAAAGGGTATTGACTGATAGATGAGAATCGTACATATAGGCCCGTCTTGCATTTTGCCCTTCCACTTACTCATCTTTATTGCTAGGTATCCAGACATTCTCCAACATACTTAAGGTATTAGTTCAACGGCGATGCAACATTATAAGCAGTACAAAAGCATACATTTACAGTATCTGATTACAATTAAGAAGTAAGGTATATTAAAATGAAAAACAAGATCATCAGACCCTCCATACAGTATATTAGATAATAATAATTCGAAACATAATCCCTTAGGGCGGCATATAATCCGCACTCATAATGTATTTGAACAGCCTACGATTATATGAGTAGGGACTGTGCATGTTTTTCAGGTCATGTGGAAGATTGTTCCAAAGATGAGCAGCTGAGTAAGCCAAGCTCGTCTTGTACAAATCTAGCCTCGGTTTGGGTACCTCTAACTGGTTTAAGCGCTGACTACGTTTTTCATTGAATTTTAAAAGTGGCCACAGATACGTTGGAGCATTATGTGACAAGATTTTGTGAGCGAATTTAGCTTTGTTAAATAGGAAGCGCTTTCTAAGGGGTAATATTTTAAGATAGTTATATAGATCTATACAATGTGTTTGGTGTTTATCAGCAACTAGGCGCACTGCACGTTTTTGAAGTGAATGAAGCCTTTTTGTGTTGAATATGGAACAACCATCCCAGATTGTGGAACAATAGTCTAGGTATGTTTGTATGTGAGATGTGTAGAACATTTTCCTTACCCCCTCATCCAGGAAGTGTTTGATTTTGGCTAATAGGTAAAACTTTTTGTGCCGTTAGCTTTGTGAGTGCACTTACATGTGAGTTCCAACTTAGGTGCTGGTCAACAGTTAGACCTAGAGTTTTATGTTCCTTTTCGTTTTCAATTAGTGATGTTCCAATGTAGAGCTGAAGTGTTGTTTTCTGCGAGTTTTGTAGTTTTTGTCTGGTTGATATTAACATACATTTCGTTTTACTAATATTTATTTGCATTCGATTATCGTTGCTCCACTTAAAAATATTAGGTGTGTCAGTTTGTAAAGATAGTTCTAGTGCAGTGCAACTTTTGTCACTAGTGTAAACAGTACAGTCATCGGCAAACAGGTCACGGGATGAATGTTTGATGTGCAGAGGAAGATCATTAATGTATACGGCAAAGAGAAGAGGGCCGAGAATAGAGCCCTGGGGAACACCGATATCGACAACAGTTGGGTTGGACAAAGAATTATTGTAAGACACCACTTGTTGTCTGTCTGTCAGAAATGATTTAATTAACTTCACCAGCTTAAGATTTACTTTCATTGTTTCTAATTGTCTGATTAAAATAGTGTGATCTATCATATCGAATGCTTTTTTAAAGTCTACAAAGATTGCTCCACATAAATTATCGTTATTGATGTTTAGATGCCACATGGAATGGTGTTAGTACACTTGACAGAACGTAGATAATTCGCTGGCAAGGGGAAGAAGGTTTTTTTATATTGTGGATGTCTGCCTGAAAATGATTGCTGAAGTCTGTACAAGTAAATGAAGTATTGGGATTTTGTGAGTCAGGCGAATTTCTTTTGTTCACCAAGGTATTGATTGCCTTCCATATATTTCTACTGTTGCTTTTGCTTTGAACTAAATGACTAAAGTAGTTTTTCTTTTCTCTGCGAATTAAATATTGTACTTTGTTCCTTGCTGCCCGATATGTAATGATGTCCTTATTTTTGTGCGCTCGATCCCTCTGCCTCCTAGCAGCAAGTACTTCTTGTGTGATAAATGGAGGTTTTATTTGTCTTTTTACGCGAATTTCTTTAGTAGGCGCATGCTTATTAAAAATACTATAAAATGTCCGTGTCCAATATGCAATGGCGTCATCAGGATCAGGAAGTTGGTAAACATCGGCGAAAGGCGCATTTCGCAAATCATTTAAAAATAATTCTTGGTTGAAATTTTTTAGACTTCTATATTCAATACTGATGTGTTTATTTTAAAAAGATTTGTACCCATTTTTTGCCCAAGTGCAACATATGGGATAGTGGTCACTCATAGCAATAGTAGGGATGGAATATTCTATAATGTTTTCTGGACATGTTACATAGATGTGATCGATCAGTGTGGATGATGTTTTTGTTAATCTGGTAGGTTTGTTGACTATTTGTTTCATGTTGTACGATGCTATGATGTTGGTCCATGTTTGATTTGGCTTATGCATATCAATATTGAAATCACCAAGAAGAATAATTTCATTGACTGTAGTGATAACTTTATCCATCATGTTCGTGAAATCTTCAAACCATGTTGTTCCTACACTGGGATTTCGATAAAGATATCCTATTACAATGGGACTTTGCTTTTGTGGCTTTACCTCTAACCATATGCATTCTATATTTATGGTCTCTAAATCGTTTCTGCGGCGATAACTGAGAGAAGTGGAAATATAAACTGCTAAACCTGTCTCTAATTGTCTACTAGAATCTCGCCGAATAGTTTTAAAACCATTACGTGCAATGTCACCATCTGTTATTTTCTCATTCAGACGACTTTCTGAAAGCCCAAAAACATGGAAATTTTGATTGAGAACTTGTGTGAGTTTTGGAAGTTTACCTAAAAGATGGTTTACATTCAGATGGCCAAGTCGTAAACCATTCATGGTTAGTAACTGTTCATAAGTACCTGGCATTTATGTTATGTAAAGAAGCTTGCGCTCAAATAAAAAGGTAAATACAGTAGAACTCCATTTATCCGAACCCCTTGGGACCGAGCATCGTTCGGATAATCAAATGTTCGGATAATTGGATTACATAATGTATCGAGTACATGTACACATACGCTCGTATTTCTAAAAATAATTAACCATCACAAGGAAAATACACAATAAAACATATTTACTTGTACTGTAATAATAATATCCACACTGTATTAGATCACCGTATCACCAAAATCTTTTATTACACAGCAGTGCATGTACTACTTGTATTAATTATTTTTTTTTAAGAAAGAGAAGTGTTTTCAAAATAACATTACAAACGATTCAAAACCAGGCGCAACTTACGTATACATGTACTTGCACAGATGTAGCCCACTATTTAAAATAATGAGGAATCCTCTTTTGCACCAAACTGGATAGTCTCCTTTTGGCTGCTAAGTCCTGCATTCTCTTCAACAGCAGAAGCTGTGTAGAACAGCTGTCATCTTCTTGCTCGTACCAAGTCATCACTGTTTCTAGTGCTATAAAGGCCTCTTCAGGACTTGGTCGACGTTTTGGGTTTTCTTCATAATCTACAAGTACATCATGTACTTCTGAGGAGTCTTCATCATCGGTCACTACATGTATTTGGTTTTCTTCTTGCACAAAAGACAAAATTTCTTCGTCATTCAAAAACTGAAAACCAGAATCATTATCATCTTCTAGCCACGTGTGTGCATCATCTTTGTCAAGTCCGAAAATCCGGGCATTGCTTGAAACAGTTCCACAACTTCATTTATGCAATCATCATTTGTGTCCACTGCAGTAGTTTCATTTCCTCCTTTTTTCCCAAGCAATCTATTCCAAGCCTTGTTGAGATTATCTTGTGACAGGGTGGTCCAAGCATCAGCTAATATATAGCAGCAGTCTTTGAGAAAACGCCACCACACTTTCTTCATCTTCAGCCAACAATAAACGACGCAGGACTTCCTTCTTGTACATCTTTTTAAGCTTTGCTATAACACCCTGATCCATTGGTTGAATCAGTGCTGTTACATTGGGAGGCAGAAAAATTACTTTAAAATTTGCATCAACTGCATTCAATGTATCCGTCTCTGGATGAGATGGTGCATTGTCCAGTTGAAGAATTACTTTTCCAGTTTTCTTTTCTTGTTCTCTCAACCTCTTCACATTTGGTATGAACTAATTTGTATACCAATCAAGAAATATTTCACTATTCATCCAAGCACTCTTCTGTGCTTTGTAGCACAATGGGAGACATGTCACATTCTTTAATCAACGTGGTTTTTTTACTTTGCCGATCGTTAGCACCGGTAAACGATGACTTCCACTGGCATTCGCGGCTACCAAACTTGTTACTCTCTCTTTGCACTTTTTAAACCCAGGGGCAGCTGCTTCGCGCTGAGATGCAAGTGATTTTTGAGGCATTGATTTCCAGTATAAGCCAGTCTCATCGGCATTATACGCATCATCGAGTGAATAACCTTCTTCTTCCAAAAAAGCCAAGAGTGTTTCTTTAAAATTTTCAGCGGCAGTTGCATCGCTAGATAAAGATTCCCCTTGAGTCTCCAATTCTCATATGCCATCACGAGATTTAAAGTTTCTTAACCATTCCTGGCTAGCCTTAAAGTCAGGAGGACCGTCAAGTTGATTGTTGAACTGAAGTGCCTTTTCACACAATAGAGAGCCAGAGATAGGTTCCCCTTTGCTTCTTCTTTGCACAACCCATATATACAAAGCCTCTTCCAATTTCAAATCTTTCGCATTTCTCATGGTTTTACGTTTCTTCGACCCATTTTCACTTTCCAATTTCGATGCAAAACTCATAATTTTATCCTTGTTACTTTTGATGTCAGAGACGGTAGCTTTCCCAACATTGAAAATCCTCGCAAGTGAAGACGCAGTTTCACCTTTTCCTAGTCTCTTGATAATTTCTGTTTTCGTTTCAATTGACAAAACATTGCGGTTCCTTTTATATGCTTTAGGCTTACTGGAAGATGCCATATCGCACAGAGAAATACTTGTACACCAAAATTTTTCTGCTTTAGTAGCAGAGACAATTATTTTAAGTTGAAGTGTCTGTTTAGCCAGTGTTCTGCCTAGAACGCACACGTACACTGGATTGGTAAACCAGATATTATCTGACTTTATGATATAATGATCTAACTGACTTCCTGTATGTAAGCGACCGACCTTAAGCCCATCCCATCCTCTACAAATTGTTCGCACACATTTGAAGCTTGCCGCATCAAAAGATTCAGAAATGTAGTCTAACGTGACTGGTGACGCCTGGTTTTTTTTTCTGGACAAAGTGTTCGGATAATTGGATGTTCGGATAATTGGGGTTCGGATAAATGGAGTTCTACTGTAAATACTAAATTTAACCAATTTTACCAAGGAAGGTGAATTTATGGTGGTATTAATAAGTGGGGCACTTTAAAAATTAATTACAAACAATTCAGCTAATTAAATTACGTGAAAAATAAGTGAAAAGTGTAACAAATCCAGCGCTCATATCATTAAAAAAAAAAAAAAAACGATATACAGTAGAACTCCATTTATCCGAACCCCAATTATCCGAACATCCAATTATCCGAACACTATTTCCAGAAGAAAAAAAAAATCAGATGCCACAGTCACGTTAGACTAAAATTCTGAATCTTTTGATGCGGCAAACTTCAAATGTGTGCGAACAATTTGTAGAGAATGGGATGGCTAATGGTCGGTCGCTTACGTACAGGAAGTCAGTTAGATCATAAAGTCAGTTAATATCTGGTTTACCAATCCAGTGTACGTGTGCGTTTCTAGGTATAATGTTGGTGTACAAGTATTTCTCTGTGCGATATGGCATTTTCCAGTAGGCCTAAAGCATATAAAAGGAACCGCAATGTTTTGTCAATTGAAACGAAAACAGAAATTATCAAGAGACTAGGACAAGGTGAAACTGTGTCTTCACTTGCGAGGATTTTCAATGTTCGGAAAGCTACCGTCTCTGACATCAAAAGTAACAAGGATAAAATTATGTGTTTTGCATCGAAATTGGATAGTGAAAATGGGTCGAAGAAACATAAAACCATGAGAAATGCGAAAGATTTGAAATTGGAAGAGGCTTTGTATATATGGTTTGTGCAAAGAAGAAGCAAAGGGGAACCTATCTCTGGTTTTCTGTTGTGTGAAAAGGCACTTCAGTTCAACAATCAACTTGACGGTCCTCCTGACTTTAAGGCCAGCCAGGGATGGTTAAGAAACTTTAAATCTCGTCATGGCATACGAGAATTGGAGATTCAAGGGGAATCTTTATCTAGCGATGCAACTGCCGCTAAAAATTTTAAAGAAACATTCTTGGCTTTTTGGAAGAAGAAGGTTATTCACTCGATGATGTGTATAATGCCGATGAGACTGGCTTATACTGGAAATCATTGCCTCAAAAATCACTTGCATCTCAGCACGAAGCAGCTGCCCCTGGGTTTAAAAAGTGCAAAGAGAGAGTAACAATTTTGGTAGCCGCGAATGCCAGTGGAAGTCATCGTTTACCGGTGCTAATGATCGGCAAAGCCAAAAAAACCACGTTGTTTAAAGAATGTGACATGTCTCCCATTGTGTTACAAAGCACAGAAGAGTGCTTGGATGAATAGTGAAATATTTCTTGATTGGTATACAAATCAGTTCATCCCAAATGTGAAGAGGTTGAGAGAACAAGAAAAGAAAACTGGAAAAGTAATTCTTCTACTGGACAATGCACCATCTCATCCAGAGACGGATACATTGAATGCAGTTGATGCAAATTTTTAAAATAATTGATTTGAGCTGAAGTGGTAACTTGCCACCCTTATCGACACCTGGTATTAAAGTGTAAGATGTAGGTGTCTTCTCTGATTTAGGATGTTGCTGTGTATGTGGTAGTGGAACAGTTCACAGGGTTATCACACAGGCAACATGACGTGTAGAGTCATAGAAAGGGTAACTTCGTTGTATAAGTTTCTTCCATTTATTGCACGCCACAAAACAGTCATGATACTTATGACATCAACATAGTTAACGAGTTCAGCAAGATGATATGGCACATTGAAAACAATTTCTGTAGTCAGCAATGACAGCTGTTGTATATATGCGTCATAAGACATCACAGTTCAATAGATTCAGAAATTCATAAATCATAGAGTTCTAGTTCGTGAAGCTGTATAAATAATAATAATTTCTATAACTTCTGCAACAGTGTCAGCTACAGATCTTCAATGTTCATAAACTATAATAAATGCTCCCATTCTGATGCTAGCAGATCAGTTGTATACAATAAGTCCGTTCACTGTCTGCACGTGAATAGCATACATGGGCTACAGGTCAGCTCGACCTTTATAATGTTCCTAAGTCTAACCATCTGACTTGGACGTGATCTCTGATATAACGAATCCTGGAACACAGACAATAGTCTTGTTGGTCTAGAGCGACCCATATATATTTAACTAGTTCAGGTATAAAGATACCGGTGACTTAATCCTAGTCAAAGTACCTCTCCATTTTGCATCACACAGGCGAGCAAATAGGCGACAAAATGACGAACCTCTAGATGATAGCATAAAGTTCGATACAAGAGGAATTACCTTATTTCGGAAAATCAACCATGAACATATGCCTCCAGGCAGGCGTGAATAATACTGGGAAATAGTCTAGTTAGCTAACTAACTCACAAAGACCATGTATTTCCCTCAGAAAATCACAAGACGCAGTTGCGTCTGCTCGCTTCTTAAACCATTTCTCAACTGCCGAACTGGGCGGAACACACAGAACGAACTCCCAGCTTTTGACATGCGCAGAACGACAATCTCTGAGTTGCCGTTCACAATAAGACGATTCTAAGAACATTCGAGATAAAAGTCTTACACAGTCGCGCCTTTTATGGTCATGAAAAGAAGCGTTAAGAAAGGTTTCAGACATCTACCATAGTTGACTGGTACTACCAAATAAGGAGATGTGGTCACGCTTCGTTCAAGAAATTATAGACCGAACGTGTCTCTATACAAGAGAAGGCAACTCCTAAAAAATTGTAGTCTCGATAACTCGGATTATGTCCCTTTGACCATAGAAAACATAATACACACTTCAGTCAAAAAAATGATCATACATATGAAAAAATGTTTATACAAACGAAAAATAATAATGATCCGTGCGTAACATTACCGCACCCTCCCTGGAAAAAAAAAATGAAACATTTTTTTTTTAAATCCTGGAGCCGGAAAAATCTAGGCTCCTAACGCACGTATGATGCGTGGATATATACCTAACAAATTAGCTCAACGCATGGAGCGACACTGAGATCATATCTCAGATCCTTAGAGAAAAAATTTATCTAAGTATACGCTGATATATTCCAGGAAGGTGCCACCAACACACGCCACAATGATGGCAACAACATAATGACAATCAAATTATTCTCATACCAATATATGAAATTAAATATATTATGTGTTATCATACAATGTGTTGCAAATAGCGGTGTAATTTACTAATATACCGCACTATATTATTACATTATATAAAGTAACAGTAATTAATAAGTAATACATGTGTTGATCTTCGTTGACATAAAACATTCAATAGAAGAAGATGTGGACATCATCCGCTCCCAATGTAGGACAGGACTTGATATCCTCAAAGTTCCACAATGGACATAAACTCGCAGACTTCAATGATGTGCTGCGAAAATATCAATAACACAAATCTTAAAGACAACTGGTAAATTTCTTAATACAATCCTGAAAATAATTTATTTAAATGTGGCCGAGTGATCTTTTGGCCCGTATATCACTAACTAAGCCTTCTTAGATAATTACATGGTACAATGTTATAAATTTCCCTCAAAAAAAAAAAAAAAAGTGAGACAAAATCTACTAACATGTCATTATAACATTGGACTGTATATCAGGAAATATATATATATGACAGAAGAATCATGTGGAATCGTGTGGACATCTGGACAGAATGTCTGCCATTACATTATCCGAACCACGGATAGCTCGAACCGAGAAATGAAATGGTTGAAGAGCTATGGCATAACGAGTGGACCTCGAGCTCTTCAAGTTTTTGCTCTGAATAGCAGTAAGCGCTTTCTGGTCGGTTTCCACAATGAAATGTGCGCCTAGAAGAAATCTTTGTAACTTCAGAATAGACCATACCATAGCCAATAACTCACGGTCTAAAACCGAGTAATTCTTTTCTGCAGCGTTTAATTTCCTAGAGATATACATCACCGGATGCAAAGTATCAGAATACTCCTGCATTAGTGCTGCCCCAATCCCTGTTGACGAGGCGTCACTTCGAAGAACAAAAGTCTTCTCAATAGTAGGTAACTTAAGAATAGGTGGAGATGAAAATAGGGCTTTAACCTGGTCCAATGAGGATTGACATTCTTTAGACCAGCGGATCAGATTAGGCGACCCTTTCTTCAATAAAGTAGAAAGCGGTGCCATAATGGAGGACAGATTCGGAATGAATCGTCCGTAGAATTGAATCAAACCTAATAGACTCCTTACTTGTTTCTTCGTCTTAGGGACCGAAATGTTAAGTATTTTTGAAACATTGTGGTCCTCTGTCTTTAAAAGACCATGACCAACCCGATGACCTAGGAAAGAAATCTCGCTAAATCCTATAAAGGCTTTAGAGGGTTTTGCAGTCAAGTTATACTCGCGAAGAGTAGACAGTAATTCGTATAAACCCAAATAGTGATCTTCCCAAGAATCACTGAATAGACAGATATCATCTAGGTATGCTATGACATCTGTACGATATGCGAGAATTCGCCGCATCATGCGTACGAATGTAGCAGGGGCGTTCATAAGACCAAAAGGCATGAAATTCCATTGGAATAAACCCCTAGGTGTAGAAAAAGCTGTAAAAGGTTTGGCACGTTCAGTTAGCGGGACTTGCCAATAACCTTTAGACAAATCTAGTTTGGTAAAGAATCTAGAATTAGAAAGTTTATTGAGTAGCTCTTCTAATGAAGGCATAGGTTCAGCATCGAACTTCGTAACTTGGTTCAATTTGCGATAATCTACGCAAATGCGAATGTTATTATCCTTCTTTCGAACAATAACCATAGACGAAGAGTATGCTGAAGTGGATGGTTCAATGATTTCCAAACGTATCATTTCATCCAATTCTTTTTCGACTTGAGACTGGAAATGGATAGGTATTGGATATGGTCTGACTCTGATAGGATTGTGATCAGTTAGCACAATGTCATGTTCTATGACATGTGTGTGTCCCGGGATGTCTGTAAGAACATCCTGAAATGTTTGCAACATCGAAGAAACTTGTCGATGTTCCTCAGCGGAAAGATTTGGAGAAACGGTCACGTTTTTCCAAGATTCCGTAGAATAAAGTGGGACCATAGAAAGAGGAAGATTGACATCAGAAAAAGTAGTTTTCTCATCCTGTATAACTGACAGAGATGAGTACTGACCATGAGTTGCTTGTGAATTGTCCGTAGCCTGGAAAATAGGCTGCAAATAGTCAGGTCTTTCATAAAATTCTGTGAGCATATTTATGTGGAAAGTTTTATGCTTTCCATCAATATCGACAACATAGTCGACATCAGAAATTTTGGAGACTATTGCATATGGACCTTTCCATGCAATTAGAAGTCTGTTCTCCCTTGAAGGAAGTAGAACGAGAGCTTTGTCACCTGGACAAAGTTGTCGTAGACATCTATTCTTATTTGCAAACTGCCTTGCCTTTTCTTTAGCAAATTCTGAAGACGAAGTTGCTAGTTTGCATGCCTCGATGATCTTTTGCCTAAGAGCAATGACGTACTCATAAGAAGATTGAGTCTCATCGCTAATATTATCGGCAGTGATTAGATCGTGAAGTAAAGACATAGGGCCGCGCGGTTGCGCGCCAAAGACAAGTTCAAAAGGGGAAAACCCCGTATGTTCATTGGGGACCTCTCTATACGCAAAGAGAGCCGCGGGTAAGACCCTGTCCCAATCCTGAGGATGATCCTCAGTTATTTTACCAAGTAAAGTTTTCAGAGTCCTATTTAAACGTTCGACCAACCCATTAGACATTGGGTGATAGATACTGCTGAGAGACCTTTTAATGTGTAGCATAGACATTACCTGTGACATAGTGTCTGATATAAGTTGAGTGCCATGGTCTGACAATATTTCTCCGGGAAAACCCAAGCGAGAAAATATCAGCCAAAGAGCGTCTGCGATATCAGCAGTTGAGATGCTCTTGAGAGGTATTGCCTCTGGCCAACGTGTGCACATATCGACACATGTAAGGATAAATTGATGTCCTCTAGCCGACTTAATTCTAAAAGGACCGATAATATCTATTGCCATTTTTTGAAAAGGGCGAATAGGAATGTCAGCAGCCTGGATAGGCGCAGCATGTCGTGGTCCTTTAGATTTGACCTCCTGACATACTTTGCAAGAGCGACAGTACATTCGTATGTCCTTGCTCACAAATGGCCAAAAGAAAGCCGCAAGAACCCTCGACTTTGTACGGGAAAAACCCATATGTCCAGCACATTGCGAGTCATGAGCATGTTGCAATATTTGCAATCTCATGCTCTTAGGCACAAGAATTTGTGAATGAGTGGACGTAGTCGAGTCTTGTACCATACGTACAAGTACGCCGTTCTTCATAGAAATCCAAGATTTCCTATTAGTGTTCTGATTAGGATCACCTTTTTTTGCTAGAATGAAGAATTTTTGTAAAGAAGGATCTTCTTCTTGCAATTTGATAAATGAGTCACGTGTAATAGTCAAGTGACTATCTTGGTCATTTACTTCATCATTATTAGTTAATGAAGTTTGAGGTGGATCCAGAGCATGTGCTCTTGTGACCACCGCATTGGTAGCTTCAATGTTTTGCTCTTCCCAAACAGCAATCTGCTGTGGGGTACATTCCCTAACTCCGTGAATACGACCAATAATAAGGTCCGCAATAGGGTTTGGAAGTAGACACGCGTGGACCTCTCCCGTGAAGAAAGGAGTAGCAATGTGTATTATAGCAGTAGGATACTTTTCTAACGTGCCACCAAATGTGACACATTTGATGACTTTTCCTGTAGCACAGGATGGATCTACAAGAGATTGCCTAACGCCGACAGTAGTACATCCAGAATCAAACAACACTGAGACTGGATTACTATTTACTAGCCCCTTATGTAATATAAGAGAACCTCTCCCATCATGAGCAACATTAGCAGGAAGAGCGGGCAAAGGATGACCACAGCTTAGAGTACTAACGGTTTTCGGATCAAATAAAGTACTGCATTGGATACATTTATTTGCCCTACCAAAATCAAAAGATGAGCATCCGATAGCATTATGGTCTTTATCATTATTAACCTGTTTATCTGCTCCCTGAGATTCTTGTTGAACAGAGTTTGTCTGTTGATATCTTTTTCTCTTATGTTGCGATCTACCGCGACCATTATTGCCTCTGCAATTATCATTAAAGTCCCTACTGTAATTTTTATCCTGGTTTGAGTTCCAGTTTCCATAACTGTCATTACTATCTCTATGCTGTTGAGAACCTCTATTATCTTGGTATTGAGGTCTCTGCATAAAATATTTCCCTCTATACCGATTACCTTTGTGAAAATTTCTAAAGTTAACCGGAGTAGAATAACGTGTAGTATTCGGTTGTCTCCAGTTCTGGGAAGAAGAATCACCCTGGAATTGATCACTATGGTTCTGGGCATAATTACGATTACTCTTTTTATTGAAATTTTTCTGGCTACCCTGAAATTTACGCATAAAATTTGGGCCATAAGGTGCTGCCGAAGCAACTGGCAGACCTTCTTTCACCTTAGAGTTACTAATGGTTATGTGCGGATGCGCAGTAACATACTGGCTACAGTATTCTTCCATTTCTTTTATGTTTTTAGGCTTACGCTCATGAAGAAAAGATAGAAAAGCTTCATTAACAGAAGACATAACCTTATCTCTAAGTAGTAAATCCATAAGAGCTTCAAATGTATTTTCTGTCTTAGACAACTCAACCCATCGTAAAAAAGTAAGACGGATGCCTGAGATGAATTCAGAGAATTCAACTCCAGTTTCTGGTAACATGGTTTTAAAANTTTAGACGATATCCGTCCTCGTTAAGTTGGTACTTCTTTAACAATGCCGCCCTGACAACCTCATAGTTGTTTTTGTCAGGCACATCTACCATACTCAACAAAGTCAAAGCATCACCTCTAAGTATCTTGGACAGATGATACACATATAATGTTTTATCTATATTATGCACATTACATGCACTTTCAAATCTATCTAGATAAAATGTTATATCATCGATTGAGGGATTAAATGCTGGTAGATTAAGCTTGAAATCCTTAGCATTAGTCTTATTTGACACCTTATTTGCATCATTAGCATTACCAGTGTTCAATAACTTTAACTTCTCTAACTCTAAAGCTAAGACTTTTTCATCATGTTCCATTTTTGCTTTTCTCTCATCAGCCTCTCTTTGTAACCTTCTTTCTTCAGCCTCAGCCTGTAACTTTCTTTCTTCAGCCTGGGCCTGTAACTTTTTTTCTTCAGCCTCTATTTCAAGTCTCTTATTTTCAGCTTCTTTTTCAAGTCTCTTATTTTCAGCTTCTTTTTCAAGTCTCTTATTTTCAGCTTCTTTTTCAAGTCTCTTATTTTCAGCTTCTTTTTCAAGTCTCTATTTTCAGCTTCTTTTTCAAGTCTCTTATTTTCAGCTTCAGCCTGAAGCCTCTTCTCCTGAAATTCTGCTTCTCTTTTTTGTTTTTCCATTTCCATTTGAAATCTTTTTTCCTCCACCTGCATCTGCAGTTTCTTTTGTTCTATTTCAGCCTCTATTCTCTTTTGTTCAGTTTGTTCTTTCATTTTCTTTTCTTCCGACTTCAATGCCTTGGCATATTGAACAGTCGCAAATTCTTCTAATTTATCACCTGTCTTCCCAAGGGCTTTACCCTGCTCAATAAAGTACTCAAATGTAGACATGATGTCTAAAATGTGAGTACAGAACCTGAAATAATTAATTATCTTATTTCAATGTTAAATAGCAACAAGACTTAATAAAGTGCTTGTATAATCTCTATGTTGAACCCAATCTCTGTGGGAAACAGGAGTTGACACCAACTTGTATTATCAAATGTATAATAATATCACAAGTCACTTCTTAATCATCAGTGCACTACCCCAAATCAGTGCATAACCATCAGTTATTTATCATAACTGCACTACAATAGTGCATAAGCAAAAAACACCAGTTAGTTATGATAAGTGCACTATAGACCAATAGTGCATGAGCATATATTAACAATAGTGAAAGCTAACTATGCAAGAACTATGTAAACAATAACAAGACAATGTAAACAATAACAAAGGTCACCAACAATGTAAACAATAACAAAGATCAAAGTCAATGTAAACAACAACAAAGATCAGAGTCAATGTAAACAACAACAAAGATCAGAGTCAATGTAAACAATAACAAAGATCAGAGTCAATGTAAACAATCAACAAAGATCAAAGTCAATGTAAACAACAACAAAGATCAAACAATACGAAAACATTCGCATAAGTCAAATACACAAACAGCAAAACTAAAAAGAAATATGCGAAGATATGACTAACAAATGACGCTACAGTGTATACACAAAAATATACGTAAAGAACTGAATAATAGCAAAGGGGAGACCTACAAATACAAACAATCGAAATCGAAACTAAAAAAAAACACAAAGAAAGAGAGAAAAGAAAAAAGAAAAAAAAAATATATATACAAGAAACAAAAATAAAGCACAACTCGTCACAACTAAACAGATATAGCAACGATTGTCGCTAGCAAATTTCACTGTAGGAAATTCGCACAGTCCCTAACGAAAACGCTAACAGTAGAACCTCTGTGACGTGGTATCTTCTACTGAAAGACACCGCCCAACCGAGAAAACCCGCTGAAATATAAACATATAAATATACAAATAACAAATAACATATAACATATAAACATGTATCATGAAAACAATAGGAGAAAGTGTGAAAGTACAGAAGGCTCAGTTAGAACATAAGGGCACAGTTCACAAACAAAACAGGCCACTTAACTTCTATAAATCCAGCGTCAGCACGGTGCAGAACAGGATGTAATCAGCATTCTGAGGATAATGATCCAACGTTGATTAACTTCTGCTCCCATAAACAGCCATGACGAAGGAAAAGAGCTTCTAATACTGCAACAGTTGTTACGGCACTTGACCTTCTGAATCTTCTAAATTGATTTAACCGGCACTTGACCTTCTGAACCCGCAACAGTACCCCTGAGACCGGAACAGTTGTTACGGCACTTGTCCTTCTTTTCACCAGATCAGGAAATCCATTCGCTCGGTACTTGTCCTTCTAATTTTACATAAACTTCAATATTGCCGAGCAGCGCCGGGTAGTTTCAAAATCAGCAACTGTCAGAAAATCCGGATACTTTCAATAAAATTTCTTGTAAGGTGGTAGTTGATGCTGTAGTTGTATCTAGTATGATGATGATGTCTGGGTTTGCTGACCCCCTTGATAGCTGGAATCAGAGTGAACCAACCTATGGCCACCAAAAATGATATGGTGCGCCAAAATATCAGATGATAGAACCAGCTCTGGCCACCAAAAATGATAAGGGTGGATTTGAGCTGAAGTGGTAACTTGCCACCCTTATCGACACCTGGTATTAAAGTGTAAGATGTAGGTGTCTTCTCTGATTTAGGATGTTGCTGTGTATGTGGTAGTGGAACAGTTCACAGGGTTATCACACAGGCAACATGACGTGTAGAGTCATAGAAAGGGTAACTTCGTTGTATAAGTTTCTTCCATTTATTGCACGCCACAAAACAGTCATGATACTTATGACATCAACATAGTTAACGAGTTCAGCAAGATGATATGGCACATTGAAAACAATTTCTGTAGTCAGCAATGACAGCTGTTGTATATATGCGTCATAAGACATCACAGTTCAATAGATTCAGAAATTCATAAATCATAGAGTTCTAGTTCGTGAAGCTGTATAAATAATAATAATTTCTATAACTTCTGCAACAGTGTCAGCTACAGATCTTCAATGTTCATAAACAATAATAAATGCTCCCATTCTGATGCTAGCAGATCAGTTGTATACAATAAGTCCGTTCACTGTCTGCACGTGAATAGCATACATGGGCTACAGGTCAGCTCGACCTTTATAATGTTCCTAAGTCTAACCATCTGACTTGGACGTGATCTCTGATATAACGAATCCTGGAACACAGACAATAGTCTTGTTGGTCTAGAGCGACCCATATATATTTAACTAGTTCAGGTATAAAGCTACCGGTGACTTAATCCTAGTCAAAGTACCTCTCCATTTTGCATCACACAGGCGAGCAAATAGGCGACAAAATGACGAACCTCTAGATGATAGCATAAAGTTCGATACAAGAGGAATTACCTTATTTCGGAAAATCAACCATGAACATATGCCTCCAGGGAGGCGTGAATAATACTGGGAAATAGTCTAGTTAGCTAACTAACTCACAAAGACCATGTATTTCCCTCAGAAAATCACAAGACGCAGTTGCGTCTGCTCGCTTCTTAAACCATTTCTCAACTGCCGAACTGGGCGGAACACACAGAACGAACTCCCAGCTTTTGACATGCGCAGACGACAATCTCTGAGTTGCCGTTCACAATAAGACGATTCTAAGAACATTCGAGATAAAAGTCTTACACAGTCGCGCCTTTTATGGTCATGAAAAGAAGCGTTAAGAAAGGTTTCAGACATCTACCATAGTTGACTGGTACTACCAAATAAGGAGATGTGGTCACGCTTCGTTCAAGAAATTATAGACCGAACGTGTCTCTATACAAGAGAAGGCAACTCCTAAAAAAATTGTAGTCTCGATAACTCGGATTATGTCCCTTTGACCATAGAAAACATAATACACACTTCAGTCAAAAAAAATGATCATACATATGAAAAATGTTTATACAAACGAAAAATAATAATGGATGCTTGGACCACCCTGTCACAAGATAATCTCAACAAGGCTTGGAGTAGATTGCTTGGGAAAAAAGGAGGAAATGAAACTACTGCAGTGGACACAAATGATGATTGTATAAATGAAGTTGTGGAACTGTTTCAAGCAATGCCCGGATTTTCGGACTGTGACAAAGATGATGCACAACATGTGGCTAGAAGATGATAATGATTCTGGTTTTCAGTTTTTGAATGACGAAGAAATTTTGTCTTTTGTGCAAGAAGAAAACCAAATACATGTAGTGACCGATGATGAAGACTCCTCAGAAGTACATGATGTACTTGTAGATTATGAAGAAAAACCAAAACGTCGACCAAGTCCTGAAGAGGCCTTTATAGCACTAGAAACAGCGATAGCTTGGTACGAGCAAGAAGATGACAGCTGTCCTACACAGCTTCTGCTGTTGAAGAGAATGCGGGACTTAGCAGCCAAAAGGAGACTATCCAGTTTGGTGCAAAAGAGGATTTATATATGATGAACTCTCATTGAATATACATACCAAGCTTCGTCTGTTTAATTCAAATGTTATCTCAGTGTTAACATACGGCTGTGAGAGTTGGAAAATAACAAAATCATTGGAGAACAAGCTGAATACATTCGAGAACAAATGTCTTAGAAAACTCATGAACATCAGTTGGAAAGAATTCAAGACTAATCGACAAATAAGAGAAGACTAGGCAGAAATATGTCTCCGACTATATAAGGAAAAGACGATGGTCATATATCGGTCATGTCCTACGAATGCAAAACAACAGAATACCACTACAGGCGCTCACTTGGGTTCCTGCGGGTAAGAGGAAAAAAGGAAGACCAAAAGAAACACTCAGAAGAACAATAATAAGAGAAGGAAGAACGTTGGGCCTAAATAATGTGCAAGAGCTAAGAGGAGTGGCGTCACAACGAACAACCTGGACAGCACTGGTTTCTGCCTTATGCGCCGTGTTTGGTGCTTAAAGAATTTATTTATTTATTTTTATATATATATATATATATATATATATATATATATATATATATATATATATATATATATATATATATATATATATATATATATATATATAAACAACAATCAACAGTTGCTGATGTTACAAAGACAACTAGGGAGGCCAACAGTCGCTGTTAATGTGGAGGAGATGGTTGTTGAAAATAGAAGTGCGGTGGATTTGGTCGTGATAGATGATGCATTTGGTAGAAAGCGGGATGTTGAGGTACAGTTGTTGAATAAGTGAGGTATTCTGGCAAGTATGACCTCCAAGTGTAAGGTGCATAGTCCAAGAGTCGTTGTTGATGTAGGAAATTATGAAAGGCTGGGTATGTGGGTTGATGTGGGTAAACCTGTGACGACAGCGATGATGGGTGAACTCTCATTGGTGTCTGGGACGACAGCGGACATGGTGGCATTTTTGTTGATGAAGGCTGAGCAGATTGAATTGGATCACTTACAGACCTTTGGGAATGAAGTGGGTCAAGTCGGTGTTGTCGAGGAGGGTCGTCTGTGGCAGAAGGTTGTTGAAGGCAGACATTGTTGGTTTCCTGCACATCCGTGGTGCTAAGAATAGGTGCAACGTGATGATCCTGATTGTCTGATGATTTTGGGCGGCTGGTGTTTAAAGTTATGGGTAGTGATGGAAAATGAAGGTCATAATTGGCGTTAGATGAGTAGCTATTTGTATTCACATGGTGTTTGGATATATGGATGCTGATGTGTGAGTTGTGCCTTTAAGTGTGCTTTCTGGATATTTTATATTTGTCGCTAACATACTGGTCCCTTGGCTGGACAATGTAATATCGCCGCTGTAAAGATACTTCCTAGGGGCTCCAGATGTGGCAAGGAAGACCGAGTTGTGATCTATGAAAACATGTTCATTTTTGAGACAGTGTTTTTTAAGTTTAGCATTGTTAGTTTCAACACATTTGCGGTAATAGGCACGGACTGGCGGGATAATAGAGGAAAAATAAATTTTGGCATTATGGAATAGGGACCGAAATATGGATGTGATCTCGTTTAGGTCTGTCTGTGACAGTTCAATGTCTTTTATTTAGTCTGACAGACCTATGTGCACAGTTTCTCTAGTTACAGAGAGATCAGGCGAAAACCGTTTAAGGAAGGTCAGTAGGTCGTGAGTTGATGCCCAGTTCTTGAAGTGAACAGACACCGAATCAGTATCACCAGTTAATAGTTTTGACTGTTCAAGCTCCTTCATGGTTTGGTCCCCAAAGATGAGATGTTTTCTTCTGTTCGTGTGGTTGCCAGTGATAACAGCTGTTGCTTCCTTTGCCCCAGTTGTGCTGTGGCTGCTAGAAGTCTCCTGGTGTGTGCTGGCAGCAGCCGGTCGAAGTGGCGGGTGGCGATTTGAAATTTTGACCGGAATTCTGCAGACACTGGCTACAGGATTTTCCGGAGTGTCCAAGGGATTACGTTCATTAAGGCGGAGTTCTGAATGTAGTATTTGTTGTTGAGGTCGGACGCTCTCCGCACGTTTTTGTTTGTGACCCAATTCGTTTGTGTGCTGTTGTGTAGGCTGCTGCTGAATTTGAGTTTTGCTGTTTTCGTAGCTACTTTTTAGAGACGTGATCAGCCTGAAGCTGTTCGTAAGATTTTTTAAGACAGCTCAATTCAGCTTTCAGTAGCTCCATCTCAGATGTTATTTTTGTATACACATCATCATGTGGTGATAGTATAGTGTGCTTGCGTGGTGTCCTTTCTAGACTACTATCAAGCAAATCTATGAATGAATCATGCTCTGTCTCTGTAATGGTAGGTCTTGATGTAACGGAAGTCGTCTCTGTAATATCTGAAAAGCCAGCGTGCTCGTTTAATGAGTGTTAATTTAGTTTTCACGGTGCAACGCGCGATTGTTCCGTAGTTTCCCAACCAGGTGGCTGGATTTTTTTGTCATTGTTCGCTACAGGACTTTTGACTTAAGACAATTAGTAATATAAGGAGATAACAATAATTGTATCTAATGCCTGGTCATTTCTGTAATGTCATTTCAATGTTTAGTTATTTCATATTCAGTTTCTCGTTTGTATATTTATTGTTTCTTAGCTATTTGGGTTGATATTTCTTCTTTGTTGCTCTGTATTTTTACTTACTTATTTATTATTAGAGCGTCGGACCGATTAAGCTGTTAGAGCTCTGGGCTTTCGGCGGCAATGTTACTTGGTTCCGGGATCGAAACCTGATTCTGCTCTTGAGTTAAGGAAGGCAAAGGCAGCAATGAAGGAAACTGGATACTCCACCTAAAAAAGCTGAATAAAGTATAGTGAAGATTCTAATAGTTCACTACCTTAAGGCAGTATCGGCTATAGGACTGCCTGTATTTTGCCATCTTTCATCACCTTTACCTGATTTGTTTATTTCCTTTCATTTTTCTGGTTTGTCGTTTTTTTCCCCACGTGTTGCAGCATTCTCTGACTTTTTCTCTTGACCTATCTACATTTCTTATCTTTGTATCTTGTTTGTGATTGTGACTGAAGGAGGGCTAACACCGAAAAACCACGTGTTTTTAAGTACTTTACTGTTCAATTGTCAAACGACTGACTGAATGCCTATTTTGGCATTGTATTTCTTTAACTTGAACAATAACTAAGTCTTACGGTCACCACTCCCGTCAGATGTGGTTATTGTCAGGTTGTGCTTGTCTCTTGTAAGCTCATAAGTTAAAATGACTTGCCTCAGAAACTTCAGCAGCACATATCACATGACAATCGTAAAGATACAGAATTTAATTAATGGATGCTTCCGTAGAATAGAAGGATTCTTCTTCTGTCGTTGGTTCTCAATAACCACATCTAACTCACTTATAAAGCAGTTCATCTCAGGCTTCTGTCGTCATCATACAGTTTCGGGCAAAGCTTCCCTCACATATGCCTTTTGTAGCGATGTCTTCCGTAACAATTTCTTTTACACAAAGGTCAATAGACGACATTGAAGGAGCTCTGCAGAGATCACTGACATAACATAATGTATGTCATATGGCGTGTCTTAGACTCAGCGACATTATCACATCAACCATCGTCTGCAAACATTGCGAAATGGGGAAATTCCGATGATGTTCAGTGTGTTTTGTGGCAACAGAAGGAGGCATTGGAACATGTGCTCTCAGTATGCAAGGTGTCTTTAGGACACGGGCTGCTTACAAAAGACTAACTGGCAAGGAATAGTCTATTTCGTAGTGGAAAAAAGACACAACCAAATCATGAAGTTCACACTGCCATATAGCGAAGATCCCACTGGAAACCTGGCAACAACGTTCCACGAGGTCACAAGATCATCTTGTTTGATGATGGACGCGACCTCGCTAGAACATGCCAGAATGAACTTTAAGGCGGTGAAATTGTTTACAGATGACAGACGTGGAGCACAATTTAATCACGCTAGTAGATAGGTACTATAAGTCCTTTTCAGGTCTTAGTACCTAACAACGCTCTGCTTCAGTTAGCAAACTTAAATTATTTTTGAATTGCAAATTGCACTCCGATATAATCAACGAAATTAAGACTAGGTTGACATAAACGTACCTCGCCACAAGAAGGCTAAACTAGCAAAGAAAAAAAAGGAATGGTTCCATTTTCTGGAGACAGAAATAAAAGGGCTAATGAAGACACAAGAAATGTCTTGAGCGGGACAGGAGGAACTGCCATAACTTTGTTGAAGGCCTTTGTTCCATGGGGAGCTCAATGGTAATGGTAAACTAAGTAGTTACATTTTGGATACACCTGCGCCGTGTATTGATTATAGTTCTTGAGCCCAATATATTATGAGGATCCCCACTTAATTTGTGCCAGGTGGCTCCTGATATTGTAGCTACGCCCCTAGTACTGTTTGTATAGTCACTGGAGCGAGCCCTTGACGATGTTTGCTTGACCATCGTACATGCATCTACTGTTACATAATCAATATTTTCTTTGGAACAATACACTAAAAAAAAATTATTAGCGTGCCACAAAACTCTAACCCGCGTGTGCCGCATTTTATAGAACACTAGTACTGACCAGAAGTTTTTAGGTGTGAATATGGCGCGCTGTGACGAAACGGGGCGACCTGTATCGATCTTTGGTTCTCTCCGGCAGTATCGGTACATTTGTGGTACTGATTTCTATTAGGTGCTGTCAATTATCGCACTTTTCTTTCTTTCTTTCTTTCTTTCTTTCTTTCTTTATTTTTCTGCTAAGTAGCAGATATCTGATTTTATCAAATCACCCTGTAGGTGATAAATATCACATTTGCAAGGAGTGCTACCCAGATTTGTGGTTATAGGCGCGGCCGACTAAAACTTACATCGGTCTACGCTATCGGCTTCATTCACCGATAAGACCCGGGGTTTGTGCATTTATACGACAGATAACGAGATTACTGTCTGTGTCACATGTGGGCAGACAAATGTGATGTAATTGCCTCCGGTCACTTGTTTAAAAAATGTAATCGTGGATTTATTACATTTTAGATAATATGAGTCCACAAATGTGTGTGTACGAGTGTATACAAGGTATCAGATGTCCATATATGATAATACATGACCTTTGTAGGCACGCACCTTATTTCACGTGGGACTATTTTGAAATATCACAACCTATCCTGCATGATTTGAAATGATTGGATCTTTCTGATTAGATTCATAACATCACTGGGTGAATATAGGCTCACAATTTCACAGTTTTATTTCTCTGTGATTTGCACGCTCGCCAAGACATCAGACCTTTGCCAGAGGAAGAACTAGATTCATAATTCCTAATTGTTATCCGGACCTTTCATTGGAGAACCAGATAAGACTTATAAAGCACAGGAAATCTCTTTCAAATTTTAATAAGGAAAAACCGGGACTAGGAAATTGAAGAAACGCGGAGTCAGAAGGGGCACTCTATTGTGATAGGGTGGGAGAGATGATGCTGATGCTGTTGTGATATGTGATCACTTTCTTGCACACTTTCAACCGACCCGGTCAACAATAAAACTCTGATTCTAAGGCAGATGCTGTATTTATTCATACAACCCATTCAGTGACAACAAGCACACAAAGCAAACATTAAACAAATAAAACAAAGCAAACAAAACACCCAACAAGTGTTCAATTGCTAATCTGAAACGCAAACAAAGCACCGACTAGTTAAAATCATAATAGTTAAATAATGAGACACACCATGCTCTCACCTGTCAAACTGTCCTTCTTCCACGCTACCTGAAACATTCAAATATCATGCACACACATGCATGTCGTCTAATCATTCTAGTATGGTGTTGTGCATGAGGCTGGCAATCTCACCATGTAACACAGATTGCTACCGAAACCACTACTGCAAAAGCATCTGAATGCTTTGTGCGGTCTCAATGCGGAGGCCAGCCACACTGGTGGCCATATGCTCCATAAGGAGCGAGAAGCGACATAATTTGTTCCCAAGTGGACCCACGTGCTCTCATAAATTACCCGACACATAACAATAACTAAATAATAATGAAATATGCATACAATAATATTAAACGACATGTACAACGAATACTCTCATTAATGAGCATAAACCACCACCTCGCAACTGACCCATCTCAATATCCGTCCCTGCACTCTGAAGCATGTCGTATATGCCGACTGATGAGATTGGGAACTTATCATATAAAACACATTGTT
This sequence comes from Oreohelix idahoensis, assembly GCA_024509875.1. Classification (NCBI taxonomy): domain Eukaryota; kingdom Metazoa; phylum Mollusca; class Gastropoda; order Stylommatophora; family Oreohelicidae; genus Oreohelix; species Oreohelix idahoensis. The sequence continues at coordinate 233,471 of JAMPIV010008388.1, forward strand.
ACAGAAACAAACCACTGCCATAGTAATAAATGCTTCGTGCAGGCTTCTGTTGGATTCAGCCGCACTGGTGTCGCCCTGCTCCGCAAGGAGCAAACAGGAACGTTTATGTCTCAAATGTGCTCCACGTACCAAAAGTAAGGGTATCATATTTACAAGGCATATTAATGACTAGAACTAAATACATCACTAGGCCTATAACACTTGGCTGCCATCTTGCGAGGACAGCATACAGCCACGCTAACAACCCAGCTAAGCTGCGTGGTTGTACAATCTATAGTAACATTACATTATAATACTAAATATTATAGAAATAATTGCTTAGCAAAGCTATTTAAAGCATTACGGATAACCAATAGAGATTAGAGATGGCTACTGTGTGTGTGTGTGTGTCGAAACAATGCTTCGAAACAGCATTGAGTCCGAAAGTTTGGACACACAGCCTGCTTGTTGTTTCGGATCAGTTTCAGTTCCTGTCTGCCTCGCTGTTTTGCAGATACACACTGTCTCACTGTCTCACCTTCCGTGGGCCTTTGTAAAATTTGAGTCAACCGTTCGGAACATTTGTATGGAATATCAAACATGTCATATTTTTCAGGGATGTGTTATGATGACTTGATTTTACAAGTGATATTATTTTTGCTGAGAAGTTATAGACACTGGAAATTGTGTCAGTGCTGCAGTTGTCAATGTTTTAGGCACTATGTTAAAGTTGAAAGTGTCCGTGTGTTCGTATAAATGTAATAGACACTTTATTAGCTCTGCTGATATCTGTGTACTCGGTGTGGATTTGAATCATTGTCTACCAAAACTAGCTTACTCTAGTTTGATATCATGTGTTATTATTACTGTTGTTTTTTTTTATATTATTTTCACATATACTGCAGCTATCATCATATCTCCGTTTTATTTCATCATAATGAAGACTTGTGTAAAAATATTGAATTGTGGTTACACGAAATACCATAGATTTTCACACACGCCCGTAGCGCGCAAGAAAAAACAGAGGAGATTCTCACACAGTTCATGTATAGTAATGTATACTGTCTATTAGAGACTTCTTTCTCCCCGATACATGCAATAGTGCCGTTGTGTCGAAACAGTGTGTCGACACAGTTTAAATCACTGAGCCGACTGTCTCGAAACAGCGGAGTGTGTCGATTTGCCCACCTCTAATAGAGATTTTACACTGTATAAAGGACTATGAAACTAAGAAAGCTAACACCAATTAGCTATAGCCGATCTTACTAATACTTACACCACATTATCAGTCTAACATTACCGAAGAAGCACAGGACTGTATTCTAGTAAGCTGTAACATATTAATAAATTGCAGCACTCACCACACTAAAATAAACTATTTCGGCATCAGCACCATAGTTAATAAATATAACAATCTAAATCGCGCCACAATTAAATATTATTCAAACCGACGTGTCGGATTTACATAAGATCATTAAGGTTTCCTTAACCCCAAACAATATGGAAATACTTAACCATTAATTTCATTTACACAAATGTAATAACCGAATATGTCAGTTCTAGTACCGGCCACGTGTACATGGACCATCTGCTCCAGCCACGCCATGTCTGAATAAATTTATATCTGAAACCAACCGCACGCGAAATATAAATAACTTTGAATTAAGTATATAATTATTTAAAATACTACGGCACAAAGATGGTGATCCTGTATCCTTTCTAACACTATAAAGACTTTAGAATGTTGGAGAATAATATTGTATCTACTCACAAGTCCTAGGCATGTTCTTGAACTAGACATTAACAGCGACTTGCCCCAGCGACTAGCGTGGAAATAACAGAGGATTTCAATCGCCGGGCAGCTTCGGCGCTCCTCTCTTCTGATTGGCTGCTATCCGTAAGCGATATGAATAATGTTCTATTTTTAGATCCTGACTGACTAAAACTAAAATGGCTGCCAAATTGCTATGTTGTAGTAAAAAGGTAGAGAACGACAGACAAAATGGCGATGACAAGATGGCCCTGTCACACTATGTTAAAATTAAAAGAAATCACAGACACGTGTTGTAAGAGAACGATTCGTCTCTTTTATTCATCTGTGCGACAAGTCTGTAGCCAGGATTGGCGTAAGTAGGATTTACATTTCATATTTTACGTATTACTAACATGTGAACTAACATAAATATATATATGTATTTATTACTATGTGAATTTGATTGTGTGAAACTCGCTATTGGATGCCAAAGTCATTTGAGGCTGGCAACCTCAGTGTATTGAATAATGATTCATGAACCACCACTGCACCGGCTGGTGATTGCTTTATTGATAGTTTCGTAAAGAGAACTAAAAGCATAAAGTAGTTCCAGGTTCCCTATGGAAGCAGTGAGGGAAAGATGAAAAGAAATGATGTCCATGTATGACATACTAAAACATACACAATATTTTTACTTATTGTAAATCTGGTCTAAAATTTCTTAAGCGATCCATTACTTTTAAAGCGTCAATATTACATGGCTTTGTACCTGTTAATTTGGTGCAATCAATTTCTTCAATTTGAAGGCCATCTAGAGATCGAACTCGACTTTCCCTTGATTCATAATTTTGTAATTTAGATTGTTTCCCTTGATTTAGCTAGACACTCGTATAAAGTCCTATCTACGGCCCTGCATGAAAGTGACATACAAGTGAAGTTAAATAAACGCGTGTAAAAAGGACTGCTAGCAAGCTTGACAACTAACCATCTAGCAAACTAATTTTCATACCAACGTCTCAATCATTTTCCACCAAGCAGTCTCACCACAGATTAGAAAGCAGCAGTTTGACGCAGCTGGAGCGAGAGAGTGAGAGAGAGGCTGAGCAAGAGAGGAAGAGGAAAGAGAGAGAGAGAGAGAGAGAGAGAGAGAGAGAGAGAGAGAGAGAGAGAGAGAGAGAGAGAGAGAGAGAGAGAGAGAGAGAGAGAGAGAGAGAGAGGCATAGAAGACCGAACAGTTTCTCGAATTCTTGAAGCTTTTTTAATATTATCTTCATTATCTTCCATCAGCCAGATCTGCTGGTGCATGATTGGTCTCTACACAAATATGACGCCCTACAGCGAGAGTAAACGTGCGTCTGTTTTCCTTTCGGTAAACAAAACAAGGGCGTGCGAAGGGCGGAGGGAGAGTCGGGATGGATTTCTAAACAATATATCTAAGGTCGGATACAGTGACAGCCTAGATAAAAAGATTAGAAATGGAGAATTGTATATCTATGTCTTTGATCTATGAACACTAGACAAACATAAATAAAGGCGGCAGCCTAGCTCACGAGAACGGTATTGGAAGAAATGCCCTTAGTTTTCATAACATCAACAAATGAGAAGGGTTTCGGTTTTCTGCCCTGAAATATTAATTCTCTCGTGCCAGTAAGGAAACGCATGCGAGCGCATTCTTGGTGCAACTTAAGAACGGTGGCACGGACCTTCAACATCCTTGGTGTCAGATGCCTGCTGGCATAATCCAGAAATCTATATCTGCAGTACCTCCCTGGCGGAGAATGTAAGGTACATGCTTGTGTGTGGTAGTTGTGGTGCAGAGGGTAGAGGTTGATGCAATGCAAAAAGTGCATAGAGATGTTGCTATCAAGATTTTGAATTTTGACAAAATTCTACACAACACTACGCGTGCTTTAATCACCCCCACCCCACCCCACACACACAAATTAGCGGAAGGAAAAGAATAAGAAAAAATAAAACTGGTGAACGTAAGAGATTATATAGAAATAAGCTAAGAGGAAAACTGAGGCCCGTTATAGTCGTAAACAAATAACGAAAACAGGTCAATGACAGACACTCACTAGAAAGACAGACAAAAAGTAGGAGGGCACTCTAGGGTAAATGTAATTCCAATGCAGACACTGCCACAGTGGACTGAAGTGTGTGAGACTTATGTTTCAGCTGCCACTTGTTGCTCACTGTTTAAGTTTGTCTGTATCTATCCCGGCATTGACTTGCTCTTCTAAATGTTAAAAACATTTATAATCGAACAATGGAAGTGTACGACAGGCAGTATATGTTCCCTCAGACTCAAACTTTAAGTATATGTTCCCTCAGACTCAAACTTTAAGTATATGTTCCCTCAGACTCAAACTTTCAGTATATGTTCCCTCAGACTCAAACTTTAAGTATATGTTCCCTCAGACTCAAACTTTAAGTATATGTTCCCTCAGACTTAAACTTTACGTATATGTTCCCTCAGACTCAAACTTTAAGTATATGTTCCCTCAGACTCAAACTTTAAGTATATGTTCCCTCAGACTCAAACTTTAAGTATATGTTCCCTCAGACTCAAACTTTAAGTATAGGTTCCCTCAGACTCAAACTTTACGTATATGTTCCCTCAGACTCAAACTTTAAGTATATGTTCCCTCAGACTCAAACTTTAAGTATATGTTCCCTCAGACTCAAACTTTAAGTATATGTTCCCTCAGACTCAAACTTAAAGTATAGGTTCCCTCAGACTCAAACTTTAAGTATACGTTCCCTCAGACTTAAACTTTACGTATATGTTCCCTCAGACTCAAACTTTAAGTATATGTTCCCTCAGACTCAAACTTTACGTATATGTTCCCTCAGACTCAAACTTTAAGTATATGTTCCCTCAGACTCAAACTTTAAGTATATGTTCCCTCAGACTCAAACTTTAAGCAGTACATCAATTTCTAAAAGCAGTTATGGTGACGTAGTCTTTTTATAATATGTCCGCACAAAATCTGCATACACTATGTATCTTTATGCTGAGCCCGTAGTTCTGGAACACTTGTCAGCTCATAAACTCTACAGATCACAGCGAATAACATTAGTATGTAACATTTGGCATTCGAGTGTGAGCAGCGTATTCTGCCAAATTAAAAAAAAAAAAAATGTTGCCTCGTTTTGGCGAGGCGCGTTCCATTCAACCTAGTCGGTTATATTAGGCGCATGTCCAAACATAATAGACCCTTAGGTCTGGTAGAGATTTTATTCTGCCAAATACTTTAACCATCAGTAATAAAAAATCTCTACACTCATCTAGGAAAGTCTCGCATTTTAAATAACTGATAGTCTTCAAACGATACAAATAAGTCGTACCGTTATTTCGTGTGAATAACAATTAAAAATAGTTTCTTTCGCTAACTTGAATTTTAACGATCAGCTGCTAACTTGTACGTTAACTACAAGCTTTCTCACCCATCACCACCTTCTCCATTTTGTTCTGATCTTAACGAAAACAGTAATTTGGCATAACTAGGTAATCACATTTCTTTGCTTTTTTCGTCTGATTAAGTTCCTGTTCATTTATAGAAGACCTTTAAATGCAGTTAAATAAGAGTTTATGTTTTTATTTTATTATATTATTATTATATTTTTGTTTTTGTAAGCGTAATTTGGTTAACACTTGGGCATCAAGTTTACAAGCTAACGGACAGGGAAGTAACGGATGAACTGATCTCTCTTATCGATTTTATACCACCTGCGATTCACAGTTCCCATACTACAATGTGCGACAGTATATATGTATATAAAGAATGTTTGTTGCTAGATTTTCTCTGTGACAAACTATTATCCCAATAAAACTATATATTCCTTTTTCTATTATTTTTCTTCTTAAGGTTCATGAAACTACCACTACAGCAGGACCCCACGCAGCAATTCACTGTCAAAGTACTTTGTATGCTTTTCAAGTTGTGGTTTCTGAAGCAATTTATTTAACATAATGAGTTTGCCAGTCCATATAGAACTTCTCATTCATCATCATGTGACGTATTCTTTCCAGAACGTTGTCTCCGTTACAGCTGCTCTGAACGCATCACGATTCTGGGCAAGTCGACCTGCATCAGCCAAAGACAAGTTCAGACTCTCTGTGATGTCCTGGGTCCACCGTCGTCTAGGTCGACCCCTTCCCCTTTTTCCAGGGACCATGCCTTCCATCACTGTTTTTTCCAGGCTATTATGTCTTTTTATATGACCGAACAATTTCAGCTTCCTTATTGCGATGGTATTTAGGAGCCAATGTTCCTGTACGTTTAGTAAGTGCAGTACTTCTCTGTTGGTCTTTTTTTCTGTCCAGGGTATTCTCAACATCCTTCAGTAGCATTTCATTTCGAATGATGTAATCTTTTTTGCAACTGTTTTATTGAGTGTCCAAGTCTCGCAGCCGTATGTTGCTACTGGGAACTTCTCATTAGCTGTCTCTATATGTCAACCTTTCTTTTCCTCTTCCGCTCGTTATTGTCTATGTGAAAAATTGGTTTTAAATCCACATAGTATAGCTATATAATGTAATGTATGTGAGAATGTACCTGCATAGCACTGTACTTTTGAAATATGTAATTGTATTTTGTTTGCTTAAATGTGATGATGTGTATGAGAATGAGCAGATATACATTTTTACTGCTCGAAGTTGTGTCCTGCTACAGAAGTACGTAAGAAATTATTATTATTATTTCATTTTCCCTCAAGAATGTACAGATATACGTGATAATGTGTTTATGTAATTTGTGTATTGATGTTTAATGACACCTTCAAAAATGCAGATTAATTGTTGATGAACACATGAGTGAGTGTCGTGATACAGAATGAAAGATAAAGGGCTGGATGGTCGGACAGACCTGGGTCCCCAATTTTATACCCTTTTAAATAAAGTTATGTCCATCTATCTCTCCTACTGATTCTGCTCTTGGGTTAAGGAGGGCAAAGAAATAACACCAAGTCTCACCTCCTTCAATAGCAGACTGTCAAATACTTCATGAGTTCTGATACCATGCCACCTAATCTGATTATGCTTGAAATCATAATTTACTGTACGTTTTTTATTTATTTTTTTTTAAATTTAATTTTATTTTATTTTTTTTATAATATTTGTTTAATTAACAATACTTAATTTTGATTATGACTGCATACTGTAATATTACCTTTATAATGTTGCATGCCATCATATTAATGCTTTAAGTAACATGTGGGAATGAAAGGATATAATACGCAATATAAATGAGAGTGGAAGGGCAGAATGCTAGACGGGCCTGCGCGCCCAATTCTTAACCCTTCGAAAATAAAGTTTGTTCGTTCGTTCCTTCGTTCTCTTGCGGCCCTGTCTCTTCAGATTCCCCCCGCCCTGCCGACCACATTAGGTTATATTTGCATTATGGAAGTGACAGTTTCGAATGAGTGCTTGAAATATAAATAACCGCAATAATGTCTAAATATACATACAAAGACTAGTAGCAGTCATATCACACACACACACACAGATATATATGTATATATATATATATATATATATATATATATATATATATATATATATATATATATATATATATATATATATATATATATATATACACACACACACACACACACAAACACACATACATATAAAATTCCCAAACACCAGCAAGCACAAACGTGTAACCTTATGTTTAAAGGAAAAAGAGGCGTATATAAGTCAGATCGCTCAAACATAAATAATCATAGCCAAAACATTCTCACCTTGACCTTTATCCAGAACCAACGACGTCTGAAAATATGTCTCATTCTGCCAGAAGTGCTAGCCTGGAATGCTGTTTGCACTTAGAGCACTGGAGGCCAACTTTCTAGTACACCACTTCTCCTTTTTCTCTTCACACAACCACATCTCGGGATGACTGAAGTCACTTTCCAGTTTTAAATTGTTATTTCTTCACTCATATTTAACAAATTTATATGGAAGAAACGTCAAAATAAAATTAATGATTGCCATTGTATTACGTACATTCATACGTCACATCAACATTGGAACTGAGTGTGAGCTCCTGTTTATTCTACACATGATATCACAGCTGGAAGTAATTTTTGTTATATCTTGTAACGTCATTTTATATTTTATTTTGTTTAACTTTGTTTGTGAGAATATTTTTTTAAAAACACGTATTTGTCAAACAGCAGCTATTACGCATTAATCGGATATTTGTTTCGTGTATTTCAAATGTATACAAGTGAGAATATAGAATGTTAAAATGAGAAGTGAATTTGTACATCACCCTGTATTTCTCTAATAAATTTGGCTGCCTGTCTTAGGTTTCTCACATTGCAATATAGCTTTTACCTCAACTGAGCTGGTGATGGTCATCCTGTCAATCCACTCCTCTCGAGGAGTCGACTTTCTCTAGATCAGGGGTTTTAAACCTTTTTTTTTTGTTGCTCATGACCCTCCTTTTGAGTCACATTTACCTCTGTGGCCCCTATATAGTCACTGTTAGCTGGAAAGAAGGTACTTTACTATCTTACTGTGGCCCCCTAGAAATATGGTATATCCCCCTGGAGGCCATATGGCACTCGTAGAGAACCACTGCTCTAGAAGGACATGTTCTACTGTTTCTGTTTATTTGCCTTCCCCACATAGACACACACATGTATGTTTGCCAGATTTTTTTCATTAGTTGGTCATATTTGAGTCTGCATGGCCGGTTCTTAGTCTGAAAATTATAACTTGATCCCTTTTTGTCAAAGATTAGTATGATTTATTTATCAGTGCTTAGGTGCTATCTGTGCCAGATTTCTTTGCAGTTATTATTCATTATTTGCAGTTATCTTTGCATATGTTACACACGACACCAAAGCAACGTCCACAACTCGACAAAATGAAGTTTATCTTAATTTTTATTTTGGAGTTTGTCTCGTTTTGGCGATGTACGCTCCGTTCAACATTTATTTGGTTATATTAGGGCGCATTTCCAAATATAAAAGAGAGTATGGTTTTATTCTATATTTCAAGTTCATCTAAACTAAAGCGTCTGAGAACATACAAAAAAGACTATGCGGGCTTGTGGCGGAAAGTAAGTGTGAAACTGTATAATAAAATAAGTTTTGATTTGCATGACAGGCCAATAAAGTGACCAGTAAATAATAAACATAAGTAGACATGCTGCACGCACTTGTAAGAAGGAAAGGAGTAAAAAAGTAGACAACAGAAAAGTGACAAGAGGTTAAAGGTTTATCGAGGAATCCGAATGGCGTCATCGGCTCGCTACGGAAGTTGATCGCAATTTAACACAGTTAAAGAAATAATGGCCCAATGGGCTGATCACCCGTTGGCTTGTCACACCGATTACGGAAACAACGGCAGATGGATCTATTTGTTGTTGCCCTAAAGACGCCGCTAGGCGTGATGGGAAACTACAACAGAGAAAATCAATCTGCTGTTGCCCTTAAGACGCCACAAGGCGTGATGGCCTCTGACTGCTTGGTCGGTCTTTGGCTAAGGACGGAAGAAGAAGAAGAAGAAAGGAAATAATGGATATGAACGCAGTTTCATAATCCAGATATACCCGGTTCGAAACCTGCTGCAGGCGGTTTGGTAGCAGATCGCTTTGTGTGGATTTTTAACAATGGTATAAGCGCCGTACCGTTCAGAAAGCAATGGCAAACTACTGAATGAAAAAAATTGCCTAGAAAAATCACAAACAGCCAATAAAAGCTGGGGTTGATTGCCACGTCCTGTAAAGGATAAGCAACTAACAACTAAAGAAGGTTTAAAAAAGAAAACCCCAACCAAACGTTTAAATGCAGTGTTTATAGGAGCAATGAGCTGTACATTCACACACACGCTGTATCATCATTGTTAGACACGTCCACGAACTTAGAAGAAAGAGAAATAATCTGATATCAAACTTGACATATTATAAATAATACTTTACGGAATGATCAGACATATTGAAGGAAATGCTTCAGTGAAGGAGTGCACTGAAACAGGACCAGCTGCAGTGGACAGCTTATGGGAATTGTTGTTTAAATATGGATGTTGAGCTTGTCGCTCTTTTGCAGCCAACGACAAGTTGACTTCTTAGGCATTATCTACCCTGTAGATCTAGGGGTTTCTTGTAGCTTTTCTGTCATTCTGAAAACTTGTCGAGTGTTTGAGTCATGAACACCAGTTTCTTTCCCAGGTCTTTTGTCCGGACTCTGGAGTGCATTTGAGGGATCCTCACATCTGGTTTTAAAAAGAGGCAGCACACTGTACATTTCATACCATCCACGGGGCTCTCCAGATATGTTAGAACCAGTGGGTCTTAATGATATCATAGTCCCCCTGATCTCCCGGGTAGTGAGATCAGATACCCAGTCTTCTCGGACAAGGGCGAAAAAATAGGAGGTCTCGTGTGCAAGTTGCGCACGTTAAAAATCCCTTGGCAGTTGGAAAGCGTAGAGTTGGCCATACGGCCGCTGCCCTGGCAAAATTTAAACATCAAGAAACCTACCAACCCCAAAAAAGTAATATAGAATGTGCGATTCCTGTATATACACATGGAGATACTCGCCGGTGATGCGGAGTTCGTGCAGTGCTGATATCCTTTTTGTGTCTTCTTCTTCTTGTGATCACATCTTTGATGTTTACACCGTCAGACGAGTTCTCATGATGAATTCAACCGTTGTCTAGAGTTCCTCTTTAGCTCCATTCAGCTTTGAGTTTAGTGTTGAGTCATTGGGCCAGTATATCTTTCTTAACTGGTCGTACAGAGGACAATCCTGTAGACATGCTCAGCAGTTTGTTCGTTTAATCCACATGTGCACAGTGGTGAAGCTGACAGACTTAGTTTGTACATGTGTTTATTCAGTTTGTTATGCCCTGTCCTGAGGCGAAGAATGGTGATCTGGCCCTGCCGGTCAAGAGTGTGGTAGTCGGTCGTTGGGTTGATTCTGTTCTCTTCTGGTAGCCTGGATAGCTCTCTTTTTCTCAAAATATGTGATTTCATTATCCTCTTGTTCACAGTCTCCTCTCTTTTTTGCAAGTTTATCTGCCTTTTTCATTTCCGGGTACACCACAATGGGATGGTACCCACTGAAGTATGGTTCTCTTTTTGGCAGCTACCTTGTTTAGTTCATTTCTCAGATGTGGGAGTTTACCACCCTTGAGAGCTTGTAGTACAGACAGTGCATCTGTGAGGATGACTACCTGGGGGCAGTCAGAGTTGGTGCTATAAATCATATTTGCAGCTTGCTCTAGAGCTTAAACCTCAGCTGTATAGTTGGAACAGAATTTACCAGTGGGAATATGCCTAGTCTCATTGTGGTTGTCAGGAAATGAGACCTTGATCATGGTTGTCTCTAGGTGTATGTTAGATGCTTTGTCCTTGGGGGAGAGGGAGAACGGCGTTGTGGATGTTTTGTCTGTGTTTATTATGATAAGCCATTTCTCTGCCCATGACATTAGCATGTCTGCTGCCCGCTGCATTCTATAATTTGCTTGGTGACGTATTCATCGGCGCACCAGAGTAATAGGTCGTCTGCATATAAGGCAGCTTTCACTTCAGCAGGGAGATCTTTTACCAGGTCATTGATGTAAACTAGGAAGAGTGTTGGAGAAATTACTCCTGCTTGAGATACCCCCTGATAGAGCGACACTTTTCTGCTCTGCAGACCATCAAGGGTGACTCTAGTTCTCCTGTTGTGCAAGTATGACTGGATCCATCTTACATGTTGCCTTGGATTCCACTTCTCCTAAGTTTTGCAATAAGGCCATCTTTCCACACCTTGTCAAAGGCCTGCTTGAAGTCGACCCAGATCGTTAGGACCTTTTTCTTCTCCTAGAAGGCATCTTCTACTACTTGAGACAAGCATGTCTTGTGTGAGCTACGGGAGGAGATGGGAGCACTGATGGAGTTTTCCGTGCGCAATGAAGATAGTCTTTAAAAAAAACCAAACCAAACCAGATATGTAATGCTAAAATACTATGCTCTGGTTATGGGCTGTCCCAAGGAATCATCACGTTCTGCACAGAGCCACATCCCAGAAAACCTGCTGATAGCATTACAAGGCAGTCCTTGCTCTGGACATCCCACCTCCTTCCTGTCATATAAAAAGGTAAAGGTAGTGCCATAACAGATACTGCCGTAGGGGAGTGAAGTGTTAGAGATTCCACCTTACTAGGTCCAGCATCGAGAGGTGGGGTCAACACAGGGCCGTAGATAGGACTTAATAAATTCGGCGCAAAACATGTTTGGTACAGTAGAATTTCCCCACAAATGTTTTTCACCAAACCCGGGGGGGGGGTGGGGTTAAACCCCCCTGTCGCATGACCAGCGCTTTAACCACTCTGTCTTATGAACGCTCTCCTGTCATATATCCAATGTAAAAAATAAAAGCAGGAGCTAAGTCTGGGGCGTTGAGTGACTCTTCTATGCTTGGTGTGCTACGCTGGGCTCTTCACATATTGCACCACAGTAGGCATCTTGGAGTTAGGCCTTTCTGGTGTGGCTAAACAATCCTTGAACATTGGCCAGGCAACACACAAGCTGCATGTGTATCGTATGTGGTCTAATCCTAGAATTTATGCTCAAGCAATTCCTTGGCATTCCCTTTGAGTAATCAGTGCTCATTTAAGTCATGCTGTTTGCTTTTATAAACGGATCAAGTTTTCATGTTTATGATAACTTGATGAAGGCCTTATAGGATGATAGGCTAACCCACCTGTTCATATGATTCATTAAAGCAATTTCTTTACATTTTTTGGTGCTCAAATTTTACCATCAAGAGAGGACTGAAAATAAATGAACTTATAAATGTTTCTGTGAAATTTTGAACTAAACTGCTGGCGATAGATAGGACAAGTACTGAGAAAACCTGCTGATAGCTTTACAAGTCGGTCTTTGCTTTGGTACTCCCAGGGTAAAAGTGGCACAGGGAGACCAAAAACACAGAGAAGAGAACTGGAGACAGAAATGAAGGGATAAAGAAGACATGGCAAGATCTTGAGCTGATGGCACAGGACATGAGGACCTGGCACAGGACATGAGGACCTGGCACAGGACATGAGGACCTGGCACAGGACAATTTGTTGAAGGCCCATGCACATTGGTGTTATGATGGATGATGGTGATGAACTATATTCCACTGTTGGCTCTGTAGTCTGTTAACATAATGTCTCTGCATGAGATGAAAACAAAACCACTTTTGATTTAGGCCATCAAAAAATGCTTGCCTCATCCTCCAGCTGATTGCCATCTTTCCATGTCTTTCCTCATCATTTTCATTTCTGTCTCCAGGTCTCTTCTCTGTGAGTTTTTTTTTTTTTGGGGTCTCCCTCTATTTCTCTTAACATGGGGATTCCAGAACAAGGACTGCCAGGTAATGCTATCATCAGGTTTCCTCAACGTGTGTCCTATCCAATGCCAAAGACTTCTTCTCAATCTTGTTCCACTGTTACTTGTCTGGTTCCTGTCATCAGTTCCATATTGGTGATCTTGTCATACCATTTTAATCCTGCTATTCTACACAAGCACTCATCTATGAAAGTCTGTAACATACTGGTTGTTGTTTTTCATGTTTCAGAACCATAAACTAGGACTGCCTTGACATTTGAGTTGAAGTGAACAACTAATTATGAGTTTTTACAGTATGTTTTTTATTTCACATGCTTTGCATGTCTGTGAATGGGTGTACATATCTGAAGTCTTCTTCAGCAAACTACCTGTCAAATGACATCACAGAGGTCAGACGACGGTGAAGCATTGACTGTTCTTTGTTACAAATATGTATGTTATGAAGCTGAAGATTTCAATAAATCTGTTACTAAGCTGAATATGACACAGCCATAAACTTCCTTGTTAAAAATAACCTCTTGTTGTGTTCAGAATTAACAACTTGTCAATTAGCATCATCATTTCCTTTTTTCCTTCTCATGCAGCATGCAGCTATCACTTCAGCTGGTTCCTAGGAGCCCTGCATGCAGCTATCACTTCAGCTGGTTCCTAGGAGCCCTGCATGCAGCTATCACTTCAGCTGGTTCCTAGGAGCCCTGCATGCAGCTATCACTTCAGCTGGTACCTAGGAGCCCTGCATGCAGCTATCACTTCAGCTGGTACCTAGGAGCCCTGCATGCAGCTATCACTTCAGCTGGTACCTAGGAGCCCTGCATGCAGCTATCACTTCAGCTGGTACCTAGGAGCCCTGCACCAAAGCTTTCATGTGCTCTTTCAGTGGTGTTTTCTTTAGCAATCTGTTTTACACTATACGGTTGCCAGCTCATGCTTACTTACTTACTTACTTAGTCGTTCCCCTTCTACCGTGAGGTGTAGAGGTTTGGAAGAGAGAGCGCCAGACTATTCTATCGGCTGTCTTCCTCCTGGCCTGGTTCCATTCTAGTCCTCGGTCCTTCAAAGATTGTCTAATGTTGTCCTCCCAGCGGACTCTGGGTCGTCCTCGGGGTCTGGATCCTTGGCTCTTTGTTTCCCATGCTTGTCGTGGTAGCCGATCTTCTCCCATTCTGCAGACATGGCCAAACCATCTTAGTTGGGACTGTTCTACTTGGGTCTGTAGGGGGTGGCATTTTAGGCCTTGACGTATCGTCTGGTTGCGTACCATGTCTGTTCTTGTTACTTCAACCACCTTCCTCAGATACCTCATTTCTGAGGTTTGGATCTGGCTTTTATGGGTTGTAGTCATTGCCCATGACTCGCATCCATATGTCAAGACTGGGGACATAGGTGGAGCGGTATACAGCCATCTTCGTTTTCTTACCAACCTCTCTCTTGCTGAGGAATCCTCGATTTATGGCCTGAAAAAGTCTCCCAGCTGCTGCTTTTCGAGTGGCCAACTCTTCTTTGATGCCTCCCTTTCGGTCTATAATAGCTCCGAGGTATTTAAAGTGGTCGACCTGCTCCAGGACCTGTTCTCCCAGCTTAATCTGATGTCTTCTTTCTTCTCGTGATATCACCATGGATTTTGTTTTAGAGCTGCTTATGACCATCCCTCTCTTCTCCAGCTCTTCCTTCCAGACTTGCAGGTTGGATTGGAGATGTGCCTCTGATTTAGCAATCAGGGCAACATCATCAGCAAATGCCAGCTCTGAAATATAGACCTGTCTCATCTTCCAGTACCCCACTGAATACTTTCTTGTTCTCTCCTTATATGCCTTGATGACATCGTCCATAAGGAGTATGAAGAGGTAAGGTGATAGGATATCACCTTGTCTTACACCAGTGGTAGTCCTGAACTCTTCTGACTTATGGTTTGCTGTCCTCACATAATTTCGCCAGCTCATGCACAACCTCATATTAGTTGTCTCTTACGGCATGTCTGAGGATCCTGTTCTTTGTCTCCTCAGACACACCTAGGCACTACACAGGGCTTGTCAAACACATGAAAGCGTGACTCACAACTTCCTGTCAATAAAACACTTTTAATAGGACTTAAAAAAAAAACAAATAAAAAAAAAAAAAACAACAGACTGAGAAATACAATAACAGTTACAAACCTTTTATTTAAATTAACATTTTATAAACAGTAATTTAACCAAATATTTTAACATTATATGTAATCTTCATAAACGTACAATTAATTTATTCCATGTTGATGATTTCATTCATTACCCTATAGCTCTGTATGGAGCTAATGATTACTTGGATAACACCATAACCAACATGATACAATCTCTGCTCTAGAAACAGATTTCAAACACAATGAACCTTAGAGTAGGCCACAAAACAAAGAGATGATCTACTCTGTTGGTTTCAAAGAAAATTCAATGCAATTTAGATTATAAATATGCTGACTGTGAAATTATACTATAAATAACACCAAAAATAATACCTGATTGCAAAAATTTAACAAATGTAAAAAAAAAAAAAAATGAATCTCAAAATAATTTAAACCACCAGGAAAATTTTAAACTGCACAAACCATACATGCCACACCTCAGAGATGAAAAACCTGTACAAAAAATTCAAAAACCCTGTACAAAGACCTGCAAAACCGGTACAAGAAAAAAGACTGAAAAAACGTATCAAAGGAGTTAATTCGTGAAAAAAAGTTTTCAATTACAGCTGCATTATAATTGAGGCATGGGGACTTTGCCTTTTAAAGAAGGTCTTCACTTATTTTAAAACTCAAACAATAAATGTCTGAGTTTATTTTACACTGTAAAAATTATGTGATCGTTTCATCATTTAGTCTATTTCTGCGTTTAATTCATACCTGTCAACCTGTACGAATTTTTCGTACAATGTATGTATTTTTGATACTTTTAGCCGTTGTACGGATTTTTCTTCCCCCCCCCCCCCCCCCCCCCAAAAAAAAAAAATCTAAATTTTTTTTTTTAAATTCTAAAAATATTTTCCAACCCAAGTTTTTAATATTTGAAATCAGAAAATATTTTCTAGCCCAGGTTTTTTTTTAAACCAATTTTTTTATTCCGGGAATCTCGGCGTCTGTTTTTAAACTGAAGTCTCTCGCAGCAACCAATCAAATCCTTTTATCCCAACAATTTGGCAAAAACTTTGAATTCGGCCTCAAACACTCTCGGCTTTCAGCGTGACATGACGTATTTTTAAAGTTACCTGTTATCAGCCATGCTTGCCAAGACACTTTGACGCCAATTTGTTTAAAAAAAGCTAAGTACCTATAACTTGGTTAAACATTGCTGTTGTTTTGCTTTCTTGCAATTTAATCGCTGTCTTAATCTTTCCAGTTATATCTTGCCCTTCAGTATATTTCCGATAAATTAATGTCATAATATTCTGTGTAGGCCCTGCTTAACTAAAAAAAAAAAAGTTTGTTTGCGTTGAGTATGCCTACTTTATTCCGGCGATCGAGATTCACTGCTTTATTTTTCATAAAGCGGCGATCTATTATCACTGGTCTAGGCTATCAATTTTTAAATAATAATTTTATAAATTTTTGGTAGTACATTTTTTCTTCCTAGATTAATATTCTGTTCACAATTTAGTTAATTGTTTGCTGTTGCTTTGCTTTGCTTCGTTGTATTTTATTTTTGTCGTTCTCTTAATCTTTCCAGTTATATTTTGACCATTTCAATATTTCCAATAAATTAATATCATACAATTTTGTGTAGGCCCTACTAAAGTAGAAAAATAAAGTTTATTTGCATTGAGTAGGCCTACGTACTTTATTTCAGCGGTCGAGATTCGCTGCTTTATTTTTTAATAAAGTGGCAATTTATTATCACTGGTCTAGGCTACCTACTCTTAAATAATTTTGTAAATTTTTGGTGCTACGTTTTTCTTCCTAGATTTGATATTCTGTTACATTTTGTTGTTGTTGTTGCTGTTAGCTGTTTGCTTTGCTTTGTTGTATTTTTTTTTTTTTTTTTTGTCGTTCTCTTAACTTTCCAATTATATTTTGATCATTTAAATATTTCCAATAAATTAATGTCATAATATTCTGTGTCGGCCCTACATAACTAGAAAAAAAGTTTGTTTGCGTAAACTTCGCTGCTTTATTTTTCAATAAAAAAGTCCACACAGACTGCAGGAGGTCCATGAATGCAGACACACTCACTTCTTTTTTACAGTGTACGGTTACCATTGATACATGCTGTGCAGACTTTAAGCCCACAAATGCAATTCTGCAAAGTGCTAAAAGTGCATGTGTTGATTATAATACAAAACACTGTGCATCGAAAGAATAGTACCTCACGATCACTAAATTTTTTATATGTAAAGAACAGCATGAGACTATTAGCATGTTTTATATCACACTAATTCAAATGCTAATAGATTTGTATATGTCATTTCTCGTTTTAAAACTGTATTGTGTATAATTTATTAATACATTATTTGCGTAAGGATTTTTGGTGTTTGTAAAGATTTTTTGGGTCCGGCGTACAGATTTTTGTCTCAGGAGGTTGACAGGTATGTTAATTATCACTAACAGACCAGGAAATCCTGTGTTTGATAGGACCTTATAAAAGAATTCTAAGACACAGTAATTAGGGTTATGAGTTAGAAATCCCAAACCTTAATCTTAACCCTAACGACGTTCAAGGATGATATCGTCGAAGAAGATGTTCCACTGTTCTCACAACTAATGTTACTACTTCATTGTTATTATTATTGCAAAGAAAAATTGAACTAAACTATATTATCCTGTTATATGAAATGGAATGGGGAGGTTTCTAGGGCGGTTTAGAATTAGTTCAATAAATATTTGATGTAGTTTTACAAATAATAAAATCACATTATGATATAAATTAAAAGCTCATAATTTGCTACGAAAATATAAACTGGCGCTAGCATAATTTATTCTCTCCCGAACTTCAAAAATGAAAATAGCCATTTTAGCCTAATTGGCAGTTTTAAATACCCATAAGACTAGTTTCAACCGTCAATAAGACAACCATTAATAGTAATTAATTAATTAATTATTTAATAAAACAACTCACTGGATGATCGTAATAATGATATATCCACCAAAGAAAAATCAGAATGATTTTAAAGAAAGAAATTTAAAACGAAGAGAAGTAACTCCAAAAAAACTTTTCCAGGGGCTCTGATCGGATCAAGTTAAGATACAAATTTGCCTGGCTTTCGTGATTTTTTTTTCCCAGTTTCAAATTTCTTTTTATATTATAATTAAAATGTACATTTCTTACGCAGATTCTACAAGTTTTAGTGAAATCAAGTAATATGTAGTGTTATGCACTTTTTTGTTGTTGCTTATAAGCAGCCGTAAATAATAAATTATGCTCAGTGCGACATAATCATTAAAATAACACTGGCTAACAAAAAAAAAAAATTTTTTTCTTTCTCTAACATTTCTATGTTTTTCTGGTCAATTTTAATGCGCTGTTTTTAAATCTGCAAACCGTTTTTCTCTATCAGGTCGGGATCTCTAGAAATACGCAATTGAAGTTTTTTAACAACGCATACAGTATTACAACATCATTCGTACAAGAAGTATAACAGTTATGTAGGCTTGAATTTCTTTGCAGTCGACTTACGTCGGTGAATGGCATGTGGTACATCACGATGAAGCATCCAACAATAATCGGCAAGCATGGTCACACTCCACCGTCCTTGATAACGTTGTCAGGGAAAAAGTCAAGATGCGAATCGAGCAAATGGATTTTGAGGGACATGTTACAGCCCATAATTCTGTATGCATCTATGCACTGCTTAACTATATGCACATAGTCGACAGATTTGTGATTTCCCAGAAAGTTATCTACGATCGATTTGAATGCCATCCATGCGCGAAGTTCACTACCATGTAACAAGTTCTCGAATTGTTTGTCTGCAATAACTTTCCTAATCTGAGGTCCTACCTTCCTTTATCTTTGCATTGCTAACTTGCGGAAACTTTTCTCGAAGATAAGTGAAAGCTTTGCTCGTTTTATCTAACGCTTTTATGAAACTCTTCATGAGCCCCAACTTTATGTGTAACGGTGGTAAAATGATGCTGTCTTTGTTAACTAATGGCTCGTGTATTACATTTTTATGCCCGAGCTGCATACGATCCCTTATAGGCCACACCTTTCTTGCATAATGTTCCTGTCTGTTGCGACTATCCCATTCACATAGGAAGCAACAAAATTTAGCATACCCAGTCTGCATGCCCGTGAGAATTGCAATGACCTTTAGGTCTCCACAAATCCGCCATTGGTAGTCATTGTACTTTATTTTTGCCAAATGTATAGCCATATTGTCTTAAGTTTCTTTCATATGAACAGAGTAGGCGACTGGAATTGATGAAAATAAATTTCCGTTATGCAATAACACGGCTTTTAGACTAGTCTTTGAAGAGTCGATGAAAAGTCGCCATTCGTTGACTATGTGCTGATGACCGAGGTGCACCATTAGACCGTTTACATCTTTGCAATAGCAAATGTCATCATCCATCTCAAAGTATTGAACAAGTTCTCTGTGTCTATGACGAAATTTAGATATCGGAGTATTGGGCGCTAAAAGATTCCATTCTTTGAGTCGCGAACCGAGTAATTCCACTTGTCCTTTGGTCAGAGCGAGATCACGTATTAGATCTGAAAGTTCTGAATGGTTAATTAAGTGAACACCATCATTCACCGGTATATAATCCGAGTCAGAATTAGTTTCTAAAGCAGGTAATATCACTTTCTGATGGTTCATTCACGTCCAACAGATATTGTTCTGGTGGAACTGGGATCGGACACGTGATTGGATCATGAGGCACTGGTTTCGAAACCGATTCAATATTTGGATAAACCACAGACTTTCTAGTTTTAAAAGTGAAACCATGGATATTTGTCAAGCAGAAGTAACAATCAGTAGCGTGATTTGTCGGTTAACGCCATATTACTGGCACTCCAAAAGGCATCAACTTATGCTTCGGCGATTTTCGTAACCAACCTGCCAATGTATTTGCACAAGTCGAACAAACTGCATTTGGTTTCCAAGATTTATTTGCATCATCAACTTTCGAATCGAAATAAAGTTCATATGCTTTCTTTAGTAATGGTGTAAAGTTTTTCTGGTGAACACGATCGGTAAAATATCCGCACACGTAACAGAACAGATCAGCTGAATTTCTACAACTTCTAGAAGCCATATTTCGCTCAGAATTATTTCAAAATACAGTAACTATTTGAAAAATAGCGTAACATATGTCATGCATCTTTTAGCAGTATAAAAAGTAGAATTATTTTGCATTTTATTAATTTTTAATAAGTTATACAGTAAAAATGAAACGGAGCAAATAACGGTTTCCCAAAAATATATTTATTCACAAATATCTTAAGAACCCGATGTGATAGAGATAAACGGATTTCAAATTTGAAATCAGCGCAAGAAACTGACCTAAGAACACTTATTCTTATATAAGAAAGAAAAATGTTGTTTGTCAGTGTAATCAGTAACGTGCTGGCTGCCGTCAGCATTCGCGAAAAGTGATGAATGAACGACACACCACGCGGACCCTTGCAAATCCCACATCAATTGAAAAATAGGCAGCTTGATTTTAAGGGTTCATTTTTTATTCACATGGCCTAACATCTCGCCGAATCTCACGACGCAAATATCAGCTATGGTGTAGCGCAAGACAATCGATTTATATATAGTTAATAATTAGGCGAAAAAACCTGTACAGAAATTATGTACCCATCTGAAAACGCAAACATCTTGTACAGATTATGGGTAAACCATAGCGTGTTCACCCATGTGTTGCCGGGGCCCGAAAGGAGAGCAAAGAATAGTAACACTGCACCCTACCACGCATGTCGTAAAAAGCGACTAAGGAGGGTTGGGCATGGGGCTGTTTACCCCATCCCGTAAAAACTTCGCACAGTGGGCTGATCACCTGCTTGCCAACCAATCTGATTACGGAAACAACGATAGATTGTTTGGTCTGTTTCTGTTCCACAAAGACGCCACTAGGCGTGGTGGAAACAGCGATAGATTGATCAATTTGTTGTTGCCCTAAGACGCCACTAGGCGTACTGGCCACATACTGCTTTGCCGGTTGGTGGCTAAGGATGTATGACAAACTGTCAACAGTTATAGTGTAAAACTGTGCAGTTAAAAGTCTGAGAATAATTGGTTATGGTATAGAACTGTGTGGTTACAAATCTGAATGTAGATTACTATAGTATACAGATCAAAATGGCTGAAATTCTGAATTTAGTTGGTCATGGAATATAACTATGTGGTTACAAATCTGAATGCAGATAGTTACAACATATAACTATGTGGTTACAAGTCTGAATGCAGATAGTTACATCATATAACCACATCCACATGGTTACAAATCTTAATGCAGATAGTAACAATATATAACTGTGTGGTTACAAATCTGAATGCAGACAGCTACAACATATAGCTCAATGCTAACATTCTCAATGTAGTCAATTATGATAATGAAATGCTTGTGGTGAAAGCAGATAGTTACTAAACTGAACTGTCTGTGCATAAAATTCATAAGCGAGAACAAATATTTACAAATTTATAACACTAAAAATTAATTACTATTAACCACTCAACAAAAGATAATGCTTAACAATCTTTACATCATCTTGTAAGGAGAACACACACAAAATTATTAAAATGAAAGTTATGAAAGTAATTAGGACAATAAAACAGACAGTGAGTGTCTGAAGAACTCACAAGACCACAAAATGTCCTAGTCACTAATATCTTTGCTCAAGTACATCAATGAATGCTAATATCTGGAAATCATTTGTACGTGGATAGTGAAAGAAACTGTGAGATTTAATAAATGTTATGGAACCTGATGCTGTGGCTGAGAATTTTGCTCAGATGATCATAGATCTCTATAGAAAAAGTACATAATATCTGATAAACAATAAACGCTCCTTGCTATCAATGTCAAACATAACTATCACTAAGGCTTCACAGGAAGATAACAAACATATTGCTAAAAATAGTTTCCATTGTTGCGACAGACACAACCAAAAAAAAAAAATAAATAAATAAATTAAGACATTGTGGAAATGATGGGATCAACAGCTAAGCATCCACTACATGAGAGTCAGAAAACAGAAAAATAAAGCCAAATTAACTGCTATCACAAGCTATGAACAGATGAAGATCTGGCTTCAGGACAAGGCAATGTCTGGGAGAAAGATGGATGCAGAACATTAATGGAATCATGTAATGACTGATGCTGCCCAAGGTGGCACATTTTTGTACAAGAATGAAAGCTGCACCTCCCTATGATTGAAGAGCAAAACTAAACTACACTTAACTGTGAACAACCGTGTCCCTGAAGTCTGAGTCAGTTCATGTTTCAAGCTCCGTGGAAGCTGGCTCACTACAGATCTTCGGCACAGCACTTACTGGGGCCTGAGGATTAGAGTTCACAGAAATTGTATGTCAGAAGCTACACCCTTGACATTAAGAGCAGAGTAATACAAATTTGGTGATACTGAAGAACACATGAAGAAGAGAATTGGAGACAGACACGACAGGAATGAGGAAGACATGAAAAGACCTTCAGCTGATGGTGTGGGACAGCAAGACTTGGCATAAGTTTGTTGAAGGCCTTGGGGAGTTAAAGGATGATAATGATAATGATGAAGACGACGATGATAAAACAGAATTGTGACCACATGATGTCTTATTGCTTGTGACCACATGATGTCTTATTGCTTGTGACCACATGATGTCTTATTGCTTGTGACCACATGATGTCTTATTGCTTGTGACCACATGATGTCTTATTGCTTGTGACCACATGATGTCTTATTGCTTGTGACCACATGATGTCTTATTGCTTGTGACCACATGATGTCTTATTGCTTGTGACCACATGATGTCTTATTGCTTGTGACCACATGATGTCTTATTGCTTGTGACCACATGATGTCTTATTGCTTGTGACCACATGATGTCTTATTGCTTGTGACCACATGATGTCTTATTGCTTGTGGCCACATGATGTCTTATTGCTTGTGGCCACATGATGTCTTATTGCTTGTGACCACATGATGCCTTATTGCTTGTGACCACATGATGTCTTATTGCTTGTGACCACATGATGTCTTATTGCTTGTGGCCACATGATGTCTTATTGCTTGTGACCACATGATGTCTTATTGCTGACCAAGAAATCTTCAACTCTACTGCTTGTTTTAGTTTTGGTCATTGTCAGAAGAGACTTCGGTTTAACAATTTTTATTTCTTTATTTTTTTTTTTGCACAAGTGTGGGCTACTTTGTTCATGTCTGTTTAACATGCTCACTTTCATGTTTACGTTTAACCAGAAGTCAAAATGGCAAAACACTGACATTTAGAGATAGCAATAAGAAGTTTTTATTTTTAAAATGTGCCATTTAGAGACAATAATAAGAAGCTTTCTATTCCAAAATGTGTAATTTAGAGATAGCATATGAGAAGTTTTCTATTCTAAAATGTGCCATTTAGAGGTAGGAAATGAGAAGTTTTCTATTCAGAAATGTGGCATTTAGAGATAGCTATAAGAAGTTAGTATTTCAAAATGTGCCATTTAGAGACAATAATAAGAAGCTTTCTATTCCAAAATATGACATTTAGAGATAGCTGTAAGAGGTTTTCTATTCCGAAACGTGGTATTTAGAGATAGCAATAAGAATTTTTTTTTTTTTTTGCCTCGTTTTGGCGAGGCGCGTCCTGTTCAACCTAGTCGGTTATATTAGGGCGCATGTCCAAATATAAAAGACCCTTATGTCTGGAGTATAAAAGTTTATTATTTAGCAATAAGAAGTTTTATATTCCGAAATGTGCCATTTAGAGATAACAATAAGAAGTTTTATCGGTTATTAAGGCACCAGTCCAAATATAAAATACCTTGTGGTAAGGAATACTTGAATTACTAAGCCATCTTTCACCGCCACAGTTAAATACAAATAACTCCAGAAAAAACATCCACTTCTCTTTCACGAAACAATATTTGCACTGTTAGCACTCCTAGATCTAAACTGGAGTCTGAGGTTCATTTATACTAACCCCAAATATGTCAGCACAAACAGCAATGGCCTCCGTCTCTTTCCATGGCGTCTGAAACATTGTGAAAGGAATGCTGAATTCTCTTGTTTGATAATCACGACTTTGGGTATTTTTTATCATTATATTATCTAATATGCTATACCAGTGAAACAACACTTCATCCTGCTCTTCTGGTAAAGTCACTCCAATCTGGCTGGCAATCAGAGAAGCACAGAAGAATCCACATTCAACACAGGGGTCCATCTGTAAGCCTCGAATCATCATGGCCATAAAACCTGTAATTGTAGTAACCAATGAAAAGATGCTAACTATAGCTGATCTGCAGTAAGTTATACAGACTGACAATAAAAAGAACAACTCTATAATGAGGTACATTGTAAGCATCTGATATAACCAAGTAGACTATCACTACTTGAAAACATACAACACACTTATATTCTTCTTCTGGTTCCTTCTCTGCTCTTAAAGGATCATGCAGGATCCTTTACAGTGGTCTCATTGCAACCAAGACTGCACCAAAACACTTAGAGAATTTCATGAGATGGTGCTTTCTGTAGTAGTGTGTACTACATGATGGAGCCTTGTGCACAACTTTCTTTAGTCACCTTTTAAGACTAATATGGTAAGCCACAGTTTCAGGCCTCCATAATCCACATGGACAATCCACATGGATAACACAAAACACTCAAAGAGAAAATCTGTAAGAACATTCCAGGGATACAAAAACTCCAGATGCATGTAAAAACTTGAAGCCAAAGTAACTTCAACAAATGTGATGAAGTCATAAAAATCAGGCTTTGAAGGGTTTTGGGGAGGGGGGAGAGAAACAATGAATGAAAATTATTCATTAACTTCTGTTTCAAATTAATTTGCTATAGGAGTAAGCTTGTTTCCCCATAACAGAGAACATATGAAAACATGGATATCACCTGACCACATGATGGAAAATCAGACTGATCATTTTATATGATGTATAGGTCCACATCCTTGAATCCGAAATGCTCAGGGACAGACGTCTTTCAGAAATTAGATTTTTTCAGTTTCCAGATGTTGCCCAAAAGTCACTCAAAATGTGTTAAATAAGTAATGAAGGAAACCTGAGTCCTGTGGTGCAAAATTGGCTGAGCGTCCTTTCAGGATGTACTTTCACAGCAAGGCAATGGCGCCATATGGTTGGTCCTAGGTTCGATTCCCAGTAAGCCCATCACTTATATGTTGTTTTCCGTTGTCTAGTATTATTTTTTATATCCAACGAGTGCCTGGTTTATTTATTTACCAAAATGTGTTAGAATGTTGCACAAAATTAGTTCAAAAATCGGCCAAAAAAAACGTTTGATTTTCATAATATTTTGGTTTTCTGGTGTTCGGATTCAAGGATATGGATCTGTATAAGTATGTAGAGCAGCAGATATGGCATCAGATCACCATCTTTCTATACGCAAACATAAAGATGAAATTCATAAGATATCCAATAATACATAGATATCACAGAACAGATTGAGTGGGATATCTCAAAACCAAGAAATCAGTAAAATGGTACTGTTACAACATTCAACAGTACTGTTTGTCTCAACAACTAGAAGACAAAACAAATACTGAAGACCACAGGCAAAAGATAAAAAATATATTGAATGAGGCATGTTGAGAAGTTTTCAGAAAAAGATAATGTCAGCACAAAGGATGGATAACAACAGAAACCATCAATACGATAAAGAAAAGAAAAAAAAGCAGACTTAAACAGAAGCAAAACCTCATGAAATATACATAGAAACAAGAAAATAAATTAGAAGAGACAAAAGGAAATATGCTGTTGAGTTTGCAAGACACTTCTACACCTCACGGTAGAAGGGGAATGACTAAGAGTTTGCAAGACCTGCAGAGGAAGCTGTAGCCAAAGGAAATAAGAAGGACCTGTACAAGAGTCATTGTAGCACAGTGGTTAGTACACTGGTTTCCTAGCTCGGTGGTCCATGGTTCAATCCCCAGTTGAGGTGGGATTTTTTAGACCGCAAACGGCTCCGGTGTCGACCCAGCCTCATGAATTGGGTACCAGAGCAAGCCTGGGAAGGTTAAGGCGGCTGTCGCATGAAAATATAATTAATAGTAGGTAAAGCTTGACAGCTGTATAGGCGTGATGGACAATAGTGCACACGGACGTGTGATAGTTGTGCGCAAGAGAGATAGGCAGAAGGCACAGGCTGAGTCAGTGTGTTTTTCACTAAGAAAACCACACTTACAGCTCTTCTTGTTTTCTCTGGCGACAATATTACTCTTTTGCACACACTGTGTCACTCACAAATAGTAGGGTAAAGAAGTAAAGTTAGATTGAGGATTTGGTAGTCTGAACTGAACGAACAATCCTATCGAGGTTAACTCAGTTTATTTCAATTTAGAAATGTAAATAAATCAATAAGGATTTTACAGCACGAAATAATAAAGATTATCACGAGAAAACAAACTCACAACAATTTGATGATTTTTAAAGAAGAAAAAAATTATTACACAAATAGTGAAAACAAGGATTATGAATGAATTGTGTTAGTAAAGTTCCCGGCAGGCCTGATAGGCTTTTGCTGGAAAATATGTGGAATACTGTTTGTGTGTAAATGAATGTTTGTTCCTTTGTTCCTTTGGTGTGAATGTTGGAAACAACTTATATCCTGGGGTTCTCTTGGAAAAATATATCGTAATCCAATGCTTGAAATTAACTTCACTGTTCGAATAAGGTATCCACAAAGGGCACAGAATCTGAACACGATTTTATAAATCCAAGATTGGGGTAATGGCTTCACTGTTCGAATAAGGTATCCACAAAGGGCACAGAATCTGAACACGATTTTTATAAATCCAAGAAAGGTGTAACGTATCCACAGTTGATGCGATATCCACAGATAACGAATTTGCTTCCAAAGGTGGGATGGAGGGTTAAAATGGGTGGAGTATGGTAGGGTGAGGTTTGGTGTTGAGAATGTTTGAAATACTTGAAATAATTGAAGTAATTGAAATAATTGAAGGGAATTATTGTGACTGGTGGACGAGGACTATATGGCCACTGGCCAAAGGTAACCTCTTTTCAGCAATACGAGACAAGACTTGCACTGCGTAAATCCGCTCCGGAATTTTATATTCTGTAAGTTAAACTAGAGGGCACTTTGTTTGTTTAACTCAAGTCTCCCTATGCACAGTTTTTGCTTTACAAGAACGTGCGTCTTTCTCTTCCAGTATGCTTATCACCAAGTGAAGTCTAAAACTAGTTTCTTAAAGAAAGAAAGAATTATTTTCGATTTACCCGCTACATTTTTTAAAGTTCTCACGATAGCCAAAAGTATCGCTGCAAATTAGTTTGCATATTGAATGTCACTTGTACGTGCGGTGGTTCCGAGCTCAGAAGTATTAACAAAGGGGGAAGAAGACAGGCCATAAATTTCTAGATAGCCGAGTCTGGAAAATTCTAACAGACGTGAACGGGTTGACCGAAGCTTCACCTGGGTTAAGGTGCGTGAGAAACATTTTTTTTTCAGAAACTTAGGATAGACAGAAAATAAAGCAATATACAGGATGGACAGAAAATTTCAAATAGGCAAATTATCTTCACTCTGCGACAGCGGCCGGCGTGATGCTGACCACATCACCCCTAGTGTGCCGTTGGTCAAGAAAATATGCAATGGGTACCTCCGAAATCGGCGAGTATTTGCCTGAATGGCGAGGGACACCTGTCTCTGTACAAGAAATAAAGGGATACTCACGTAAAATCAATGTCAGGTTAGACATAAAAATAATAACCTGAGATTTCGCCTCGAGTATTAGCGGGCGAACGCAAAAAAAAAAAAAAAAAAAAATGGGCCTAACACCATATTCCCAATATGTCTCAATGGGCGTGTAACGGGATCCTTTACCCTTTTTTTGTACAAGAGTACAAAGAAGCTAATAGGGAATCATCAGCAATCAAATGGCCTTATTAAAGACAGGAAAAGAAATCTGCTTAACAACAATAAAGAACTAATGAAGAGATGCACTTGATAGACTGCACAGGGAGGCACCAGTATGTCAGACATAAGATCCCTATAAGATGTGGAATCAAACATATGCTAGGCAACAATGTGGAAAAGTGTTGAGAGGAGATTTTACTGCACTGCTAAATGTACAAGTCCATCAAGTAAGAGTCTTCAACTCAAATGTCTGGCTGTCCTGGTGAAACACGGAGAACAAAAATGAAAACCACACAGATAAACTTTCCGAAATGGGTGCATGCATAGAATGGAATGATTACAATGGTATAAAATCAACAATGTAGAACTTACTGAAAAGACTGAGAAACACCAGTGGAATAAGATGTGAGAAGATGATGCTAGCACTGTGTACGATACACGCTGAGAAAACCAGCTGATAGCATTACAAGACGATCCTTGTTCTGGAATCCCCAGTAGCATTACAAGGCAATCCTTACTCTGGAATCCACAGTAGCATTACAAGGCAATCCTTACTCTGGAATCTGTGACGAAAGTACTGAGATTCCGTCTTTCAAATGGCCCATGTCTTTTCCTCCTTGCATTTTGTTCACTATTTCTAGGAGGGATTACAGAAAAATCCTTCCCCATGTTTCTTCTCCTTCTATTTTTTTACGTTTTTCAGAGAGATTACGGTGGAGTTTCATCTCATCTACATCTATGTTCCTTCTCTATGACTAGTAGTCTTGTTTAGTGTTGGTGTGTAGGGAACTGTTGCATTATTATTCTAGACGAAGGACTTTAGAGCCTAGATCAGATTGGCACCAGTTTTAGTCTTTTTAAAGATATGGCATGCGGCTAGACGCATTTTCGGGATTTTATATAAATATATAATTCCGACATTGTTGCTTCATTTGCTACTAGAGGGTAGGGCTTAATCCCGTTTCTTTGTCTAAAACCCATGCACGTTGCATCAGAATGATCTAAGGTTCTGATTGGCTGAGAGCTAACTGCAGTTGAAATGCAGAGCTCCCATTGGCTTAGAACCACGCCGCGCATATGACGTCATGAAGTCGGCGCGTGGGGTCTTGATAATAAATACGCCCGAATTTCATAAGTTCGGTCTCTAAAAATTAATTGCCAAGCCGCGTTCCTGATTCAAATTATCGATTGCCTTTCAGTGGGAAAATTCGAAATTTGGTAAGCAGAATTTTCGTGGTAACTTTATTTAATTTTTGTCTAAGCCTAGGCCGATCAGTAAAGTTTCTTGGGAAGTTTAAGTTTAATGTTAATTCTTATCGCCAGAGCCATCAAATATTATCTTAGTGATAGACTTGAGAAACTTTAGAGGTTCATAATAATTCCTTAATTCAGGAATAGCGGTATGGTTAAAAAGTTGAGATGCCACGGACGTGCTTTGTATTTATTGCAAAGTGGGTCGGGAGAGAAACCCGCATCTCTGTCGTAGGTAAATGTACAGAATAGCGGGAGTCTGTGTATTTGTGATTTTATTGAGAATGTAATGCTACAAGTTATTTATATTATATAGTTACCCATCTATCTGTAAGCACGGGAGTGATAGAGGTATTAATTGGAGCACGTGGGTGCGTTCATTACTGTATATTTATTTGATACGATGTTTAGAGGGGAAAGAGAGAGTGAAGCACGTGGTGGTAAAGAATGGTAAACACGTGTTGGTAACTATCGAGATGTATTTGATAACCTGGGTTTATGTATAACTTTTAAGCAGTATGTATATGCTAGCATCTAACAGGGTTATACGTTATTAATTATGTATTGTGGTTCTGAGTAAGAAGACGGAGATGAATTATTTCTTTTAAAGGAAAGTATTTTGTATTACATTTTTTAAAGTGATTATTGACGGGAATTTTAGGAATTCCTAGAGAGGTCTAGTTATTTTGTGTTAAGCATTTTACTGCATTCAGTGTCAGCGAGGAGTGGGCCAAAGTAATTTGGACAGGTAGATAGGCCTCCGTAGAATACTGTTGTGATTGTAACCAGCCAGGCAGAACCCTAGGCCAGACGGTCTGTGCGTTGTATTACCGGATAATGTTTACTGTGGGCTCAGGTAGAGAAGGGAACAGTGGGGGAGCGGACTTTGTTGGCATGATTAATTTGGATGGTAGTGCAGAACGGGAAGAGAGTAGGGGAGTTAAGTGTTAAAGACTTAAGGGTTAGTCAGGGAGTTATATGTTATTAGAAATGTATTATTACTGTGTTTAGCTGTTGTATTTGTTTCTGTCTAAACAGCAGGTATCGCGGCTTTTTTTGAGGGGGCAGAGCGGAAGTTGCAATAACTTCCTCCCGGCAAAAAGATTGGCATCTCAGACGCAGGGTTTGAGATCTTGCCAGAAGAGGACGAAGAAAAGAGAACAAACCCGTTTTTCCAGGCAGGGGAAGACATTTCTCTAGTGGAAATAGCATTCGTGGGAAAATCCATGAGCGCTAAGCTCGTTCTGTTACACACGCAAAATTGGCATGCTGCCAGCGTTGTCGTAATTATTTCACTTCATCCCGGCCATAATAACGCCGAAGGCCTGAACCCATAGGAGGAAGAAGGCAGGTAACTCCAGAGGTGTTTGGAGAAACCAGCTACCTATTCCAATTTCCAGAATCCAGTGGGGTTCTTTTTAAACCTTAGTCATCAGTTCCAGAATGGTGGAGAGAGAGAGGGTGACCATACTCTCCACAGAAGTCGTCGCAGTGTTGTCCCAAGTATAGCAGATGACAGCTGCTGACGTTTTTTTAGACGAGTTAATTGTGTAGCAGTGTGCAAGAGATTTCAGGATAGGCTGTGTAGAAACAGAGTCTGCGCAGAGTTGGTGTAGACACTTTGTAGTTGTTCCAGCTGACTGTGCACTTAACATTTAATTTAGAATAGTTGTTGAAGTGGAGAATTGACATCTGAGACCCCACCTAGGGCAGTGTGGTTTATTTTGTTTAATCCTAACTTCTGTCCCCATACAGGTTGCCTTTTTGAGGGAGAAGGGTTGGGGTTGATGCATTTTAACTGTGCTTGATTGTTGTTTTCAGGTGTGCATCCTCGCACTTTATGTATGGGACATGCATATGTTTGTTTGTTTATAGGTGTATAATAAACTTGTATAAATTGTAGCTGGCATCAGTCATTTCATTTAGTACAGTAGCTATATGTTGTCTGTATCTTGGTGTTTGTGAATCTTAATTGAACCTTATCCCCATAGGGTAGTTAGAGGTGGTTCGAAACTATAGCCAGCAGAAACGTCCGAAATGGCGAGGAAAGAGTCCAATCTAGGTTCTCAACCTCGGGGCCAATAGTTTCACTTTCACATATGCACTATCATTTTCTTCAAAATCTAATTTTCCAGTCTTCCTTCTCACTAGTGTCTTGTCACTATATGTAGACAGTCTCTAGTCTTAAATCCATTTCGTGACAAAGTGGGGGCTATCGTCCTTGGGATAAATTCTTTGATTGTATCTACATTCATAAATTGTCTCTGAAGAAAGTTCTGGAAATAGATTTCTTAAATATCCCCTAGACTTGAGCTATATTAAGACTGATCCAGCTATAAGTTTTTTCCACAGGTTGTAGTCAGTTTAGATGTTAGTTGTAGTAAGGTTGTTTATGACTTAGAAGTAATTGATGGCTAATCGAATTTTTTTCTTGACAGGAAAGTAAATTCGAGTTTTGGGTAGCTGGATAACTTGAATTTTTTTCAGGTAGTTATTAGTCAGACTTGGTGCTAGTCTGAGTGCGGGTTTTTGCGACAGCATATTCCTAGTAGGTAACAGTAAATTTTTCTTGTTCCTTTTTTTTTTTTGTCATTTCCCCTCGTGGTGAGTTACTGCTGATTTGTCAGGTAAGATGGCTGAATTGGTCAAGCTACTTACTGCATGGAAGGACGCAGCTAAAAGCATGGGAATGGATGAGGCCGAGACTAGGGCTTACATTATGAGGGAACAGGACCGGCAGATGGAGAGAGAGAAAAGGGAAGCGGAGAAAGAAGAGAGGGCCCGACTGGCAGAGATGGACCTGCGTAAATTGGAAGTGGAGAAAGAAGAGAGGGCCCGACAGGCAGAGGAGAGAAAGGCAGAGAGGGAGGCGCAGGAAAGGGCTGCAGCAGCAGAGGAGAGAAAGGCAGAGAGACAGCATGAACTTGCCCTGCGTTCACTGGAACTGCAGTACCGATCTTCGGAAGGCAGTTCGGCTAACGGAGATTCTCCTGGAGCAGGGGCGACAGACACCTCAGGAAACGGAGGGCCCCAGATGGCAGCCATGAATTTTCCAATGGACTCTTTTCCTAACGGAAACGAAAAAATTGAGGTATTTTTGGAAAAATTCGAAAGAATGGCAAAGGCATACGGGCTGGATGATAGTCTTTGGTGTCTCAAAGTATCTCAATCACTAAGAGGACATGCGTACGATGTCTATAGCAAGATGCTGGTAGATGACCAGAATAACTTTGAGGCTCTGCGTAACGCCCTGTTACAGCGATTTCAGTGGACTCCTCGGAAGTGCCAGACAATGTTTCGGGAAAGTCATCTGGAGAAAGGAGAAAGTTTTCCCCAGTTCGCAGAGAGGCTGAGGAATTACCTCACTCGCTGGAGAGAGTTGTCGGGACTGGCGAAATCTTTCGAAGGACTCGAAGAGCTCATCATGTGCGAACAGATAAAGGCCAACATGTCTCCTGACTTAAGGAAGTACCTGGCGGAGCAGGGCGCCCAGCAACTGGACCAGATAATTCTATTTGCAGAAAGGTTCCAGACGGCACAGGCTGAAGTACTGGGCCAGAAAAGAAAACACCCTGACCTGCCAGCCCCGGACAAAGGAGCATCTTCATCGCATTCGCCTTCCTCTTCAGCTCACCAACAGCAAGGGCTGTCTCGCAAGGAGCCCCCTCCCAGTCAAAATCTGCGCTCCCAGCCACATAACAGAACACAGGGGCCAACTTCTCATGAACCCGTCAGGAACCGGGGAGATAATGAGAGATATTGTAGGTTCTGTCGGACTACCTCTCATTGGACAACACGGTGCCCAACCAAACAACCCGCTCATCAGGTGGCTTGTTTAAGGCCTGTGAGGGTGAAACAAGGGAAGAAGTGGAAACCCTTCCAGTCAGAGAAGTTCTCCAACAGTGGACCAGCCGAAGTGAACGGGACTGAGACTACATGCTTATTTGACAGCGGGCTTACATACCCCAGCATAGTCGCCCGACATCTGGTGAAGCCCTGGCAGATGACTAAGGAAAAGGTCAATATTGGTGGAGTTTTAAGGAAAGGGACTTCACAGTGCTTTCCCGTAGCCAATATTAAAGTGAAGTGTAAGTTCGTGTCTGGCACGATCAAGGCAGCTGTGATGGCACAGCCCGCCTATGACTTCATTCTTGGAAACCCATATTTAGTTTTGGGAAACCCATCCGCACCGATCCTTGCTGAGGCAAGGGGGCCTACTGCAGGCCAGATAAGTGAAAAAGGAGAACCCCTAATTCACGAAGCCCCGAGAGAGCTCGAACATAGCTGTCGTGTTAAGGAGAGGTGCAACGCCTCTGACGACAGTGATATGTTATTTGCAGAGGCAAATTCGCCCGCCAGCCCTGTTCAGCCAACCGGCCAAACAGTGGTGACGACGCCTC
The DNA here is from genome assembly GCA_024509875.1 of Oreohelix idahoensis. Taxonomy (NCBI): domain Eukaryota; kingdom Metazoa; phylum Mollusca; class Gastropoda; order Stylommatophora; family Oreohelicidae; genus Oreohelix; species Oreohelix idahoensis. The sequence goes on from JAMPIV010008388.1 coordinate 267,231, forward strand.
TGATTCCGGAAGTACACTCTTTGTTGTCGGGAATTAGGCCCCCGATGGTATTAGCTCCTTCAAGTGAGGGACATACTGACAAGAGCGGTATTACATATGTCAACGACCAGCGCCATCTTCATAGGGCACAAGATAGCGGTCTGAGCGAGCATATAGTTCCAACCAGCCCTGGAGCCCCATCCGACCAGCACTTTACTCAAACGGAGGAGGACAGTGATCTGAGTATCCGTTTGCCTATAAACGGAGATGGGCCCCACAACTCTCGTATCTCGTTTACAGGAAACGACTCTTGTAACGAGGAGCCTGAAAAATTGGCTATATTTTCCAATTTGTTTCAAGGAACATTGGAACCAGTCACTGAGAGCTTTATCTCAGATTCTCCGCGATCTAACGGGATCTTAAACCGTCAAGTGTCACTGCAGGACACATTCCAACTGACGCCAGTAACTCTCACAGGGGAGGGCAACGTTGAGGGTAGAATTAGGGTGTTAGACGGAGAGCTCCCGTGGTCTACATTTTCATCTCACCAACTTTTCAGGCCAGAAAAGAGTGAGAAAAGCGACCTTACGCATTTGCAAGGAGCTACTTTGGAGAGCTCTGTCCCGCTTCATGTTGGTAGGGGAAGAGCGAGTCCAGAACCACTGCCAGGGGCAGATCTTACCTACTTTTCTTCAAAGGTAGAAGCTATTGAGATCAGTGAGGACTCAACAGAAACCCAGCAAGAAATCGGAGGCTCTCCACCAGAGGAACCCGAGACGTTGCATCGTTCTCGCACTGTACCAGCGGTCACCAACCCGCTGACGTGCAGCGAGGAAGTCGCCATCGCCAGGTCACCACAGAAACAGAGTCTGCGCAGAGTTGGTGTAGACACTTTGTAGTTGTTCCAGCTGACTGTGCACTTAACATTTAATTTAGAATAGTTGTTGAAGTGGAGAATTGACATCTGAGACCCCACCTAGGGCAGTGTGGTTTATTTTGTTTAATCCTAACTTCTGTCCCCATACAGGTTGCCTTTTTGAGGGAGAAGGGTTGGGGTTGATGCATTTTAACTGTGCTTGATTGTTGTTTTCAGGTGTGCATCCTCGCACTTTATGTATGGGACATGCATATGTTTGTTTGTTTATAGGTGTATAATAAACTTGTATAAATTGTAGCTGGCATCAGTCATTTCATTTAGTACAGTAGCTATATGTTGTCTGTATCTTGGTGTTTGTGAATCTTAATTGAACCTTATCCCCATAGGGTAGTTAGAGGTGGTTCGAAACTATAGCCAGCAGAAACGTCCGAAATGGCGAGGAAAGAGTCCAATCTAGGTTCTCAACCTCGGGGCCAAAGGCCGATTTTTATGGGCGGGCCCTTGACTGAGGAACGGAGAAAAGATGGCTAATTTTTTTCTTAAATTCGAGTTTTGGGTAGCTGGATAACTTGAATTTTTTTCAGGTAGTTATTAGTCAGACTTGGTGCTAGTCTGAGTGCGGGTTTTTGCGACAGCATATTCCTAGTAGGTAACAGTAAATTTTTCTTGTTCCTTTTTTTTTGTCATTTCCCCTCGTGGTGAGTTACTGCTGATTTGTCAGGTAAGATGGCTGAATTGGTCAAGCTACTTACTGCATGGAAGGACGCAGCTAAAAGCATGGGAATGGATGAGGCCGAGACTAGGGCTTACATTATGAGGGAACAGGACCGGCAGATGGAGAGAGAGAAAAGGGAAGCGGAGAAAGAAGAGAGGGCCCGACTGGCAGAGATGGACCTGCGTAAATTGGAAGTGGAGAAAGAAGAGAGGGCCCGACAGGCAGAGGAGAGAAAGGCAGAGAGGGAGGCGCAGGAAAGGGCTGCAGCAGCAGAGGAGAGAAAGGCAGAGAGACAGCATGAACTTGCCCTGCGTTCACTGGAAGCAGCCATGAATTTTCCAATGGACTCTTTTCCTAACGGAAACGAAAAAATTGAGGTATTTTTGGAAAAATTCGAAAGAATGGCAAAGGCATACGGGCTGGATGATAGTCTTTGGTGTCTCAAAGTATCTCAATCACTAAGAGGACATGCGTACGATGTCTATAGCAAGATGCTGGTAGATGACCAGAATAACTTTGAGGCTCTGCGTAACGCCCTGTTACAGCGATTTCAGTGGACTCCTCGGAAGTGCCAGACAATGTTTCGGGAAAGTCATCTGGAGAAAGGAGAAAGTTTTCCCCAGTTCGCAGAGAGGCTGAGGAATTACCTCACTCGCTGGAGAGAGTTGTCGGGACTGGCGAAATCTTTCGAAGGACTCGAAGAGCTCATCATGTGCGAACAGATAAAGGCCAACATGTCTCCTGACTTAAGGAAGTACCTGGCGGAGCAGGGCGCCCAGCAACTGGACCAGATAATTCTATTTGCAGAAAGGTTCCAGACGGCACAGGCTGAAGTACTGGGCCAGAAAAGAAAACACCCTGACCTGCCAGCCCCGGACAAAGGAGCATCTTCATCGCATTCACCTTCCTCTTCAGCTCACCAACAGCAAGGGCTGTCTCGCAAGGAGCCCCCTCCCAGTCAAAATCTGCGCTCCCAGCCACATAACAGAACACAGGGGCCAACTTCTCATGAACCCGTCAGGAACCGGGGAGATAATGAGAGATATTGTAGGTTCTGTCGGACTACCTCTCATTGGACAACACGGTGCCCAACCAAACAACCCGCTCATCAGGTGGCTTGTTTAAGGCCTGTGAGGGTGAAACAAGGGAAGAAGTGGAAACCCTTCCAGTCAGAGAAGTTCTCCAACAGTGGACCAGCCGAAGTGAACGGGACTGAGACTACATGCTTATTTGACAGCGGGCTTACATACCCCAGCATAGTCGCCCGACATCTGGTGAAGCCCTGGCAGATGACTAAGGAAAAGGTCAATATTGGTGGAGTTTTAAGGAAAGGGACTTCACAGTGCTTTCCCGTAGCCAATATTAAAGTGAAGTGTAAGTTCGTGTCTGGCACGATCAAGGCAGCTGTGATGGCACAGCCCGCCTATGACTTCATTCTTGGAAACCCATATTTAGTTTTGGGAAACCCATCCGCACCAATCCTTGCTGAGGCAAGGGGGCCTACTGCAGGCCAGATAAGTGAAAAAGGAGAACCCCTAATTCACGAAGCCCCGAGAGAGCTCGAACATAGCTGTCGTGTTAAGGAGAGGTGCAACGCCTCTGACGACAGTGATATGTTATTTGCAGAGGCAAATTCGCCCGCCAGCCCTGTTCAGCCAACCGGCCAAACAGTGGTGACGACGCCTCTGATTCCGGAAGTACACTCTTTGTTGTCGGGAATTAGGCCCGATGGTATTAGCTCCTTCAAGTGAGGGACATACTGACAAGAGCGGTATTACATATGTCAACGACCAGCGCCATCTTCATAGGGCACAAGATAGCGGTCTGAGCGAGCATATAGTTTCAACCAGCCCTGGAGCCCCATCCGACCAGCACTTTACTCAAACGGAGGAGGACAGTGATCTGAGTATCCGTTTGCCTATAAACGGAGATGGGCCCCACAACTCTCGTATCTCGTTTACAGGAAACGACTCTTGTAACGAGGAGCCTGAAAAATTGGCTATATTTTCCAATTTGTTTCAAGGAACATTGGAACCAGTCACTGAGAGCTTTATCTCAGATTCTCCGCGATCTAACGGGATCTTAAACCGTCAAGTGTCACTGCAGGACACATTCCAACTGACGCCAGTAACTCTCACAGGGGAGGGCAACGTTGAGGGTAGAATTAGGGTGTTAGACGGAGAGCTCCCGTGGTCTACATTTTCATCTCACCAACTTTTCAGGCCAGAAAAGAGTGAGAAAAGCGACCTTACGCATTTGCAAGGAGCTACTTTGGAGAGCTCTGTCCCGCTTCATGTTGGTAGGGGAAGAGCGAGTCCAGAACCACTGCCAGGGGCAGATCTTACCTACTTTTCTTCAAAGGTAGAAGCTATTGAGATCAGTGAGGACTCAATAGAAACCCAGCAAGAAATCGGAGGCTCTCCACCAGAGGAACCCGAGACGTTGCATCGTTCTCGCACTGTACCAGCGGTCACCAACCTGCTGACGCGCAGCGAGGAAGTCGCCATCGCCAGGTCACCACAGCGCCCGCCGGTCACATCAGCTGACCAGGACAGCCTTTTGACGGTCATAGCAAGGGAAAGTTCAGACCCGCCATTAGACGGCACAGGTCCGAAGAGAGATCAACTCTCCCAACGGAGCATAGGAGCTCATTCTAGGAGAGGAAGAAGGAGGAAACGCAAAAGAGGAAGGTCGAAGAACACTGAATAGGAGGGGTAAGGGCAGACAGCCTTGTAGACAGAGTTAAGGGCCAGTGTGAAACACAGAGATTTCAGTAATGAGATCGTTGCTCAATCTTCGAAGGTGGGAGTGATGTGACGAAAGTACTGAGATTCTGTCTTTCAAATGGCCCATGTCTTTTCCTCCTTGCATTTTGTTCACTATTTCTAGGAGGGATTACAGAAAAATCCTTCCCCATGTTTCTTCTCCTTCTATTTATTTACGTTTTTCAGAGAGATTACGGTGGAGTTTCATCTCATCTACATCTATGTTCCTTCTCTATGACTAGTAGTCTTGTTTAGTGTTGGTGTGTAGGGAACTGTTGCATTATTATTCTAGACGAAGGACTTTAGAGCCTAGATTAGATTGGCACCAGTTTTAGTCTTTTTAAAGATATGGCATGCGGCTAGACGCTTTTTTCGGGATTTTATATATATATATATATATATATATATATATATATATATATATATATATATATATATATATATATATATATATATATATATATATATATATATATATATAATTTCGACATTGTTGCTTCATTTGCTACTAGAAGGTAGGGCTTAATCCCGTTTCTTTGTCTAAAACCCATGCACGTTGCATCAGAATGATCTAAGGTTCTGATTGGCTGAGAGCTAACTGCAGTTGAAATGCAGAGCTCCCATTGGCTTAGAACCACGCCGCGCATATGACGTCATGAAATCGGCGCGTGGGGTCTTGATAATAAATACGCCCGAATTTCATAAGTTCGGTCTCTAAAAATTAATTGCCAAGCCGCGTTCCTGATTCAAATTATCGAATGCCTTTCAGTGGGAAAATTCGAAATTTGGTAAGCAGAATTTTCGTGGTAACTTTATTTAATTTTTGTCTAAGCCTAGGCCGATCAGTAAAGTTTCTTGGGAAGTTTAAGTTTAATGTTAATTCTTATCGCCAGAGCCATCAAATATTATCTTAGTGATAGACTTGAGAAACTTTAGAGGTTCATAATAATTCCTTAATTCAGGAATAGCGGTATGGTTAAAAAGTTGAGATGCCACGGACGTGCTTTGTATTTATTGCAAAGTGGGTCGGGAGAGAAACCCGCATCTCTGTCGTAGGTAAATGTACAGAATAGCGGGAGTCTGTGTATTTGTGATTTTACTGAGAATGTAATGCTACAAGTTATTTATATTATATAGTTACCCATCTATCTGTAAGCACGGGAGTGATAGAGGTATTAATTGGAGCACGTGGGTGCGTTCATTACTGTATATTTATTTGATACGATGTTTAGAGGGGAGAGAGAGAGTGAAGCACGTGGTGGTAAAGAATGGTAAACACGTGTTGGTAACTATCGAGATGTATTTGATAACCTGGGTTTATGTATAACTTTTAAGCAGTATGTATATGCTAGCATCTAACAGGGTTATACGTTATTAATTATGTATTGTGGTTCTGAGTAAGAAGACGGAGATGAATTATTTCTTTTAAATTGAAAGTATTTTGTATTACATTTTTGAAAGTGATTATTGACGGGAATTTTAGGAATTCCTAGAGAGGTCTAGTTATTTTGTGTTAAGCATTTTACTGCATTCAGTGTCAGCGAGATGTGAGCCAAAGTAATTTGGACAGGTAGATAGGCCTCCGTAGAATACTGTTGTGATTGTAACCAGCCAGGCAGAACCCTAGGCCAGACGGTCTGTGCGTTGTATTACCGGGTAATGTTTACTGTGGGCTCAGGTAGAGAAGGGAACAGTGGGGGAGCGGACTTTGTTGGCATGATTAATTTGGATGGTAGTGCAGAACGGTAAGAGAGTAGGGGAGTTAAGTGTTAAAGACTTAAGGGTTAGTCAGGGAGTTATATGTTATTAGAAATGTATTATTACTGTGTTTAGCTGTTGTATTTGTTTCTGTCTAAACAGCAGGTATCGCGGCTTTTTTTGAGGGGGCAGAGCGGAAGTTGCAATAACTTCCTCCCGGCAAAAAGATTGGCATCTCAGACGCAGGGTTTGAGATCTTGCCAGAAGAGGACGAAGAAAAGAGAACAAACCCGTTTTTCCAGGCAGGGGAAGACATTTCTCTAGTGGAAATAGCATTCGTGGGAAAATCCATGAGCGCTAAGCTCGTTCTGTTACACACGCAAAATTGGCATGCTGCCAGCGTTGTCGTAATTATTTCACTTCGTCCCGGCCATAATAACGCCGAAGGCCTGAACCCATAGGAGGAAGAGGGCAGGTAACTCCATAGGTGTTTGGAGAAACCAGCTACCTATTCCAATTTCCAGAATCCAGTGGGGTTCTTTTTAAACCTTAGTCATCAGTTCCAGAATGGTGGAGAGAGAGAGGGTGACCATACTCTCCACAGAAGCCGTAGCAGTGTTATCCCAAGTATAGCAGATGACAGCTGCTGACGTTTTTTTAGACGAGTTAATCGTGTAGCAGTGTGCAAGAGATTTCAGGATAGGCTGTGTAGAAACAGAGTCTGCGCAGAGTTGGTGTAGACACTTTGTAGTTGTTCCAGCTGACTGTGCATTTAACATTTAATTTAGAATAGTTGTTGAAGTGGAGAATTGACATCTGAGACCCCACCTAGGGCAGTGTGGTTTATTTTGTTTAATCCTAACTTCTGTCCCCATACAGGTTGCCTTTTTGAGGGAGAAGGGTTGGGGTTGATGCATTTTAACTGTGCTTGATTGTTGTTTTCAGGTGTGCATCCTCGCACTTTATGTATGGGACATGCATATGTTTGTTTGTTTATAGGTGTATAATAAACTTGTATAAATTGTAGCTGGCATCAGTCATTTCATTTAGTACAATAGCTATATGTTGTCTGTATCTTGGTGTTTGTGAATCTTAATTGAACCTTATCCCCATAGGGTAGTTAGAGGTGGTTCAAAACTATAGCCAGCAGAAACATCCAAAATGGCGAGGAAAGAGTCCAATCTAGGTTCTCAACCTCGGGGCCAATAGTTTCACTTTCACATATGCACTATCATTTTCTTCAAAATCTAATTTTCCAGTCTTCCTTCTCACTAGTGTCTTGTCACTATATGTAGACAGTCTCTAGTCCTAAATCCATTTCGTGACAGAATCCATAGTAGCATTACAAGACAATCCTTACTCTGGAATCCACAGTAGCATTACAAGGCAATCCTTGTTCCAGAATCCATAGTAGCATTACAAGGCAATCCTTGTTCCAGAATCCATAGTAGCATTACAAGGCAATCCTTGTTCCGGAATCCACAGTAGCATTACAAGGCAATCCTTGTTCCAGAATCCACAGTAGCATTACAAGGTAATCCTTGTTCCGGAATCCATAGTAGCATTACAAGACAATCCTTGTTCCGGAATCCACAGTAGCATTACAAGGCAATCCTTGTTCCAGAATCCACATTAGCATTACAAGGCAATCCTTGTTCCGGAATCCACAGTAGCATTACAAGGCAATCCTTGTTCCAGAATCCACATTAGCATTACAAGGCAATCCTTGTTCTGGAATCCACAGTAGCATTACAAGGCAATCCTTGTTCCAGAATCCATAGTAGCATTACAAGGCAATCCTTGTTCCGGAATCCACAGTAGCATTACAAGGCAATCCTTGTTCTAGAATTTACAATAGCATTACAAGGCAATCCTTGTTCTGGAATCCACAGTAGCATTACACGGCAATCCTTGTTCCAGAATCCATAGTAGCATTACAAGGCAATCCTTGTTCCGGAATCCATAGTAGCATTACAAGGCAATCCTTTATCCAGAATCCATAGTAGCATTACAAGGCAATCCTTGTTCCGGAATCCATAGTAGCATTACAAGGCAATCCTTTATCCAGAATCCATAGTAGCATTACAAGGCAATCCTTGTTCCAGAATCCATAGTAGCATTACAAAACCAGACTTGTTCTGGAATCCATATTAGCATTACAAGGCAATCCTTGTTCCAGAATCCATAGTAGCATTACAAGGCAATCCTTGTTCCAGAATCCATAGTAGCATTACAAGGCAATCCTTGTTCTGGAATCCATAGTAGCATTACAAGGCAATCCTTGTTCCAGAATCCATAGTAGCATTACAAGGCAATCCTTGTTCCAGAATCCATAGTAGCATTACAAGGCAATCCTTGTTCCAGAATCCATAGTAGCATTACAAGGCAATCCTTGTTCCAGAATCTATAGTAGTATTACAAGGCAACTGGAATCCTCACTAGCTTTACAAGGCAACTGGAATCCTCAGTAGCTTTACAAGGCAACTGGAATCCTCAGTAGCTTCTTTACAAGGCAACTGGAATCCTCAGTAACATTACAAGGCAACTGGAATCCCCAGTAACATTACAAGGCAATCATTTTTCTGGTATCCCCTGGGTAAGAGAAATAGAGGGATGGTGTGGGACAGGATGACTTGGTGTGTATTTGTTTAAGGCCCGTACTCCAAGCAGAATTGAGAGTAATGAATATTATGTGATGTTTACACTTTCTACTGTTGGCTTGCTTTTCTTTGAGAAGGGCCTAATTAAGCCATATGCTGGCCAAGTTGTTTTTGTGATTGCATACTCTTATTTTAAAAATATCTCTCATTATTATTTTCTCATGAGGAAGGCCAAACAGGCAATAAAATGGCCACTTTGTTCTCTTGTCACTTCATATTTGAGTACATTTTATCAGTGACTTATATCAACAAGTTATGTAGCATATTTGACTATAGTACATTAGTGACTTAAATCAACAAGTTATGTAGCATATTTGACTATAGTATATCAATGACTTACATCAACAAGTTTTATATTGTACTTGACCACAGTATATCAATGACTTACATCAACAAGTTTTATAATGTACTTGACCACAGTATATCAATGACTTACATCAACAAGTTTTATATTGTACTTGACCACAGTATATCAATGACTTATTTCAACATGTTTTGTAGTGTATTTGATCACAGTATATCAATGACTTATTTCAACATGTTTTGTAGTGTATTTGATCACAGTATATCAATGACTTATTTCAACATGTTTTGTAGTGTATTTGATCACAGTATATCAATGACTTATATCACCATGTTTTGTTGTGTATGTGACTAAAGTATATCAATGATGTATATCAACATGTTTTATAATGTATTTGACCACAGTATATCAATGACTTATATCAACATGTTTTGTAGTGTTTTTGACCACAGTATATCAATGACTTATATCAACATGTTTTATAGTGTATTTGATCACAGTATATCAATGACTTATATCACCATGTTTTATAATGTATTTGATCACAGTATATAAATGACTTATATCACCATGTTTTATAATGTATTTGACCACAGTATATCAATGACTTACAGCAACATGTTTTATAATGTATTTGACCACAGTATATTCATGACTTACATCAACATGTTTTATAATGTATTTGACCACAGTATATCAATGACTTATATCAACATGTTTTGTGGTGTTTTTGACCACAGTATATCAATGACTTATATCAACATGTTTTATAGTGTATTTGATCACAGTATATCAATGACTTATATCACCATGTTTTGTAATGTATTTGACCACAGTATATCAATGACTTATATCACCATGTTTTATAATGTATTTGACCACAGTATATCAATGACTTACATCAACATGTTTTATAATGTATTTGATCACAGTATATCAATGACTTATATCACCATGTTTTATAATGTATTTGACCACAGTATATCAATGACTTATATCACCATGTTTTATAATGTATTTGACCACAGTATATCAATGACTTACATCAACATGTTTTATAATGTATTTGATCACAGTATATCAATGACTTATATCACCATGTTTTATAATGTATTTGACCACAGTATATCCATGACTTATATCAACATGTTTTGTGGTGTATTTGACCACAGTATATCCATGACTTACATCAACATGTTTTATAGTGTATTTGATCACAGTATATCAATGACTTATATCACCATGTTTTGTAATGTATTTGACCACAGTATATCAATGACTTATATCACCATGTTTTATAATGTATTTGACCACAGTATATCAATGACTTACATCAACATGTTTTATAATGTATTTGACCACAGTATATCAATGACTTATATCACCATGTTTTATAATGTATTTGACCACAGTATATCAATGACTTACATCAACATGTTTTATAATGTATTTAACCACAGTATATTCATGACTTACATCAACATGTTTTATAATGTATTTGACCACAGTATATCAATGACTTATAGCAACATGTTTTATAGTGTATTTGACCACAGTATATCAATGACTTATATCACCATGTTTTGTAATGTACGAGTGGCGTTCAGAAAGTAATGCACCACATCATTTTTCTCAGGAGCTGTTTATTCAAAAAGTATGAAATTTATATACAATATACATGGATATGTCATGTAAACATCGGTATTATTCAACATAATCCCCATCAACTTGTACGGTTTTATGCCAGCGCGAAACAAGTGAATGTATTCCTAGCCCGTACCAGATTTTGTCTTGATCATGTAGCCATTTCTTCGCTGCATGAATCACTCCATCATCTTCAAACCTTGTCCAACGGAGTGCATCTTTAAGTGGACCAAATAGATGAAAATCAGAGGGTGCCAAATCGGGACTATAGGGTGGATGGGGTAGTACAGTCCAACCCAATTTGGTGATTGCTTCCCATGTTACCAGACTTGTGTGAGGTCGCACATTGTCGTGAAGGAGAAGCAGGTCTGCTGGATTCTTGTGCGGCCGAACTCTGCGAAAACGTTGATTGAATTTTTTCAATGTCTTAATGTAAGCTTGCGAATTGATTGCCTCTCCTCTTGGCATAACGTCCACAAGAATCACACCTTCAATGTCCCAAAAGACAGTGATCATGACCTTTCCAGGTGAAGGAATTGTCTTGAATTTCTTTCTTCGTGGTGATTGCGGATGATGCCACTCCATTGACTGTCTTTTTGTCTCAGGTTCAAAATAATGTGCCCATGTTTCGTCACCTGTAACGATCTTAGCCAAAAAGTTCTCTCCATCAGCATTGAAACGCTCCAACAATTCAGAAGAAATTGCTTTCCTTTGCAATCGGTGGTCATTTGTGAGACTTCGAGGAACCCATCTTGCGCAAACCTTAGAAAATCCGAGAGTTTTTATAACTGCATTTGCACTACCAATGCTGACTGACAGCTGTAAGGCCAATTGTTGAGTAGTGATTCGCCTATCAGTAAGAATAATGCCCTCAGCGCATTTCAACATTTCTGCGTTGGTGGCTGTGGCAGGATGTCCACAGCGTGGCCGATCAAGCAGCTCCGTATCTCCACTTCCTGATTCTTTGATTCTCTGAACCCAGCAACTGACTGTACTCCTGTCAACTGCAAAACTTCCATACACATCACATAGACGCTTCTGAATGTTCACAACAGTTTTCTTCTCTGCAACGAGAAATTCTATCACAATTCGCTGTTTATAACGCAAGTTGCTAACATGCTCCATTTCAACGGTTTAGGGCAGCCGTATTATTTGGCCGGTTGCGGTGCAATTTGGTGCACACAATTGGCACATGCCATATTTGAAGTGTGCAAAATTTCATGCTTCTATCTTCATTATTATCTGAGAAAAACGATGTGGTGCATTACTTTCTGAACGCCCCTCGTATTTGACCACAGTATATCAATGACACATCAACATGTTTTATAATGTAATTGACCACAGTATATCCATAACTTACATCAACATGTTTTATAATGTATTTGACCACAGTATATCAATGACTTATATCAACATGTTTTGTAGTGTTTTTGACCACAGTATATCAATGACTTATATCAACATGTTTTGTAATGTATTTGGCTACAGTATATCAATGACGTACATCATCAAGTTGTGTAATGTATTTGGCTACAGTATATCAATGACTTACATAAAGTTCTGTAGAAACTTGTATATACTAACCTCCTACAAATGCTTGTGGCACTCCATAATCGTCAACGATCTTCACATTTTTGGCATATTTTGATTTGTACTTGATAGACACACCACTGCAAAGATCTAAAATTAAAAAAAAAAATAATAATAATTTATAATACATGCTGGCTCATTTTTTATGATACTCAAAATTCAATAGTTCACATTACAGCCCATGTGAATAATTTTCATAATAGGCAAAGAACACAAAACACCAGGTTTGACTAAAGTGAATGAGACAACCAAAAATTTCTGATACAAACTGAAATTAGACATCTCTTATTTGGTACTTCACTTTTTCTGTCCATATATACCATAAGGCAAAATGATGTGAGCCAATTTACATTCCTGTGTGTTGTTACAGCCGTAACCCTCTCGGGTGTCCCCTTGCCCTGTAACTAGATTCTTTGCTCCTAAAGGCTTATGATGGTGGCTGATTTGACTGTGCTATACTCAGGTGCCCAAACTATTTTATTTTCCATTTCTATACAGGTGATTTAAGTGGTTTTTTTTCCAGCAAGATTCTAACGCATTTGTTCTTCTCTTTATCTCTTATGATGACATTTGGAGTTTCTCTCGAACATCTTATCTTGTTATGTTTCCTCTCCTGTGCAACATAAAGTGACTATGTTTTGCATCAATAGCAAAGAGCTGGTATGAATATGCCACTGCGTCAGCTTCTTGCCATCTTATTTCTGTTTCTCTGTCCATTCTACTGGCCTCTGTCAACATTTAGTCTTACTCAGTATACAAATGTATTCATGCCACCCTCCCTTCCCATATCATAAGACAGCGTCCATGTCTGACCTTAACAGCAAAGAGTTGGTATGAATATGCCATTGTATAAGCTTCTTGACATCTTACTTTGATTTCACTGTCCTTTCTATTATCCTTTGTAAACATTTAGTCTTGCTCTGTACACAAATGTATTCATGTCAACCTTCCTTCCTTTATCCTAAGATCTTGGTAGTTGTTGTGATACAACTTTGTGATACAACTTTCTATCAAATGTTTATTATTTCCAAACTTGCTTGTATTGTTCCACGACAAAGGTCTTTCCCTTCAGTTTCTGAAATACTGAGTGTCCAGTGTGACACTGGTCTATGCCCTTTTCTTGATTTAGAAATTGTCAATGTGTTTATTTTTCGTTCTTGTCTGGCTATTAATGGCCAAGTAGGTGGCCATTGTCTCAATTAATTTCATGTCAATTTTAAGACAATATTTTTGTCTCTCCAGACTGACTTCCAGAATCCCCCAGGAAAGAGAAGAGGTAGACAACCAACAACAGATGGTAATGATGATGCTTTTCAGTAACCACAATGTACGAGTCTCAAAGTATAGTTTTGTTTGGTTTCAGGTTTGTACCCTGTTTAACTCCAAGTGGGTTACATTTACAGTAAATGGACATTTATTTTTTTTCTTCACATAGTACTTTCTTGGAGAGTGGCTTTTCATCATTCAATAGGAGCATTGGTCTGTGCCTGCCTCCTACAGTTTACCCCAGGGAAGAAAGAGGTTGAGGGAGACACACGGAGAACTCGAGACAGACAGGAAAATGATGAAGATGACATGGAAAGATCTTGAGTTGATGACTCAGCACAGGAGGACCTGGCATGAATTTGTTGAAGACCTATACTCCTCCTGGACCTGGCATGAGTTTTTTGAAGATCTATAATCCTCCTGGACCTGGCATGAGTTTGTTGAAGATCTATAATCCTCCTGGACCTGGGCATGAGTTTGTTGAAGATCTATAATCCTCCTGGACCTGGCATTAGTTTGTTGAAGACCTATACTCCTCCTGGACCTGGCATGAGTTTGTTGAAGATCTATAATCCTCCTGGACCTGGCATGAATTTGTTGAAGACCTATACTCCTCCTGGACCTGGCATGAGTTTGTTGAAGACCTATACTCCTCCTGGACCTGGCATGAGTTTGTTGAAGATCTATAATCTTCCTGGACCTGGCATGAGTTTGTTGAAGACCTATACTCCTCCTGGACCTGGCATGAGTTTGTTGAGGATCTATAATCCTCCTGGACCTGGGCATGAGTTTGTTGAAGATCTATAATCCTCCTGGACCTGGGCATGAGTTTGTTGAAGATCTATACTCCTCCTGGACCTGGCATGAGTTTGTTGAAGATCTATACTCCTCCTGGCATGAGTTTGTTGAAGATCTATACTCCTCCTGGACCTGGCATGAGTTTGTTGAAGATCTATACTCCTCCTGGACCTGGGCATGAGTTTGTTGAAGATCTATACTCCTCCTGGACCTGGGCATGAGTTTGTTGAAGACCTATACTCCTCCTGGACCTGGCATGAGTTTGTTGAAGATCTATAATCCTCCTGGACCTGGCATGAGTTTGTTGAAGACCTATACTCCTCCTGGACCTGGCATGAGTTTGTTGAAGACCTATACTCCTCCTGGACCTGGCATGAGTTTGTTGAAGATCTATACTCCTCCTGGACCTGGCATGAGTTTGTTGAAGATCTATACTCCTCCTTGGGCACAGCTGATGGGCGATGGTGATTATGGTGCTTTACTTTTGTAAATAATACAAACAAGGAGGAAAAAAACTGTTTTTCTTTTGGTTCTCGGTAGTTGCTCCAGTCCACAGATTTCAGCCCAAAGTCTTTTATAGGTATATTCCCCTCATCTCAGGTAGTGTATTACCTCATGTGGTCCCCTGGGATCTCTTATGGGACAAAGAAATAATATGATTTCTGCTCCCTCAGGCGGGGAGGGGGGCTGGCATGCTCATCATATACAACAAATTGTTGCAGAAAACACTGCTACAACATGTGAATGCATTGTGTAGGCGTATTGCAAGGAGACTTACTGCAGTGGTGGCTCCATTCGCTATATGGAGCGAAAAGGAACATGATGACAATGAGATAGTGTATGCCTATGTTATGAGATATATATATAACCCATGTGTTACCGGGGCCTGAGTGTATGCCAATGTTATGAGATATATATATAACCCATGTGTTACCGGGGCCTGAGTGTATGCCTATGTTATGACATATATATATAACCCATGTGTTACCCGGGCCTGAGTGTAAGCCTATGTTATGAGATATATATATAACCCATGTGTTACCGGGGCCTGAGTGTATGCCTATGTTATGAGATATATATATAACCCATGTGTTACCGGGGCCTGAGTGTATGCCTATGTTATGAGATATATATATATAACCCATGTGTTACCGGGGCCTGAGTGTATGCCTATGTTATGAGATATATATATAACCCATGTGTTACCAGGGCCTGAGTGTATGCCTATGTTATGAGATATATATATAACCCATGTGTTACCGGGGCCTGAGTGTATGCCTATGTTATGAGATATATATATAACCCATGTGTTACCGGGGCCTGAGTGTATGCCTATGTTATGAGATATATATATATATAACCCATGTGTTACCGGGGCCTGAAAGGGGAGCAAAGAACAGTAACACTGTTCCCTACCAAGCATGTCATAGAAAGCGACTAATGGAGGGTTGGGCATGGGGCTGGTTACCCCATCTTGTAAAAAAATGTTAAACCACAAAAACATCAACTTCAATATTTATATATATATATATTCCCCACCATTCTTTACTGCCTCCTCTGCGGATCCATCTGTGTATGTGTTCTTTTCTTCATTCATTTCCTGTTATGAGTCATGTGACCAAAATATTGTTAAAAATTATCATAATGAGAGTAAGAATTGAAATAAAACTATAAACTGGTGATGGACATTGTACATTTGTAGACGGAAAAGACAAGAACACTATCATATAAATTATATGACCATTATGGAAGTAAAAAACAGATCTATACTTGTGCTTTATAGCCTACACTAAGGCATTTGACAAACTGACACATAAGGGAATTAACAAAATGTTGGAAAGAATAACCATGATTGGAAAGGACCTGGGGAAAATGACAAACATTAACTGACAACAAACAACAGATATGCTTTAAGAATTAGCAGCCAAGCAGGAATGTTTCAGCAGACAAAACAGCTGTGTGCTGTCTTCTGATCTGATCAATCCGTACAGTGTAAATATGAGATCCATAAAGGAGATGGTAAGAATATCAGTTGGTGGATATAATATAAACAACTTGCGATATGCTAATGATACACTCTTAATAACGAAAAGATAACACAATTATATACTGTTCAAAAAAAGAAACGCAACTTTTTTGGTGTTACTTTTATAAAAGATATTCGCTGATTGGACATCAGTCAACCTATCGACTGTGTCCACCTGGTCATTAACTTCTCGTGGTTACCTGAATTGTACTCACCTCATGATTTGTGAGGTCATGAAAGAGGTCAAGGTCAAAACAACATTTCTGACAATAACTCGTGACAGGTTCATGAGAATCCCGTGAAACTTTCTGAACACAAAACTCTTTGACCATATTATTGAATGCCTATAAAAGATTGACGCTCCTCGAATAAATTCAGTTGAAAATTCAATGCGCAAGTATGGCTCATCTCACTACAGAACAACGACTCATCATCATTGGACGTTTACAGACTGGACAGTCACAAAGTGTAGTGGCCAGACAATTTAATGTGGTTAGAAGCACCATTAGTCGCCTTTGGAGGCGATTTCAAGAAACTGGCTCAGTGGCAGACCGGCCGCGCAGTGGAAGACCCAGAGTCACAACTCCTGCCGAAGACCGCTTCATACGGCTGCGTCACCTCAGGAATCGACTTGCATCTGCGTCCTCCACAGTCCAGTCAATGTCAGCAGCTCGTCGAATTTCAGATCAAACGGTCAGGAACCGGCTGCACGACTCTGGTCTTTGGGCTAGAAGACCCTACAGAGGTCCTGTTCTTACGGACCGGCATCGCCAGAACCGACTGCAGTGGGTGAACCAGCATCATCAATGGACCGTTGGGAACGACTGGAGACGGGTTTGGTTTAGTGATGAATCATTTTTTGTGCTCCAGTGACACGACAGACGGAGAAGAGTTTACCGCAGAGTCCATGAGCGCTTTACCCAGAACAGCGTTGATGAGGCTCCTCCACATGGTGGTGGAGGTGTACTGATGTGGGGGGCGATCAACTTCATGGGAAGAAGTGACCTGGTGCAAACTGAAGGATGCCTGAATGCCCAACGATACATCGCTGAAATTCTTCGTCCTCACGTCCTTCCACTTCTGACTGCACGAGGGTCGATTTTTCAGCAGGATAACGCTCGACCTCATGTGGCACAACTCACCACCCAGTTCCTCGATGACAACAACGTCCAGACCATTCCGTGGCCAGCCATGTCATCAGACATGTACCCCATAGAACACTTATGGGATGAACTCGACAGATGACTCTGCCAGCGAGACGTGGCTCCAGCCAATCTCCGACAGTTGTCTCTTGCACTGCGGGAAGAGTGGGCAGCCATCCCACAACAACAGATCCAACGGCTAATCGGATCCATGTCAAGGAGATGTCGTTCTCTGATAGAGGCCAGAGGAGGCCATACACCTTACTGAAATGGAGGCTTCAGTCGCAAAGAATAAAAGTCCAAACCAAATTTAATGAACATCATTTCATTGTTAAAGTCTGAAAGTTTCTTCATGCCAAGATTGAAACATTAATTCCGTAAAATAAAATTTTGGTACCAGTACAAGTTTGAAATTTGGTGTCCATTACCACTGCAATAATGTTGCGTTTCTTTTTTTAAACAGTATAGGAAATGATACAACAGTTGCACCGAGTGAAAATACAAGCTATAGCCTAAATCACAAAAAGACAGAAGTAATGGTCATGTAGAAGAAACTTGCTACTCCAAAATGCACTATCAAAGTAAACAGTAGAGCTATAAAACAATATTTAGATTGCAATACTTGGGCACATTAATAACATTAGATGGAAGATGCATTTCAGAAGTGAACAGCAGAATGGCCAAGGCACCATCAGTTTTCCATAAAATGAAATGTATTTTATGCAACAACTATTTGTCATTAGAAGTAAGACAGAGAGTTCTTGTGTGTTATATAGAGCTAATCATATCACATAGAAGTGAGTACCTTCTTCTTCTTCAAGCACCGTGCCTTGTGGTGTGGGAGATCATGTTTCTCCACAACTTCCTGTCTCTTGTACAATTTATAAATTCTGCTGTTGACTTCTTTCCATGCCACGATGTCGAACTGTCCAGTATTTCTTTTCCTTCAATCTTACATGTTGTGACGATATATTCTAGCTTTCCTCTTCTCATAACATGCCCAAAAAAAGTGGATTGCTTCTTTCTAACTTGTGAAATCAGTTTCCTTTGCGCATTGGCCTCCTCATTACTTTTTATAGAGGTGAGGCATAGAAAAAATATGAAAAGTTCTGGAGGCCACAAAGACATGAATTTACAGACGAATGCTAAAAAATAAGGTGGACAGTTAAAAAAAGTAACTGAAGGAAGCCAGAACAAAAAGGAAGCTTATTAATAACATTGAACAAAGCAAGAACAGCCTTTTTTAGTCTAAACAACATCTGGAAGTCCTCTAAGTACAGCACAAGGACAAAATTAAGATTATATCAGAGCTGTGTGCTTTCTGTGTTTCTCTATGGTGCGGAATGCTGAAGAGTTACAGAGAAGGAAATGTCGAAATTGTCCTCTTTTCACACAACATGCCTAAGAAAAATTCACCTAATCTTTTGGCCGAATACCATCACCAACCAAGATCTGCTTACTCAGAGCAAGCAAGAGGACATGCACACCATCATAGCTGGCAGACGCTGGAGCTGGGTTGGCCATGTCCTCAGAAGAGACCCTGATGCCATCACAAGAACAGCTATGCTATGGACCCCTGAAGGAAAACAAAAGAGAGGCCGACCAAAAACAACTTGGCGGAGGACTGTGGAGGCTGAGATGCAAAGAATGAACCAGAGTTGGGGCACTGTACGAAGGATGGCCACCGACCGAGCAAAGTGGAACCAATTTGTTGTTGCCCTACAAGACGCCACCAGGCGTGATGGCCAATGACTACTTTGACGGTCGGCGGCTAAGGATCAAAAGACAAAGAAGATTAATAACATTAGAAGGAATCAATTAACTTCCTTTGAGCATGTAACGAGGAGAAGCTGTAATATACTGTGACAACAGTAAAGGCTGAGGGGAAGAGAGACAGAGGATGACCACAAGAGAAGATAACTGAATAGTCTGACATCATGACATGGAAAGAGTCAACAAGAAGAATTTATAAACAGTACTGGAGACAGGAAGTTGTGGAGAAACATGATTGTCTATGCCGCCAGGCATTTTACTTGAAGAAGAAGATATCACCTGTATGAACATATGCCTTTCTCAGTCCATCACTCACGACAACTGTACACGATTTCTTAGTCAAAGTCTTCAACCACAAGTAGATGTCCCATGCATATCTGCCCTTACAGCAACACTGGAGATGAAGAAGAACTGAATCATGTCATGTGATATACCTCGTATGTATACAATGTCTTCAGGACTGAATCATGTCATGTGACACACACATATGTATACAATGTCTTCAGGACTGAATCATTTCATGTGATATACATATATGTTGTATACAATGTCTTCAGGACTGAATCATTTCATGTGATATACATATATGTTGTATACAATGTCTTTAGGACTGAATCATTTCATGTGATATACATATATGTTGTATACAATGTCTTCAGGACTGAATCATTTCATGTGATATATATATGAGTATACGTATACAATGTCTTCAGGACTGAATCATTTCATGTGATATACATATATGTTGTATACAATGTCTTCAGGACTGAATGAAATGCAACCATAAAAATGTTGAACTATGTTAAAATCATCATGTTTATGGTGGGGAAGCTTCCTGAACATTTTGTTTCTCTACTATGAATTCAGCATCTGACTGGCCAAGTGGTTAGAGTGCTTGCCTCTCTTGGCACAGTTACCTGGTTCCAGGATCAAAGCCTGGTAGCTTCATGTTCCAATTTATCCAGCTATAAATGGGTACCTGACTCTACTCTTGAGTTCTGAAAGGCAAAGGCAGCGAGGAAGGGAACAGGTCACCTCATATCATTAAAGAAAAGGTAAAGGATCCCATTACACGCCCACTGGGAATATGGTGTTAGGCCCATACTTTCTTGACCATCAGCACACTAGTGGTAATGTGGTCAGCATCACGCCGGCTGCCTTAGCCTTCCCAGAGTTGCTTTGGTACCAAATTCATGAGGCTGGGTCGACCCTGGAGCCGTTTGATGTCTAAAAAATCCCACCTTAACTGGGGATCGAACCAAGGACCACCGAGCTAGGTAGCCAGTGCACTAACCACTGCACTACTGCGGCTCCTTATTAAAGAAAAGCTGGATCTATTATAGTAATATCTCTAACACTTCACTTTCTAACGTCAGTATCTGCTATGGAACTTGTTTTATTGTTTTTATACATATAAGCAGACGTCTTCAGGACTGAATGAACTACGATCACGAAGATGCTGAACTCTGCTGAAAACTCCATGTCTAAGATTTTACAAACTTCCAGAAGACTATGTTTCTCTACTATGAATTAAAATAATCAGCATAATGTCAAGTCAGTTGTATCGTATAGCCGTATAACACAGAGTGCAACAAAAAACAATAACCATGAAGTTAATAACAGTCATAAATTATTGCCTGATCGCCCATTCATATATATATGCATGCCAAGAAAAGGGACAAAATGACACTACGAAATATATATCTTGATGTCTCTGCATTTAATTTTTGGATAATAATAATGGACCATATGTATGAGTATGGTACGTCGTACAAGGTAACTAATATGTGGCTGTGCAGGAGGCTGGAAACGTCATCCTGTAAAAGAAGCAGCTAAAGAAACCACCACTTCAAGAGCATACAACTGCTTCTTAATGCAGGACCAGTTGTAGTGGTGGTTCCATGCTCTGTAGGGAACACAAATTAAAAAGATAATATTTTAACTTTCTTTTCGTAATTCCAGTATGAATTCCCAAATAACTACTAAAAATTATATTGTAAATTTAAAATTTGAAAAAAAAACAAACAAACATTTTATTCTAACTAATTTACATTTCTAGGACTTTTTTAAAGGCATTTTCTGAATTTTGTAAAGCAACTAACAGCACAGAAATAATTAGTTTTAACTTACAGCACATTTTGGTACTTACACTGTGTTTCTTCTGCAGAAACAGAATGGAAAAATTGTATTAATATACATTATCTAGTGTGTTCTATTTATCAGGCCACATCACTAGTACTGCATTTATGCTCAAAATTATGACATCTGCTAGATCAAAGTAATATATAAAAATGTGCAAATTTCTTCATCATTATCACCCTTGAGTGGCATAAGCCTTCAACAAAATTAAGCCAAGTCTTAAAAATAACCTGCTGATAGCATTACCAGGCAGTACTTGTTCTGGAATCCCCAGGGTAAGTGAAGCAGAGGTAGACAAAATACAAAAATAAAAACACATGGAGAAGATAACTGGAAACAGAAATAAACATGATACAGATAAGGAAGGTATGGAAAGACCCTGAATGATGGCAGGTGACGGGAGGACTTTGATGGCAGGTGATGGGAGGACTTTGATGGCAGGTGATGGGAGGACGTCCCATACATTTTTCAAAGGACTTTGCTCCTTGGGCAGCTGAAGGGTAAGAATGAATGAATGAAATGAACAGATTGAGGGAAATAAAATTCATTTATGTGTGAGGTGCTTAGTCATAAAAAAAGTGGTTTTTTAAAACGTCTCACACAGCTATTGGAAACTTTTTTCAATGTGCGTACGTACAGAGTTATTCAATTTAATGACAGAATTCTAACAGCATGAGTAGGTTTAAATTAACTTGTCATAAAAATGCATAATTACACAAGATTGATTAAAATACGCCCAATTCTAACAGTTCTTTCCTTTTCCTCATGAATTCCTGAAGATAAAAAAATATGTTGGACAATTCTACTTCTGACTAATCCCGATGTAGTTATTTTTGTTTGTAACCGATGAACTATGAACGCAATGTGATTTGCATCACACTGTCTGTCTGTCCACCCACCCATATGCATGCATGTGTGTGTGGGACAAATACAAATCACGATGCTTACCGGGACATTGAAGATCTCAATAAACGTGACAGCACACTGTGGAAGGAATATTGAAAGATGTTAATATCTGTAACCTTCTGGTGCATTTAGTCTGCTACAATACAAACAAGAAATATAACAACATAATCTAGCCATAATATTTAAAAAGACACACAGACAAAATACACACAGACAAAAGACACACAGACAAAAGAAAAATAACTGCATACCCTGATGTATATGTTTCATACCATCATCATTTGTGCTCCCTAAGGAGTGTAGAACCACCCCTGCATCATATCATCATCATCATAACCCTCCACTCCCAAAGGAGCATAGGCCTTCAACAAACACATGCCAAGTCCTCCTGTCATGTGCCATCATCTCAAGTTCTTTCCACGTTCTCCTCATCATTTTCACCTCTGTTTCCAGCTCTCTTCTCCATGTGCTTCTTGGTCTACCTCTGCCTCTCTTGCCCTGGGGGTTCCAGAACAAGGACTGCCTTGAAATGCTATCAACAGGTCTCCTCAGTGTGTGTCCTATCCATTGCCATCGTCTTCTTCTCATCTCTTGTTCCACTGGCACTTGTCTAGTTCTTGTCATCAGTTCCACGTTGGTAACCTTGTCATACCATTTTAATCCCTCTATTCTACACAAGCACCCATTTATGAAAGTCTGTAGCTTTTTGGTTGTTGTCTTTGTTGTTCTCCATGTCTCAGAGCCATACAATAGGACTGACTTCACATTTGAGTTGAAGATTCTTATTTTCGTGTTGGATCCGATTTCTCTTGATCTCCATATATTTCCCAATGCAATGAAAGCTCCTCTTGCCTTTTGTATTCTTATTTTAATATCGCTGTCTGTCCCTCCCACTTTGTCTATATTACTGCCAAGATATGTGTACGATTCTACATCTTGTATTGGTGTTTCTTCAAGTTTAACCCTGTTATCATTACCTGCATTTATTCTCATTATTTTTGTCTTTTCCCTGTGTATTTTCAGACCCAATTGCTGTGACCTCTCATCGAGTGTTTTCAATTTGTCCTGCATCTGATTACGGTTATGGGACAGAAGAGCCAAGTCATCAGCAAAATCCAGATCATCCAACTGCTTAGTCAGAGTCCATTGGATTCCATTTCTATTGTGTGTTGTCGATGATCTCATAACCCAGTCTATTGCTAGTAAGAAAAGAAATGGAGACAAGAGGCATCGCTGTCTCACTCCTGTTCTTATCCCAAACGGTTCTGTAAGCTGTCCTTCGTGAAGAACTGCAACATATACTGACATATAAATTCAACAAAGTAGAAGTACAATGGATTCCTGCCCACTGCAAGATACATGGAAATTAGAAGGCCGGTAGAATAGCCAAAGAACGAGGAAGTAAAATCCAAGCTGACAACAGGGCAACATATAAAGAAATGAAAGCAATAATTTAAAATAAATTCAAAGACAAATGGCATACAAAACACCATGTCAAAAATAACAGAAATATTTTACTTCTTACCAAGAAGAGTGGTATATAGTCAGTTCCAACATACATACTGCCATAGGGGAGTGAAGTGTTGGAGACTTTAATATACTAGATCTCAGCTTTATGGTGGGGGGTGTGTGACCAGATCCCTTCCTCTCAGTTTTTGCCTTCCCTAACTCAAGAGCAGATTCAGAGCCAATTTACAACTAATTAGACTGCAGCATAATACAGTACTACCAACCAACAAGCGATCAAGTAATAATTTTCAGACTGAGAATCAGCCACTGCAGGCTCAAATACCATCTAGTCAACAAATTACAAATCAGGCAGACAGATATGTGTCAAGGTGGGGAGGACAAACAAACAGCATATAATCCTGACAGCAGCAGAATGACAGCATGGCTGTCACCAGCCAGCCCATCTCAAGAAGAAACTGTATGGTGACAAGAGAAGCCTGAGATGGACTGCCAACTTTATGACAGAAAGAGATGTGGTGATATGACAATGAACGAAGAAGATATACCGGCTTCTCAGCTTTAGTACTGATAAGAGCATTTGTATTCAGCAGCTGTCGTATGATAGTTCTGAGCGACATGTGACAGTACATAGAATGTAGTTAACATCCTCATGTAGATCCTGAAGGTCTCTGTGGAGGCAAACAAGAGAACATGGCTACTGCTCCCAAGGCATGTCGTAAAAGACAACTAATATGAGGCTAAGTATGGGGTTGGCAACCTCATGATGTAAAGCATCTGGTACAGGAACCACTGCTGCAAGAGAACATGAATACTTTGGTGCAGACTTCCTGCAAGGAGACAGGCTGTGGTGATGGCTCCAGGCACTGCAAGGAGACAGGCTGTGGTGATGGCTCCAGGCGCTGCAAGGAGACAGGCTGTGGTGATGGCTGCAGGCTTCCTGCAAGGAGACAGGCTGTGGTGATGGCTCCAGGAGCCACAGGGAGCAAACAGGGAAATGATGAATGAAAAAAAAAATCCTTTCTCACGTCTGACTGAGTGGTTAGAGCGCTGGTCTCTTGCGGCAAAGGTACTGGGTTCGAATCAAGGTACCGACACACTCCAGTCTACCCAGCTGTAAAAATGTGTACCTGACACTGCTCTATGAGTCGGGGAAGGAAAAGGCAGCAAAAAACGGAACTGGTCACGCCAACTCTCGATGCCGGACCCAGTATGGTGAAGTCTCTAACACTTTAATCCCCTTCAGCAGTATCCGCTATGGGACTGCCTTTTGATATATCACAAATTGAGCATCCAAGTGGCAGTGTAGATAGAGCACTTGCTTTTGAAGGCAAAGGGACTGGTTTGAAAAAAGGCAACATTATACTCAGTCAACCCAGCTGTAAAAATGGGTACCTGACACTGCACTGAGTTAGGGAAAGCAAAAGCAGTGAGGAAGCTAACTGGTAATCCCACTTCATAATGATGCTGAGACCTATTATAAGTGAGGTCTCTAACACTTCACTGCCCTGTTTGACTACTGGAGGAGGGGTGGGGGGGTCTCTGAGCAGACAAAGAAATAATGGCACTTCTGTTTCCTCAGGCATGTCACAACACGTGACAGAGTTAGTGCATGGGGCTAGCAACATCATCATGTAATACAATTTGCTACAGCAACAACATTACAAGAGCACATAAATGCTTTGGTGCAAGCTTTCTGCAAGGTTTCTCTTATGCTTAAATTTGCATTTTTATTTTTTCCTTTATCTTGCTGATCGTTTCTGTTGTTATCCACACTTTGTGCTGGTGTTCTTTTTCCCAGAACTTTTCTACATATTTTAATCCACGATCTCTTTATCTGTCGTGAGCAGCCTTTTGTATTTGCTTTGTCTTAAAGTTGTTGAAGCATTTGGTACTTACTGAATGTTCTAACTGCATATTTTTCTTGTGTTTCTTTATTTCTGCGATACCCCTCACAAAACTGTTGCCTTCTGCTGTGTATCTGCTGAGTTTTATTTTTATTTTGGCTAACAAAAACATAGCAATCTGGTGCCACAGCTGTTTTTCTACATACTCTTGTCTCACATAATTATGATCATAACTTGTTGTTTATGCATATGGGATCAATCCAATTTTTTTGGGCCTGTGGTCTGGTAATATTCATTTTGCTTTTTTGTCTATTTTAATGTGAAAATAAGCCTTCTCCTAGTAAAATTTGATTTGAAGCACAGATTTTTATGAATCTCTCTCCTTTTTCGTTCACTGTCCCAAGTTCATGTTTTCCTGTGATCTCTTCCAAACCTTTGTTATCTGTTCCCATCCTCTGCATTTAGGTCACCCATTAAGATTGTAATGCCTTAATTTTTCTTTTTATCCATGATACTTTAACAAGTGGTGTAGAATTCTTCTTCTCACACACTCATTTGTCATTAGATGGTGGACAACACTGGAGGACATTTATCTTTATTTTTTTTTGTTAGGCACTTCTGAATGTTGCTGATATTAGTCTGGGCCCGATTGTTTCCCATTCTACAAGTGAACTCTGCTCTTCCTTTGACAGCATTACGCCACAACTTCACTACTGCATGCATTTTCTTCCTCATGTCCTATGCACAGCACTATGTTAGGGTTGTTCTTTCAGAAAGGTATTTCCTTCCACCTTGTTTCACAAAGTCCCATGTTGTCAACTTTATAGTTTCACAATTCTGCGGCCACTTGTGCTGTTCCTTCTAGTTGTGATGGAGTACTGTATTTTTATTTTCAACGGGCCCCAGTTTTCTTCTCCATGTATTATTTGCATTCATTTATGAGGAGTTACTGTGGGTTTTATTTTCAATTTGCCCCAGTCTTCTTCTCTCTGTAATATGCGTTCATTTTATTTCATTAGGCGTGAGTTCATAATTATTAGGCTGGGTTTTTTTTTCTGACGTTGGGAGAAAACCCGAAAACCCGCACCTACCCTGTTAATTGTAGGGATGGGAGGGGGAGCACGACCCAGGTACGCAGAACCAATCAAATTTATTTTGGTAACGAGAACTGTCAGAAGCATTATCTAAAGTTACGGAATAGTAGCGCGTGAGCAAAATATACACCGAGTCATCGGGTTGTGTACAATATCATTGGCTGAGGTCAGATTTAATTTATGGACAGTAATATAATAGGTCGGCAGAAAGCGGTTCCAGAGAGATGGACACCATGCGTTGACTCATCGCGTCTGATTATTTCATCATACTATTTTACTATATATGTAGCATCAAAATCTTTTAGCGCTCTCTCTGATCTCAAAATTGTCTGCCGTGAAAACAACGTCGTATCGTTTGCTCAAGCGAGAAATTCGGTATTTGGGTATGTCTATAACTTTATTAGCGTCGTAGATAGTCTTAGCACATTAAAGTAAGTTCTTCTTCTGCGAGTTAATTTAATTTTATTAGACAGAAGTGCCATCAATTGCTATCCTATAATAAAACTAGAAGTTGTGCTTATAATTTTTTACGAATAAGTAGCAGTATCTATGATTTGTGTAGCGGCTTTTTGATATTAACTGTGTGAGGATAAGCGCTAAGATAAACGGGTGCTCTGTAATATGTAATAGGAGGTCTGTGAAAACCCACATTTTTGATTATGATAATTGGTAGTGTATATACGCAGGTATGGTTGGGTAATTAATTGTTGTGTTAATTAAGCCTGTAGTCAGGGGACAGGGGGTGTAAGGGATGTAATTAATATTACTGAGATGGTGTAGTAACAGTGTGTTTAATATTGTGTTAATTGATAACCTTCCCAGGTCAGTCTTTAATCAGAAGCAAAGGCTAGGAAATTATCCTGTACCGGGGAATGTTTCGCTTCAACGATAAGATAATGATAAGAGCGTACTGATCTTACTATAAGTACAGGTCCGCTTCTTCGCCTTGCTGAGTTGGTTCTTAATCTCAACTCTTTTGAATTTAATGGCCAATTCTTCAACCAAATCAGTGGCGTTGCTATGGGTACTATGATGGGCCCTAGTTACGCTTGCCTTTTTATGGGCCACTTTGAATATTTGGTCTTTCAAAATTATGATGGGCCAATACCCGAGTTTTACCGCCGCTACATTGATGATGGTATTGGCATTACTGACATGTCTGAGGTAGACCTCCGTCGATTTATCGACTATGTTGGTAATTTCAATCCTGCCATCAAATTCACTTCTGAAATTTCTACGACCTCAGTGAACTTCCTTGACATCACTGTGACTATTAGCCCTATTGGTCTTAAAACGTCTGTCTATTATAAGGCTACTGACGCTCATGGTTTCCTTCTTTATACTTCATCGCATCCTCTTAGCTGTAAAAATTCCATTCCCTTTTCTCAACTTCTTCGCTTGCGTCGGTTATGTCACGATGACGATGATTTTCATCAGCGAGCTCAAGAGATGCTTGAATTCTTTCGCCGACGTCTTTATCCAGAACATGTGTTATCTGATGCCCTTAATCGTATCACACGCGTCACTCGTCAGACGGCACTCACTACTAAACCTTCTGTCCAATCTGACAGACTCAAACTGGTTCTAACTTTCCATCCTCACTGCCTGGCGGTAAAGAGAATTCTGTTTCGACATCTGCCTATTCTCAACTCTGATCCTGATACCAAAGAGTTATTTCGTGATACACCTTTGGTAGCTTATCGTAGGGATAGAAATTTTAGGGATATTCTTGTACACAGTCGCTTGCGACATTCTAGCCCATCTTACTTTGGTACTAAACCGTGCCAACGCCGGATATGCAAGACCTGTCCGTTTGTACTCCAAACTCAGACAGTCACTTTTCCTAAAGGAAAATTTATCATTAGAGAGTCTTTTACGTGCGAATCCAGAAACCTGATTTATGCTATTATCTGCAAGAGATGTGGCATGACCTATATTGGTGAAACTGGTAGGCGTTTGGCAGACAGGTTTCGTGAGCACTTGAATGACATCTATCAGGACAAACATTTACCGGTGGCCCTTCATTTCAATAGACCGGACCATTCAGGTAATTCCGATATACATGTCACTGCCCTGCGTTCATGTGCCGGTAATGACAAGACTCGCTTTTCGTTGGAGAATCGCCTTATTTTTAAAATGGGTGTTCTAGCTCCCGGCGGTTTAAATATATACAACATCATTTTGCATAAATTCTGGTGGTTTTTCTCTCTTTTTCATTCTTCGTTATTTTTTCCGATCTGTCTTCTTATGTTTTTGTTTTGGTTCGTTTCGTATCTTATTGTCGCGATCTTATACGTCATTTCCTTTGATACGGGATTTCTTTGATAAAGTGCCTCAGTGTTTTATTCCAAGCATCTTCCGATCTAGCTAAGTGACCTTTTACTTGTTCGAAAGTTTTGTTTATTCATTTTTTCGTTTCGTTGAATATTTACTTTCTTGTTTCGGTATTTCTTTCAGGTATTACGATTTTCTTGTATTATTATTGTTCATTTTTCGCTCATCACTGTGGTTGTTTATTTTTTCCATCTGCTTGTATCGCTCATTTTTTGTATGTTTCTCATCATCATATGTTTTTGTAGTATCTATATGTAATTATTGTCCTTGTCACCTGTTTGTAACTGTGGCTGATGAAGGGTAAAACCCGAAACGTCCCTTGTCTCATGTGAACTGTTATTTGTAAAACTGATTCAATACCGTTTTATTAGTTTATAAACTTATATTCCTTACCAGTTTTACTGCAGCCCCATAATTTATTTACTTATACTATACTACAATTATTGCTGCTACCCTGTTTCCGTTTCGTGACTACTATATTTTGTGTGCATCTCTTGTTTCATATTTTTACATTTGTTCATTATGCCTTATCAGAAACATTTGATTTCTTCTCTTCATTCTTTTATCACCCATTCATTTTCTCTCATGCCTTCTGATATATCTCGTACTGCTTGTGACTTAGCCTTTACTATATACAAGAAGACACGCTGTACATGTCACATTAATTTTCTCAAGAACTGTCTCCATGCTAGAGTTATTCCCAAAGGGTTTGTCTCTAGCTTCCATCTATCGGCGGGACTTCCTCATCTTGCCGACCAGCATCGCTTACAACAAGTTGAGAAGAAATGTTCCTTCCAACGTATGAGGTGCGTCATTGCTATACATAAACGCCAGCTGACTGAGTTTGAACTTTCGAAATCCAACCTTACACAACAGCTACGTCTACTGACTTCTTTGTGCCCGGCAGCGTTCCCTCTTATTCGCACTATAATCCATGACACGAATAGGGAGCTGTATACTCGTTTGTGCACGCATAAAAAAGAGAAATTGCGCCGCCTCCGTCCGCAACCTCCTTTAGGGTCCTCTATTCAGTCTTCTACCCAAGCTAAAGTTATTTGCATTCCTCCAGATTTGCATCTGTCTCCTGATGAATTGTCTGTCCTGAGCAAAGGTCTTAAGTTTGTTCCTCTTCGTTCTAATTTTGACAAATATTCTCTGCTTCAGGATGTTCACAGCTTCCATCGCCGCATGCGTCTCAAATATTACCATCGTAATGGTAATGATTCTACCAGGGTTTCCGATACTGATGATATCTTTCGTCGTTTCGGCAAACGTAAACTAGACTGGACTCCAGCTCCAGGAGCTTCTCGTGCTCTGGATTTATATATTGCCAATACTTTACATGACATTGACCAGCTCAATCTACGCCGTCTCCGTCGATCTAACCTCACGTCTTCTGAATGGCGGGCATTGTCACGCCTTAAAAAACCGTGATGATATTGTTATCAAGCCGGCAGACAAAGGTGGTGCTGTGGTTGTTTGGCGTAAGGACTTATACATTCACGAAGGAGTTACACAGCTAGGTAACACCACCTTTTACTCACCTTGTTCTGGTGATGCTACAGTCCGGAATAATCTTACTGTTTATGAGACTATCCGGGGCCTTGTCCATGATGATCATCTCCCTTCTGGTGCTTTATCTCTCCATATTTTTGATAGTAGTCTTGGTAAGCCTTCCTTCTACATGCTTCCTAAGGTGCATAAAATTGCTAACCCTGGTAGGCCTATTGTTTCAGCCTGCTCTTGTCCCACTGAACGTATTTCTGAATTCCTTGATAGTATTTTCCAGCCTTTGGTCGCCAATCTGCCTTCTTATTTGAAAGACACTACTCATGCTATCACTACCTTTGATTCTATCAGATTCACGCCTGATCGTACTTACCGTCTTTTCCTTCTAGATGTTTGTTCCCTTTATACTTCTATTCCACATGCTGATGGTCTCAAGGCACTCCAATTTTTCTCGACCAGCGTACTGATCTTACTATAAGTACAGGTCCGCTTCTTCGCCTTGCTGAGTTGGTTCTTAATCTCAACTCTTTTGAATTTAATGGCCAATTCTTCAACCAAATCAGTGGCGTTGCTATGGGTACTAAGATGGGCCCTAGTTACGCTTGCCTTTTTATGGGCCACTTTGAATATTTGGTCTTTCAAAATTATGATGGGCCAATACCCGAGTTTTACCGCCGCTACATTGATGATGGTATTGGCATTACTGACATGTCTGAGGTAGACCTCCGTCGATTTATCGACTATGTTGGTAATTTCAATCCTGCCATCAAATTCACTTCTGAAATTTCTACGACCTCAGTGAACTTCCTTGACATCACTGTGACTATTAGCCCTATTGGTCTTAAAACGTCTGTCTATTATAAGGCTACTGACGCTCATGGTTTCCTTCTTTATACTTCATCGCATCCTCTTAGCTGTAAAAATTCCATTCCCTTTTCTCAACTTCTTCGCTTGCGTCGGTTATGTCACGATGACGATGATTTTCATCAGCGAGCTCAAGAGATGCTTGAATTCTTTCGCCGACGTCTTTATCCAGAACATGTGTTATCTGATGCCCTTAATCGTATCACACGCGTCACTCGTCAGACGGCACTCACTACTAAACCTTCTGTCCAATCTGACAGACTCAAACTGGTTCTAACTTTCCATCCTCACTGCCTGGCGGTAAAGAGAATTCTGTTTCGACATCTGCCTATTCTCAACTCTGATCCTGATACCAAAGAGTTATTTCGTGATACACCTTTGGTAGCTTATCGTAGGGATAGGAATTTTAGGGATATTCTTGTACACAGTCGCTTGCGACATTCTAGCCCATCTTACTTTGGTACTAAACCGTGCCAACGCCGGATATGCAAGACCTGTCCGTTTGTACTCCAAACTCAGACAGTCACTTTTCCTAAAGGAAAATTTATCATTAGAGAGTCTTTTACGTGCGAATCCAGAAACCTGATTTATGCTATTATCTGCAAGAGATGTGGCATGACCTATATTGGTGAAACTGGTAGGCGTTTGGCAGACAGGTTTCGTGAGCACTTGAATGACATCTATCAGGACAAACATTTACCGGTGGCCCTTCATTTCAATAGACCGGACCATTCAGGTAATTCCGATATACATGTCACTGCCCTGCGTTCATGTGCCGGTAATGACAAGACTCGCTTTTCGTTGGAGAATCGCCTTATTTTTAAAATGGGTGTTCTAGCTCCCGGCGGT
Organism: Oreohelix idahoensis; assembly: GCA_024509875.1. Taxonomy (NCBI): domain Eukaryota; kingdom Metazoa; phylum Mollusca; class Gastropoda; order Stylommatophora; family Oreohelicidae; genus Oreohelix; species Oreohelix idahoensis. The sequence goes on from JAMPIV010008388.1 coordinate 299,477, forward strand.
TTAAATATACAACATCATTTTGCATAAATTCTGGTGGTTTTTCTCTCTTTTTCATTCTTCGTTATTTTTTCCGATCTGTCTTCTTATGTTTTTGTTTTGGTTCGTTTCGTATCTTATTGTCGCGATCTTATACGTCATTTCCTTTGATACGGGATTTCTTTGATAAAGTGCCTCAGTGTTTTATTCCAAGCATCTTCCGATCTAGCTAAGTGACCTTTTACTTGTTCGAAAGTTTTGTTTATTCATTTTTTCGTTTCGTTGAATATTTACTTTCTTGTTTCGGTATTTCTTTCAGGTATTACGATTTTCTTGTATTATTATTGTTCATTTTTCGCTCATCACTGTGGTTGTTTATTTTTTCCATCTGCTTGTATCGCTCATTTTGTGTATGTTTCTCATCATCATATGTTTTTGTAGTATCTATATGTAATTATTGTCCTTGTCACCTGTTTGTAACTGTGGCTGATGAAGGGTAAAACCCGAAACGTCCCTTGTCTCATGTGAACTGTTATTTGTAAAACTGATTCAATACCGTTTTATTAGTTTATAAACTTATATTCCTTACCAGTTTTACTGCAGCCCCATAATTTATTTACTTATAATGTTTTGACACCTGAGGCAAGCCTAGCACAAAAGATTTAGGTCAGCCTGTGTCTGGGAGTTCACATAACAGACAGATATTAAGTGGGAGCAGGGAAAGAGATAGGAGGGACTGTAAATTATTTGACCCATGGGTAGGAATATTTGTTTATCGCTTGTGAGTAGATTTGTGTAGGGGAGATGTATTAATTTAGGGGAAAGATGGGAGATGTATTAATTTAAGGTGGTTATATGTTAGGAAAAGGCTTTTGACAGGGTCCCATGGAGCAAACTTTGCGACTGTTTGGCAAGGAAGAACATTCCAGCACCTCTGATTCATGCTATACAGAGCTTCTACAAGTCTTGCAGAAATTATGTGAGGACAGCAAACCATAAGTCAGAAGAGTTCAGGACCACCACTGGTGTAAGACAGGGTGATATCCTGTCACCTTATATTTTCATACTCCTCATGGATGATGTCATCAAGGCATGTAAGGAGAGGACAGGAAAGTATTCAGTGGGGTACTGAAAGATGAGACAGGTCTGTATTTCAGAGCTGGCATTTGCTGATGATGTTGCCCTGATTGCTAAATCAGAGGCACATCTCCAATCCAACCTGCAAGCCTGGAAGGAAGAGCTGGAGAAGAGAGGGATGGTCATAAGCAGCTCTAAAACAAAATCCATGGTGATATCACGAGAAGAAAGAAGACATCAGATTAAGCTGGGAGAACAGGTCCTGGAGCAGGTTGACCACTTTAAATACCTCGGAGCTATTGTAGACCGAAAGGGAGGCATCCAAGAAGAGTTGGCCACTCGAAAAGCAGCAGCTGGGAGACTTTTTCAGGCCATAAATCGAGGATTCCTCAGCAAGAGAGAGGTTGGTAAGAAAACGAAGATGGCTGTATACCGCTCCACCTATGTCCGAGTCTTGACATATGGATGCGAGTCCTGGGCAATGACTACAACCCACAAAAGCCAGATCCAAACCACAGAAATGAGGTATCTGAGGAAGGTGGTTGAAGTAGCAAGAAGAGATATGGTCCGCAACCAGACGATACGTCAAGGCCTAAAATCCCACCCCCTGCAGACCCAAGTAGAACAGTCCCAACTAAGATGGTTTGGCCATGTCTGCAGAATGGGAGAAGATCGGCTACCACGACAAGCATGGGAAACACAGAACCAGGGATCCAGACCCCCAGGACGACCCAGAGTTCGCTGGGAGGACAACATTAGACAATCTCTGAAGGGCTGAGGACTCGAATTTCCCTAGTTTGAATGTTTTGACATGAGGTAGATTCACGTAACAAAATATTAAGGTCAGACAGTGTCAGGAGTTTGTTTACGTACCAGTAAGATTTTCGTTGAAGCAGGGAAGGGAAGGAGTGTGAGATTGAGTGACACGTGGTTAGAAATATTTATGTATCATTGTGCATAGCGGGTGAAGGGGAGCTGGATTGAGTTGCAGGTAGCGTAGGATTTATGGGAGCTATATGTTAGAGATTGAGTTATGGTTGAAGTTGTTGTACATTAGATGCATTTCTTTTGTCTACAGCGGTTCACGGTACAGTGGAAGAGTGGAGTTTGTCCTATACAAATTTCCAATAGCAAGGTTGGCATTGCAGGAGCCGAGAGCTCGATATCGCTAGAGGCGAAAGAAATACGATAGCAGTTCGCATGCCGCGAAGCCCCTTGCTTCAGCGGGAACGTGTTCATCGTTAAATAAATCCAGAGCGAGTTGCTTGTTATACCACTCCAACAATGGCATGTGTCCGGGAGATTGGTCTAGAGTTATACAGCCAGAGATCAATGCTGTGTTCCCCTAAATCCTGAGCGGGTTAATGGGGCAAGTCAGAGAAGCTATTCAGCAGAAGAGGAGCTTCTATATTTTAGTCAAGTACCTCGTGCTTGATAATCAAGTCATCATTGCAGGAGTCAGAACACAGCAGAGAGGGTGAACATTCCTGGTTCTGAAAAAGTCAACGAGAGAAGGTGTAACGGAGACGCCACCGCAACAGAGATCGAGAGTGTCAGAGAGAGACACTGAAGCAAAGAAAGAGAGAGAGAGGGAGAGGAGATAGCCGGGACTAGTCGGGTCTGATGATATATCCTTAGAGGATACCCTTTGAGTAATAGATGTTATAAAAGTCTACTAGTGTAGCAGTCCAGTGTTTAGTTAGCGGCGCATATCGCCTAACGAGTTGGAAGCTGTGTAGACATTCATTTAGGCAGAGTCAGCAGGAGAGAGACAGTAGCAAATCATATAGTAGTAGACAGTGGAGGCTTAAGCTGAGGCCCCACCAGTTAGAGTGTGGTTACAATCACTAATCATTCTATTTTTCCCCAGCAGGGTGACTGACTGAGTGAATGTGGTTTTTATGTGTCTATCTACTTAATTGGTTCTTTGTTTTTCAGGTCTGTGCAACAGTGCACGATATTTATTTCTTTGCTGTATGATGACATTTAATGTTTTATTGTGTAAATAAAATATCTATATATATGTTGTAGACTGGATCAGCTTCTATACTATACTGTACCTATATGTTGTCTGTATAGTGGGGTCTGTGGTCGTTATTTACACCTTATCTCCTTGTGTTTAAAGGTAGTTACAGGGGGGTGAGGTTATAGCATAATTTTAGTCACAAGTGGCAAGGGAGAGTCAATCCAGGTTCTCACCCTTGAGCCAATAGTCTCATCTGTCCACAGTCACTGTCATTTTCATCTAAATTCTATCTTCTCAGACTTTCTCATACTAGGGTCTTGCCTGTACTCAGGCAAACTCTATAAACGTAAATCCACTTCGTGACAAGAGAGAAGTTAGAGAGTCAGATAGCAAGTTTTTTTAAGACAGCCTCATTAGTTAGCACTGAAAAAGTCTGTTAGTGGATCAGTGCTTGTGGTACAGTTGTTAGCTGTGTAGGACATCATATAGTACATTAAGAAGGGGTAGACATTTAGTTATACGTCTGCAGCAGGACAGTGTGTTAGAGTTAATAATAATAGGATAGTTAGGAGTGGTGGCTCTTAGTTAGAGACCCCACCAAGTAGGTTTTTTTTTTTGTTTAATCCTTAATGTTTATTCCATGCAGGTTGAACGAGAGGGTGAACTTGTTGGTTTATAAGTGTCTGTCATTTTAAGTGTTCTGTTTTTCCAGGTGTGCGACCTCACACGTTATTTATTTTGCTGTGTTATTGATTTTGTTTAATTAACTATAAAATGTACACTGGATCAGTTTCTCTATAACTACACTGTACTTATATGCTTGTCTGTATAGTTGTGTCTGTGGACTTTAGTGAAACCTTATCTCCTTTATGGTAGTCAGAGGTGGTGAGACAATAGTTAGTAATTTAGTCACAGGTGGCGAGGGACAGTCAATCTCGGTTCTCACCCTCGAAGCTATAAGTTTCATCTTTCCACATTCACTGTCATTTCTCATACAAAATTTTTCTTCTCAGACTTCCTCATAACTAGTGTCTTGTCTCTATACTCTATAATCCACTTCATGACACTAGTTTGTTTGATTTTTGAACATTCCAGGTGCATACTGATGAGGTTCTCCCAGATAAAGTGTGGCAAGTCAGCAATTCAGACTCTTTTCCACTATCTCCATTATCATACCATTTTTCTCTTTGACAGATGGCCTTTTCCCATCTTTGACAGTCAAGTTAAATTACTTGCTTAATGTATTTTGGATGACTTGATCAGCTTCCTTCCTGACTGAACTTTTTGCATCTTTAATCTTCTGCATGGTGAGATAGGCAGCACCTTGCTCAACCCTCCTTAACTGACTCCTATGTGAAGCCTGGTAAAGTAAAGCATTACTATTCTTTGATCCCCTTTTGGGCCATGGTTACACACATTAAAAAAATGGGCCTCCACACTTCTGATGTGTGCTGACCTCTTAGCTGAACATATGTTGCTGCATCAAGGTCTTTTAAAATTGCAGCACCTGGCGGAAATCATTTTAGATATCAATGTTGCCACATGAAAACAACAAACATGAAATGATTAAAAACAAAAAAGAAACACTAAAGGTATTACCAATGGAGTCAGAAATATGATGTCTACATAACAGAGAATGCCATATAATTCTTCCTTCAAATTAGCCACACAATCTGATCGTTGTAGAATAAGAAAGCAATGCTTGAAACTTGCACCTGCATAATAGGCTAACTTTTTGCACACTTTAGACAAGAGCTTAACTGTTAGATCCTGAAATAAATAAAGTGAGTGAACAAACATGTAAGGTATATACTCAAGTATACATTGAGAAATTTATTCCCATTTTTCACCTTAAAAAAAATGGCACCCTGACTTACAGTTGAGTCAAAAAAAAAAAAAAAAAAAATTAATGAAAGTGATCAGTGTAAAATTCCTGCCGCATATTGCAGCCAAGTTGTACGGGTTACCAGTAATCTGTACAGATTTTTCCCGTTTTCAGATCTGTATGGTCTTACATGCTTTCCATACAGGTTTCAGTGTCATGAAAAATACTAAACAGGATCATCCTTGAGAGATTAAAAGAGTCCATAGATAGACAAATGAGAGATGAGCAAGCAGGTTTTTGACAAAACATATCACAGAATCACTTCAGACATTGATTTTGGAACCCTCCTAAAGATTATTAACTTAATAAAGAAAACATGTGAAGACATGACACATAAAGTTCTTTCTGAAGCACAACTTGTAGAACCATTTGGGATAAGAAATGGACTGAAATGGGTGCCTCTAGTCACCATTTCCCTTCCTATTGGCTATAGATTGTGTTATGATTAAAAAAAAAAAAAAGACTTCTGGTAACAGAAATGGAATGCAATGACCTCTGACCAAACAGCATGACAATCTAGCGTTTGCCGACAACCTAGCTCTCCTGTCCCATAACTGTAATGAGACGCAAGATAAAATGAAAATACTTGATGAAAGATCACAGCAAGTAGGTCTGAAAATACATGGTGAAAACACAAAGAAAATGAGAATAAATGCAGGAAATTTAAGAAGACTGCACTTGAAGAAACACCACTACAAGAAGTAGAATCCTACATGTTTCTTGGCAGCAATACAGACAAAGAAAGTGATATTAAAATAAGAATACAAAAGGCTAGAGGAACTTTTGTTGCACTGTAGACTTGGGGAATTTTAATACGCATAGACGACACTATCAAAAGAAATCAAATCCAACACAAAAATTAGAATCTTCAAATCAAATGTCAAGTCAGTCCTACTGCATGGCTATGAAGCAAAGAGCAATAAAAACAACCAAAAAGCTACATACTTTCATAAATGGATGCTTGCATAGAATAGAAGGACTGCAATGGTATGGAATTGATAACAAGAACCAGTGGAACAAGAGATGAGAAGAAAATGCTGGCTATGGATAGGACACACATTGAGGAAACCTGTTGATAGTATTACAAGGAAGTCCTTGTTCTGGAATCTCCAGGGTAAAAGAAGCGGAGGTAGACCAAACTTCACATGGAGAAAAGAACAGGAGGCAGAAGTGAAAATGATGAGGAAGACATGGAAAGACCCTGACCTGATGTCATGTGACAGGAAGTCTTGGCATTAGTTTGCTGTAGGCCTATGTCCCTTGGGGAACAGAAGGGTGAAGATGGTGATGACTACTGGGTTTCCATTATTATCATTTACAATAGCAGTTGGATTGTAGCCCTCATCTCTCAATCTCATTTTCCTAACTCTCGCTCACTTGGCATCCTTTAGTCTCTTGAGTGCTGCATGACAAAGTACTTGATTTATGCTTTTCCCAAAGTGGTAAGTCGAAGCACATTCTTGTGAAAAGGCAGCACTAGTAAATACCTTCTGGGCTAGATACTGAAGATTGTTTATTTCAAATACTTGATGCCTGAACAATGAAAATTATTTTCCTGAGCAATTCATTCTGCCTACATGATACTGTACGTAACAACATTTGGAAATCGTAACATTACAGCATGAACACCAAATTATCTTAATGAAAGTCAGAAGTTTGCGTTTGAAAGGAAATAAACAATCACAGCAGCTTTTCAGGAAACTATGGAAATCATGGTCATTGCACTGTGTTTTATGTGCAATTTATGTTGCAGACCATTAAAAGAACATGCATGCCTTTAATTTTTTTCATGGTGCTTGTTCATTGTGTCAGAGGCATTTTGCCAGCTTTACAGGAAAATTTTCCATTCATACTATGCAGATTTCCTCGCAAAATGTTTCACCAGTAGATGAGAATATGTATCTGTTACTGTTATTTTTGCGGTCACCACAAATGATAAGGTGGAATTTACGTATGGTATGTGGGAACGTAACAGTCTCCTTACTGTGTACTGTTGTAGTCAGTCCGACCTGGGCCAAACATCTTTGTCATGCATGAATAGCTCACCAGGCGTTGAAAGGGTGTCATGTTGACATTCGAACATCAGACATTTCTTGTGTGCAAGGTACTCGAAGTATGTGTGGTCGACACGTGATTTGGGTGTGTAGAGACACAAATGCGTTTAGGTTCTTTGCTAGGTAAATAATGCACCCACTCACTCACATGCAGTAGTCAGTAATTGTAGAAACTGCTGGAACTTTCAACCATTTATTTACGTGACACAGTGACATCAACAGTTACAGTCAGATTGGACGAGAATCAAGGATATCATGTATATTGGAGATGACTGGCAAAACATATGGCATTATACCGCTTGGACCACTCATCTATAAGGACGTTATCGACAATGGTCTGTCCTTTAACAACTGTTCATAGGTGATAATGATTAAATACATCGAACATCATCAGTTCTGTATAGCCTGTAGGTATGATGCTAATAACGCTGGCTTGACAACATATTCTTTTCCTACTGTAGCTCAGGGCCTCTGACTGAACGCGTCAGTTAATCATTAAACAAATATAGTTGCATAATATGGAAGTCTGTAAACTTGTAAATAAATCAAGACTTCATCTGGCTTCACCTTTCAGGTACTTCTTCTTCTGCTCAAAGTTATAGGCCGTAATGACGGACCTTATAATGGTTGATAAACAACTGTACATTTTTCCATAAGCATGTATTATCTTTCATGCTGGAACACACCGCCATCATGCGGGTTTCATAACAATATATGGTTATTGTGCTTCTATAAAGTACTTCAACGAATAGACCTAGTAGGCTACGCAAGCACATACAATGGACTCTGGATCACAAGAACTGTGAGAACTACTCACAGGTTCGTACTAAATGTTCTGCAAAAAACTGTGCGTATTAATGAAGTAATTTTACCTTGGTCAGAATTCCAAAAAATACACAAATAACACCTGTCGTCATTCCAGACGAACAGAATAACTCTGGGGGAATCACAAATATGACAAGACTATCTTTTCCCCAGATAATGCAGAAGAAGAACAACGGACATCTTCGTCCGGCAGAAAACCAGCTCATCACTCAAGGCGGAAGTTTCTCCGTTCGCGCTCAAAAAGCCTAGCGCATGCGTAGACAGAACAGATTTGAGAACAGTTAACTATCCCGTCTTAAGAAAGAATAAACACAGGGAAGGTAACCCCTAATCAACCTGTGTCAGGGAGTCAACATACAGTTCTGTACCTTCGACTATCAAAAGTATAAATTAGATTTACATCTTCTGGAACCGACAAACATGACGGTAACAGTATCTTAGATTTATACATAACAGTAGTTAATGAACAGAGTTCATGAAAACTGACTGTAACCATGTTTGCGGTGTTATGTTTCCTTTTAGCCTTCAGGATCTATAGGGTTCTAGCACTCAGTGAACGTTTGTATTCAATCGCAGCACTTTGCTTAGCTTCAATGACAGGTGTCATCACATCTGATGAAGCATCAAACCAGTCATTTGACTTCGCTGTTTTCTTACCAAAAGTGGCAAGTGCAGTACTTTGAATGGTGTTCCAGTTCTCTGTAACAGTATCACCATGCTGTGGACTACTGAGCACTTTCTTGGAAGCCGCAGTTAACTGAGCGATCATGACAGGGTCTGACATCTTGCTGGTATTGATGCGAGGTTTCCCTTCACGTCTGACACAATGGAGTTTTCTTGGTTGTGCTCTGATTTTGCAGCAAACCAAGAAGTGATCTGTATCACAGTCTGCACTATGGTACGAGCGCGTGGAGAGCACAGACCTGAGAAGTGGCCTTCTGACGAGAATCAGATCCAGTTGGTGCCAGTGCTTGGATTGTGGGTGTCTGCATGACACCTTATGCTGGGGTTTTGTCTAAAAGTAGGTGTTGGTCACTCAGAGGTCATGATGGACAAACAACTCCAACAGCCGTTGTCTATTGTCAATCATTTTGCCAATACCAAACCTGTCCAGACATGAAGACCATGAAACATTATCGGAACCCACTCTAGTATTGAAGTCACTAAGGAGAACAAGCTGTTCTTGCCTAGGTGTGCTTTTGATGACTGCTGCTAGATTCTTGTAGAACTCGTCTTTAGCTTCTGAGGCACAGTACAGAGTAGGTGCATACACACTCACAAGGGTGATAGGACCTGCGCTAGTTTGCAGGCGGAGTGTTAACAGGCGTTCTGATCCATTCTCACCTGGTTCAACCATTTTAGTTAGCGATTATTTGACCGCAAAACCTACTCCGTGTTCACTAGTTTTATTAAGGTCTTTCCCTTGCCAATAAAATGTGTAGTCCTTCTTGATCACCATTCCTGAGCCTGCCAGGTGCATACCAGAAGTCGTTTAAGTTCGTCATTGATTACGGCTGTCTTCCTGACATTGTTTATGTCCTGTAGGTTTTCGGATAGTCCAGTCAACAAAGTCCGGACGTTCCAGCATCCCAATTTGATAGTTTGCTTATTTCTATTACTTCTTGTTTTGTGATAATTGCTTTGTGCAAAATTTTCAGTCCACAGTTCAAGTTTGACATTAATCCCCATGCACCCAATGGAGAAAGCAGACAGTGGCGGGACAACACCTAATTGACTGGGGGCTGCCCAACTTGAAGCAGGCGGTAGCTGTCCAGTGAGATCATCTCCCACTGTCAGAAGTAGCCACTGGCGCCATGCCCTATGCCAATTGGGCAAAATGCTTATAACCGGTAATTGCTACTTCCCGTGTTTTGCTGACACCTATAGGGTGAAGCTGGGGTGTCCTCTCCAGGGTGCAAGCTTGGGCACAGTTATATGGAGATCAAGCTGTTGCCCATGCAGCTGGTAGATCCAAAGGAATGGCAGTAGCCAATACAGTTTGGTACCAGCCACGCCGCAGGACTTGCCAGAGTAATGTTGAATCAACATTAGACTGCCTTAAGGACTCAGTGTCCAGATTTATCCTCAGGTTTTACTCCTGAAGCTTTTCCCATAAATGGACATTCCCACTAGGCAGCGGTGGTTTGAATTCAGAGTTTTACCTTCTCTTAGGTTACCAACTAAGGATCACGAGCCCTATCTGCCAGAAGCTACTGGTTTTAAGGCACTAGTGACTCGCCTTTGCCTCTTATCCTATCAGTGGAGACAGTTCCGCTGGGCTCAAATTGAGCCACACGTGAAGGCCAGGAGCTGGGCTTGGTTCTCAGAGGCTATTTGAAGCATGTGCCATAGAAGCATTTATCTGCAGTGAGAGCTTATCCTCACTACAACTCCCAGCTATAACAACCTTTGGAACCTGTTTTTACAAGATGAGGTTGCCAACCTTATGACATGCCAATGTGAGCAGTAGTCCTGTTATTTCTTTGTCTCTTCACAGACCCCTGGGAACTACATGGGACACTTTTCTATGTACTGGGTGAGATGGAAAGATGTACTTGTGGTTTGAATACATAGCTGACAGATGGAAAGATGTACTTGTGGTTTGAATATGTGACTGAGAGAAGGAAAAATATTCCAGAGGTTTGAATACATAGCTGACAGATGGAAAGATGTACTTGTGGTTTGAATATGTAACTTAGAGAAGGAAAAATATTCCAGAGGTTTGAATACATAGCTGACAGATGGAAAGATGTACTTGTGGTTTGAATATGTAACTGAGAGAAGGAAAAATATTCCAGAGGTTTGAATACATAGCTGACAGATGGAAAGGTGTGGTTTGAATATGTAACTGAGAGAAGGAAAAATATTCCAGAGGTTTGAATACATAGCTGACAGATGTACTTGTGGTTTGAATATGTAACTGAGAGAAGGAAAAATATTCCAGAGGTTTGAATACATAGCTGACAGATGGAAAGATGTACTTGTGGTTTGAATATGTAACTGAAAGAAGGAAAAATATTCCAGAGGTTTGAATACATAGCTGACAGATAGAAAGATATACTTGTGGTTTGAATATGTAACTGAGAGAAGGAAAAATATTCCAGAGGTTTGAATACATAGCTGACAGATGGAAAGATGTACTTGTGGTTTGAATATGTAACAGAGAAAGAAAAATATTCCAGAGGTTTGAATACATAGCTGACAGATGGAAAGGTGTACTTGTGGTTTGAATATGTAACTGAGAGAAGGAAAAATATTCCATAGGTTTGAATACATAGCTGACAGATGGAAAGGTGTACTTGTGGTTTGAATATGTAACTGAGAGAAGGAAAAATATTCCATAGGTTTGAATACATAGCTGACAGATGGAAAGATGTACTTGTGGTTTGAATATGTAACAGAGAAGGAAAAATATTCCAGAGGTTTGAATACATAGCTGACAGATGGAAAGGTGTACTTGTGGTTTGAATATGTAACTGAGAGAAGGAAAAATATTCCATAGGTTTGAATACATAGCTGACAGATGGAAAGATGTACTTGTGGTTTGAATATGTAACTGAGAGAAGGAAAAATATTCCAGAGGTTTGAATACATAGCTGACAGATGGAAAGGTGTGGTTTGAATATGTAACTGAGAGAAGGAAAAATATTCCAGAGGTTTGAATACATAGCTGACAGATGGAAAGATGTACTTGTGGTTTGAATATGTAATTGAGAGAAGGAAAAATATTCCAGAGGTTTTAATACATAGCTGACAGATGGAAAGATGTACTTGTGGTTTGAATATGTAACTGAGAGAAGGAAAAATATTCCAGAGGTTTGAATACATAGCTGACAGATGGAAAGATGTACTTGTGGTTTGAATATGTAACTGAGAGAAGGAAAAATATTCCAGAGGTTTGAATACATAGCTGACAGATGGAAAGATGTACTTGTGGTTTGAATATGTAATTGAGAGAAGGAAAAATATTCCAGAGGTTTTAATACATAGCTGACAGATGGAAAGATGTACTTGTGGTTTGAATATGTAACTGAGAGAAGGAAAAATATTCCAGAGGTTTGAATACATAGCTGATATATGGAAAGGTGTACTTTAGGTATGAATATGTAGCTGAATGATGTTGTTGTTGTTGTTGTCGATATCCCATAGCTGCTGAGCATATCTACTCTTGGCAGCCCAATGCCATTCTTAAAAAAGTGCATGTTTTCTGCAGTTGTTTTAACGTTCCATATAGTGAGTTGGTGACTGTCAGAGGTGTCTGTAAAAGTTTTTTCCTAGCATTTGTGAGTGATGGACACTCCATGAGGAGGTGTCTGGTTGTTTCATAGGGATGAGAGCAGTGTCTACACATAGGTAGGTGCTGAGGGTTGATACGGTTTAGATGGCTATTGACTCTGGCGTGTCCTGTTCGGAACTGAAAGATAAGACTTTGATTTCTCCTGCTGAGTCTGTTTATGTTGTCGTTGTCTTTTGGGAAGGCCTAAAGGTCATTTCATTAAAGACATTTTGGCCAGTCGGCCCGTTCGCCCATCTGTTCAGCCAGATTTCCCTTGTGTTGTTTCTGAGAATCTGTTTGACTGTTCTCATGCTGCAGGGTCTGTCCTTTTGTTGTTTAGAGGCTCCTGCTTTTGCAAGTCTATCAGCTGTCTCATTTCCAGTTAGATTACTGTGTCCAGGGATCCACTGTAGGGTTACACTGATGGAGTAGGCTGTGATCAAGTTGTGAACCGCTCTTCCTATAAGAAAAATGTCTTTGTTTTCATGTGGAGTCTGTTTAAGTGCTTCCAGAACAGACATGGAATCACTGAAGATCACTATATCTGATGGCTTTCGTTCCATAAGGTCAAACTGTTGGTGTAGTAATTCAATGGCTGTCTTGATGGCCTCAGCCTCCGCTTCATAATTTGAACAATTCTCACCACAGGAGTCACAGAACTCATAAGAGGATCCATCCAGGTACCATATGCAGACGCCGTATCCTGCAAAAGAGGTGGTCTTGAAAGCTGAACCATCTGTGTAGGCCTGTATTGCTGACGTTGGGTAGCTGTTTATGGTCTCCAAGGCACACGTCTTCAAGATTGTCGGTAGTGTTTCCTTGTTGGCCGTTTCATCTATCAGTTGTGTTTTGACAGTTGGTTGATGGAAGTTTTCCCAAGGGGGGTGGTCCAAAGTATTTGTTTTCCAATTCTCTCTCTTGCGGGAGATGGTGTTTATCATTTTCCTCTTTGGCTATGTCCAGGAGAGATAGTTGTTTCAGTCTTCGTGTTTGTTTCCAAGTGTCAATAAGTACTTTGTTTGGGTGGTCTTTCTCCTGTATCTCTCTACAGCTTCAGTCAGTGCTCTTTTACGCCTGATATCCAGCGGCTCTATATTGGCATCTATCTCACATATGGCTGTGGGTGTTGATCTCATCCCTCCGCAAATTAACCTGAGAGCTTGGTTCTGCACACGGTCGAGAGCTGAGATGGTATTAGTACTCACAATGGTCTGGAGGGGGAGATTATAGTCTATCGCTGATCTCACATAGCCAAGATATAGTTGACGAAGGGTTTGTTTATCCACTCCCCAATTTGTACTAGCTAGCTGTTTGATGAGGTTTAGGCGCTTACATGCTTTTTCCCTGAGGTTGTGGATGTGTCCATCTAGTTTCAATTGTCTGTCCAGTTTTACTCCTAGATAGACTGGGTGCTCTTCTTTTGTTAGTGTTTCCCCACTCAGTTTGATGTTGATGTGTCTTTTTGCTATTTTGTGGCTGCGGGAGAAAGTGGTGTATACAGTTTTCTGCGTATTGATTTTAAGTTTCCACAGCTCACAATATACTGACATTGTAAGGAGAGCTCTATTGATCTTGGCTTTTGCCAGGATGGGATATTTGTCAGTAGTCCAGATGGCAAGGTCATCAGCAAACAGCGCCTTCGACACATTCAGATGTTTGGCAAGGTCATTAATGAAGATGAGGAAAAGGGTGCAACTTAAAGGACAGCCTTGAGGCAGTCCTTCTTCCAGCATTCTTTTCCGTGAAATTGCACCGGCATAGTTGGTAGCTATGGTTCTATTTGTTAGGAAGGCCTGTATCCATCTAATCATTTTCCCTCCTATTCCCATTCTTCTCATCTTTAGCAAAAGTCCCTTTCTCCAAACTCTGTCGTAGGCTTGCTCAAGGTCGATGAACACAGCTATTGTGCTTTTTCCCTCTTGAAAGCCATCCATCACATTCTGTGTAAACCTGAAGAGGGGGTCATCTGTGCGACACTTACGTCTGAAGCCTGCCTGGTTGTTGTCCAGAAGGTTCCAGCTTCCCAACCACCAGTATAGTCTGTTGTTTACCATTCTCTCGACCAGCTTGCCCAAGCATGAAGTGAGGGATATGGGCCTATAGCTTCTTGGTGTTCCTGGTGGTTTCCCTTTCTTCAATATAGGCAAGATGGTTGCTGTCAGCCATGCTGATGGTAGCTGTCCCTCGTTCCACGTTCTATTGATGAACCATAGAAGTGTCTCTTTTGCCTTTGGCCCTAGTTGACAAATCATCTCATTTTTAATTTTATCTGGTCCTGGAGCTTTATTTTTGACCAGTTTCCGTAGTGCCATTCTCAGTTCTTGCGGACGGAATGGATCATCGAACGCAGCAATATTGGTCTGATCTATGTTACGCGTGGATGTGTTCTTTAGGAGCATTTTGTCTAGTTTCTTTCTCTGTTGTGTTTTATTTACACTGGCATAAAAATTGTTGAAGACATCCGCTTTCTTGCTGCTTGATGTTACTTCATCACCACTTCCATCCACCATGGGTGTTGGGTTTGTCTTTTTCTTGCTTCCCTCGAGATTACTGAGGAGTCTCCAAACTTTGTTCCCTTCTCTTTTTAAATCTAATTTGTTGCAATTTTCTTTCCAAGTCTACCGTTTATTCTTCTTGGTGACATACCTTACTTTTGCTGTCCACCTGTTGTACTCTGTTTTATTTAGGGTGGTAGGGTATTTTTCAGCCTTCTTTCTAGCTTCTCTCCTTTCTTTGACTGCTTCAGCTAGTTCAGATGTCCAGTAAGGTTTATACTTCTTATGCTTCCCCCTTGGGATGCACTTTTTGGCAGCTGTTAGGATTGTGGTACACATGTTGTTGTATGTAGTATTAATGTTATCAGTTCTAATGATTTCTAATGATTTGACTGAACCCAGCGTCAGTTTCTCGGCCGTAGCGGTCCCAGTCTGCTTTCCTGAAGTTCCAGGATGGTTTACACAGGGACTTCTGTGTCTTCTGTGGTGTTAAAATAGTTGTTAAAACAGGGCGGTGGTCACTTCCCACGTCTTCTAAGACTTTGATGATACTATTTTCTGCTATGTCAGCTGAAACAAATGTCAGATCTGGCCGGCTGGTCGAGCTGTGTGCCCTGTGTAGGAGTGTTGGTGGAGTTTCCAAGTTCTGCAGCAGCATTAAGTTGGTACTGCTGCACAGCTCCTCAACCTCTAGACCCCTACTGTTAAACCGCCTGTATCCTAGAGCAGGAATGTGAGCATTAAAATCACCAGCTACGACAGTTTTCTTTAGTATGGGCTCGAACTCAGGCAGACCTTTTGGTGAGGTCGGGGGACAGTAAATGTTGTGTAGTGTGTACTTGGTGCTATCTTTGCCCCATAGCTTTATTACTTGGTGGTCGATATCCCTGCAGGGTTGTTTGTTACTGTGGCTTGGGTATCATTTCTGATTAAGGTCATGATGCCTTGGACTTCAGGCATTCACATTTGTACTGTGTATAACCCATGATGTTAATTTGTCTCCGTGGGAGTATTGTTTCCTGCAGAAGGGCTACTTGTACTTGATGTTCGTGTAGTATTTTTGTAAGCTCAATTGTCTTGTTCTGTAGTCCAGCTATATTTAGCTGTAAAATGTTAAGGTTCCCCTTCGCTGACTTTTCACAAGGAGCAGGGGATTTATCTCTCTTGCGCGGGCCTTGGTAACCGAGGCGACGCCCGAGCTCGTATGGAATATGTTGTTTGACTGGCATTGGAGGTATTGGGTGTTTGCTGCAGACATCTCCCTCCCAAAGAATGCAATGGGTGAGTCTTCCTCCATGAGTAATGGGTTGATTTGCTTGGCCACTCACCTTTTTGGCTCTAAAGATCACTTCGCTCTGGGGGTTCAGGTGGGGTTCACAGAGATGCATTCCCCGCTAGTCACAAGCGCTCACGATGCAGGCCTCATTTTTCGTTCTGTGGCTGAGCTTTTGCTGTGGCTGTGTCACGTCCTGCATCCTATGCCTTCACGATTTTTCCCGAGCACAGCGGTTCTAAATTTCCATTGAGTTTTAGTGGCTTTGCTTCCCGTGTCTCAGGAGTTGGACAAAATCTGACGATGGGTGCAATGTCAGGTCGCATGGCAATCTTGCTGCAGCTGGGACATAGGGCAGGGCCCGGATCCCTTCTAGGTAAAGACCTATCTTTTACCATCACCGCTTCAGGATCCTTGGTGAGGTGTATCGTGGATTGGACAAAGAAAGATTGGTAGGCAAGTAGAGAAGAGAGAAGGTAGCATTTAACCCATGAGTGGGGTTTGGGTTGGTGTTGACCAGAGCATGGTCCACTTGCCGGTGTATTGCGCCTACACCTTAGGAGGAGTCCCAAACAACTCCCGACCCAGTTATACCGCCAGGCACTCGGTCGCCCCCATAGCAAACTCTGTGAAAACGGGGTCACCACGTGAAGGTGCTGCTATGGACACATTTGTGCAGGAGAGGCCATATGCTAGGAGCTTACTACAAGACAATAGCTTCTGCGGCGCTCACTGCACCTGGATATGAGAGGCTGTGTGTTCGCATCAACATCCATTGATGTAGGTGGGACGTCAGAGCCCGAACCCTACATAGACCCCAGCTGAATGATGGAAAGGTATACTTAAGGTTAGAATACATAGCTGAGAGAAAAACAGGTGTACTTGAGGTTTGAATACATAGCTAAGAGATGGAAAGGTGTAACTGAGGTTTGAAGATGTAGCTGAGTGATGGAAAGGTGTAACTGAGGTCTGAAGATGTAGCTAAACACTGCTCAGGCAATGTAGGATTTGTAACTGAAAATCTGAGATTCAGTTTCATGTTTGGGAAAATGCT
This sequence comes from Oreohelix idahoensis, assembly GCA_024509875.1. Classification (NCBI taxonomy): domain Eukaryota; kingdom Metazoa; phylum Mollusca; class Gastropoda; order Stylommatophora; family Oreohelicidae; genus Oreohelix; species Oreohelix idahoensis. Next base: position 316,358 of record JAMPIV010008388.1, read on the forward strand.
TGTCAGATGCTGGGGAGAATATGGGCAGGAAATGTAAACTGTTATAGAGGTCTGCAGAATGAACTTAACTGAATAAGCATACAATTGTGTTTCACGTTGTATTGTTTTGGTATCCATGATTAGGTCTTCCTACTTACCGAAATGAAAATTATGTTTGCTCTCTCCAATACTTTGGTAACAATAGGTTTATCAATGTAGGAAGTCTGAACAATGGCTATTCTGTCAATGAAGATTACTTCACACCACCTGTCAATAAGCACAGATCAGGAAGTGGTCAGCAAAGACAAGACATGTATGGTCAATACTAGATAGAAAGTGAAGAAATTATTTATGTACAGTAGGTGTACATGTCTTGACTTTTAGTGAGAGAAAAATGTATTACAGAAAAGCATTGATCATCTTAATGTCAATAATTCTAAATGTTAATAATCTGAACGAGCCATCATCATCATCAGTTGCCATCTCCACAACGGAGGTTGGCTGTAATGGATCTCCAACGTCTTCTGTCTCTTGTCTTGGTGGTACACTCTGATAGACTCTTTCCCGTCCATCTCTTGATGTTATCTTCCCACTTATAGCGCTGTCTTCCCCTTGCACGTTTACCTTCAACTCTCCCTTCTGTTATGGTCTTCTGCAAGGTGTTATGCCTTTTTATGTGGCCAAAGTATTTTAGCTGCCGAACTTTGACCTCTCTCATTAGTTCTCTTTTCATACCTAGATTTTCTAGGACCTCCTTATTTGTTTTCATCTCTTTCCATGAGATACGCCCCATTCTTCTATATATCCACATTTCAAGAGCCTCAATTCTTTCTTCCAAATGCTTATTCATCGTCCATGTTTCTGCACCATACAGAAATGCAGAATATATATAACACTTTATGATTCTCAGTTTTAATTTATGAGATAACTGTTTGGATGTCAGTATATGTTTCATGTTGTTGAATGTAGCTTTGGCCATTCCTATTCTCTTCTTGATTTCTGTTTCACATCTGCCATCTTCTGTTATTATATGACCAAGATATACGTAGCTCTTGACTTGTTCCAGGATTTTCCCATTTACGCTTATCTTTAATGTGGGTTTATCGTCTGTTTTGCTAATTATCATAGTTTTAGTTTTCTCAATATTAATGTCGAGTCCATATTCATGACTTATACTGTTCACTTGCTTCACTAGTTCTTGTAACTCCTGTTCGCTTTCAGCTAACAACACGGTATCATCTGCATATCTAAGGTTGTTTATTGATCTTCCACTGATGTTCAGTCCTGGTATTTCCTGTATCTGTTTGAAAATTTTTTCGGTGTATAAATTAAATAGGCAGGGGGACAGCACACAACCTTGTCTGACACCTCTTTTTATGTCTATGTATGGTGAATAATTCCTTCCCGATCTTACTGTGGCAGTTTGCTCCCAATAAAGGTTACTGAGTATTCTTATATCTTTTCCATCAATACCTATGTCTTTGAGGCATTCAATTATTTTCCAGCAGAACCAGCAGAACATAAATGATTATTTTTTTAATGGCCTATTTGTATTATTAAAAATATTTTCGCTTTTTTTTTTGGTCATGTTGATTTTGATATGCATGTCATTTTTTAGATTTTAGTTGGTTAATTTTATACATCTTTGTAATAGTGGCTTAAAGTTCCATTTGTTCTGCTGCCTACAAATAAAAATTCAATTATACAATTCTGTGTTTTTTTTAATATTAAAACTTTTTAGTCTCTAGAACACTAGCTTTGATATGAAAAAAAAACTACCCCCTGCTCCCAATTAGTTTGGATTATCAACACCCTCTTGTATTTTGGCACACCTCCAACATTTATATGAGATACGCCGCCGTGCTCTGTGATAATGATTTTCTATATCTATTTTCCTGTGAATCTAAACACATGGTAATAAACCTGCTCAGGATACGTTCCTAGAAAAGTTAACGTTCCTAGAAAAGTTAACGTCAAACAAAATATCATTCTAAGAGGTCATTATACTATAACGTTCTTCTTATTCTTTGATCCTTAGCCGCCGACCGTCAAAGCAGTCAGTGGCCATCACGCCTGGTGGCGTCTTGTAGGGCAACAACAGATTGATTCCACTTTGCTCGGTCAGTGGCCCTCCTTCGTACAGTGCCCCAACTCTGGTTCATTCTTTGCAACATCCATTTATGTTATAGTAAATACTTTAACATAAATGGATCCTAATAGGTTATTTTTTTTTAAACCTGAGATAAATATAGTACGGTACATTGTGTGGTACATGAAAAGTATGAGTAATAATATGCTGTCTAGTATACCCATTGCCTAATGTAGTTCCTATGCTGTCTAGTATACCCATTGCCTAATGTAGTTCCTATGCTGTCTAGTATACTCATTGCCTAATGTAGTTCCTATGCTGTCTAGTATACCCATTGCCTAATGTAGTTCCCGGTGGTCTCTGAAGAGACAAAGAATAGGATTACTGTACCTTCAGGCATGTCGAACAAGGTGACTAATATGAGACTGTTGCATGGGGTTGGTAACCTCATAAAGTAAAACAAAAATCCTCAGAAACCACAGCTGTGAGAACAGGTGAAAACACAACCTCATATGAGTTGCCTTATACGACATACCTGAGAGTACAGTAGACATATTCTTTTTTTTGTCTCCTCAGAGACCCACCAACAGAACTACATAGGGTATTACTGTATTTAAAAATATCTGACAAAAACCCATTTATTTTAAAATAAAAAAAAACTCTGCATTATAACCATTTAAAAAAAAAAATGTGATTTAAAGTCAAGATACTTGTGGCAGTAGTCGTGACGAGAGTAATTGTCTTAAGTGGTCAGATAATACTAAATCTGAAGTGACAGGAAGCACCATACCTGTCAACCTGTATGGTTTTTATCATTGTTGCCTGTGTACAGCTGTAAAATTGTTTTGTACATGTTCTTTATCCCCAAAATTTGACTAAAAATTACACACTTAATTCTTTCTGCTCATGTTTTACCCAGTCATCTGCTAAGCAGGGCCGGCTCTACCGACGGTGCACCACGTGCATTTGCACGGGGCGGCAAGCTTTGGGGGGGTGGGGGGGAGTGGCAAAAAATATGTTTACTTATTTTTACAATCCTGCCAAAATTATCCGCCTGGGAGCCGCGCTGGTGTAATAGTTACCACACTGCGCTAGCGATTAGGTTTTCAAGGTTCAAGCCCGGGCGCGGGCATTTGTAGGAGTGTCATCGACCGGGACAGTCTTCATCAATTTATCAATACATTATTATTAATGGTACTATTTAAAATTAGGCTAATGGTCATGAAATTAATGTTGAAGCTTGTTTAATATAATGGTTTTAACAATTTCAAACATTAATTTGAGGTTGGTCTGGGGCGGCAAGGTATGGTATTGCACGGGGCGGCAAAATTCCTAAGGCCGGCCCTGCTGCTAAGTAGGAATTATTCCTTCAACTGTCTCTTTTTTTTCAAATGCACTATAATGCTTTCACAAACATTATACGTTGGATTATTTCAATGAGATTAGTTATTTACCAAATATTTCCCATACCCCCTTGACAAAGGTTCTCAAATCCCATTGAGGGTATGCATACCACAAGTTGTGAACTTCTGTTCTATGCTCAGGCAGTGAATACCTTAAATAACAATGGTACTTCTACAATAACACTGTTATTTACAATTTTTTCAAATCATACCGTTTATTTACGTGAAGAATCAGTAAAATGCTAGTTCTGGAACCATTTACTTCCTCCATTCGAACTCCCACCCGTGTCTTCCTGAACAAATCAATTAATGTCAGTGCATCTTCATCCATAGACCGTGCTCCCAAAATTACCACTGATTTCGCCTGTGGTAGCAGCCACTGTAAACAAATAAAAAGGAGGACTTAGAATGTCCAGCAAACTAGAGAATGCATAAAGTGAAAGAAATATAAATGAAAAAGGTAAAACTAAGAAGGTGAATAATATTACACTTTGTGTACTGAAAATATAAATGAAAAAGGTAAAACTAAGAAGGTGAATAATATTACACTTTGTGTACTGAAAATAAAATGGAAAAAGAGATAATGAGAATCAAGACAGATGAGAGTAAAGCAAGAAAGAAGGCTCAATACCTTCCATCCACAGTGTCTGCGCCACATCTTTTGTATTTTGTGGAAAGACAAAGTAACAAATGTCAAGGTGCTGTCACATGCTGGTCTTCAGAGCATGTATACACTGCTTAGACATCACATGCTACACTGGCTTGGCCATGATGTGTGCAAGAGAGACATGAAGGCACTGGACACAAATCCAGCAATCTGGCAGAATGAAGCTGTCAATCATACCACAGAGCTCCAAAGTAGTGCTAAACAGAGAAAATCTACATTTAAATGAAGATCCAAACTACCTAGGCATTACTTTTGATCGCCGTCTGACTTGGAAAAAACAAGTTGACAGAAACCGAATGAGAGCAAGGCAAAGAATGGCAATCATGAAAAAACTTGCTGGAACAACTTAAGGTGCAGATGAGAGAGTGCTAAAGATGTTATACACAGGGCGAGTGAGACCAGTGAGTATGGCATTACAGCATGGGCAGCAGCAGCTAAGTCAAACTTCGATAAAATCAGCAGACTACAAAATCAAGAAATAAGAATTATAACGGGCGGCATGAAGACAACACCTATAAAAGAACTCAAAAAGATTACATGCCTCCAGCCAATGGAGGATAGAAGAGACAGCAGAGCTCAGCAACAAGCTGAAAAGTTCAAGAGACTAACAGATCATCCAATGTGCCATAGAATGAATGCTTTTAGAAGGCAAAGACTCAAACAAAGCAACTTTGTAGAATCAACCAAACCACAGATGAGAGCAGTTTCCTTACATGCAATATCAACTATCAAACCCATCTACACAGCACACAAGCTTCCACTTTGGAAACAACATTGTTTGCCTGAAATGATAGAAAACATTCCTGGAATTGAAAGAAAAAAGAGCCAGACTGCAACAGAGAGAAAATCCATAACGACAAAATACATAGAGAAACATTACCCATGCAACACCTGGACCCATGCATACACAGATGGATCAGCAACAAATGCAACAGAAAATGGACGTGGCGGTGTCTTCATGACCTTAAGTACTGGTGCAAAAAAAAAGCTGTCAGTGGCAACAGGGGAATTCTCACGCAACTTCAGAGCAGAGGCAGAGGCCTTGAAAACTGCAGCAGAGGTTATAATGACAGAGGAAAGCACAGAGAAACAAAATTCTTTCTTTACCATTGCAGTCAGTAATTGCAGCATTGAAAAGCCAAAATAATACAGACCTGGATGACCTCAGAATAGTGCTCCACAAACTATGTAAATAATTCAAAAATGTTGTGATCCAATGGATTCCATCTCATTGTAACATCACCGGCAATGATGAGGCTGACAGATTGGCAAAGGTGTGATGGTATTGCCTCCCCTGCTTTGCAGTAGTGGTCCAACAGTGGCCAAAACTCAAGAGTATCTATTATAGGCTTCAATGGAGTCTATCTTTACACAAGATTACTCTTGGCAGAAATGTAGATAGAAGAGCAGTAAAGCTTCTATCATATGGGAGTATTCACAAGATATTCAGATAAGCGAAAACAGTGCTGGCTGTCGCTGAGCACGTTAATTCTGTAATCTGCCGACACTGTTATGAAGAATTTAAGCAATGGTTATTGTGAGGAGTTACTGTGATTTGATTTGCAACAGGCCCCATGTCTCTTCTCCTTGCATTATTTACGTTTTTCTAAGAGGGATTACATGTAATCCACCCCAGGTTTCTTCTCCTTGTAGTATTTTCCGTTTTTTTTTTAGAAGGAGGGGATTACGGTGGGATTTGTATCTTATCCTGTTTTTTTTTCCTTCTCTGTGAATAATAATGGTGTTTGGTCTTTTTCTGTAGATAATTAATTACGTTTTCAAGAGGGACGGTAGGTTTTAGATTCTAGGCTTGCACCAGTTTTCTTTCCCATGAAGAAATCGCGTTCATGTAGGAATTTCTAGTGTAACATAATGGCGGGGCATTTTATTTCTGTAAGCAGTGAGTGCGTCCGTAATTATTAGGAGGGGTAAATTCTAAGACGTGGAAAAGTCCACGGAACCCGCATCTACTCACGCAAAAGTTGGGGGTAGTGGGTGATTTAAGCGCGTAGCTCAGTAAGTAATGGAATTACTCCGATTACTCTTACGTTGTAAATTTAGTTTATGACCACGGGCTATTTTTAGAGTTTGCGGCATGATGATTGGATCAGAGAGTGACCCGATAAAGAAAAAGCCACACAATGACTCACGTTTGGCGTGGGTCGGCCTCTGGTTTCTGTAATAAATACTCGCGTTTAATAATGCAGAATCCTCTCTAATTTTAAAACTTCAAGCCGTGAAAATCAACGTCTATATTTAATATACAGAGTTCGTCTGCTCTACGGAGATATTCGACTTTGGTAAATATATAATTTAATTAAGCTAATATAGTCTGTAAGATTTTAGCAGGGTTTTTGTATCGTTGTTATTCTAGGAGTAAAGTTAATTTGTAGTAGAAGGGCCAACAAATGCTATCTATTAGAACTAATAATAATACTAGAAAGCGCATGTAGGAAATTTTAATGCAGTGAGTATTGAATTCTGAGAGTTTTCTCAGAGTAGATCCTCTGACATAATTAGGTATTGTAATTAATTGGGTTATTACTGTTATATTGTCAGAAGACAGGGGTACTTACTATTTCCTTGACTTGTGATCTATAAATAATTGCAGCGTAAAATACGCTCGTGAAATTAAGTGTATAAGTTAGCAGGCTAATCCCTACTGAAATCGTGAGGGACGATGTATATAACTTCACTATGATTTTTAAGGATTGGGAGAGGTGTACGTGAGTACTAGCTGTGTACTTTTCTAGCGGGCTAATTTGATAACGTAGGGGCAAGAACAGGGGAGATAGAAGTGTATGTATTTTCTGAGATAGGATTTCAGTTCCTTAAGAGATATCTTTCGTTCTTTTCTTTCTTTGATCCTTAGCCGCCGACCGTCAAAGCAGTCAGTGGCCATCACGCCTAGTAGCATCTTGTAGGGCAACAACAAATTGATTCCACTTTGCTCGATCGGTGGCCATCCTTCGTACAGCGCCCCAACTCTGGTTCATTCTTTGCATCTCATCCTCCACAGTCCTCCGCCAGGTTGTTTTTGGTCGGCCTCTCTTTCGTTCTCCTTCAGGGGTCCAAAGCATAGCTATTCTTGTGATGGCATCGGGGTCTCTTCTGAGGACATGACCAACCCAGCTCCAGCGTCTGCCAGCTATGATGGTGTGCATGTCCTCCTGATTGCTACGAGTAAGCAGATCTTGGTTAGTGATGGTATTTGGCCAAAAGATTCGGTGAATTTTTCTTAGGCATGTTGTGTGAAAAGAGGACAATTTCGACATTTCTTTCTCTGTAACTCTCTAGCATTCCGCACCATAGAGAAGCACAGAAAGCACACAGCTCTGATATAATCTTAATTTTGTGCTTGTGCTGTATTGGGAGGACTTCCAGATGTTGTTTAGGCTAAAGAAGGCTGTTCTTGCCTTATTCATTCTGATGTTGATGTCTTTGCCTGCCCCGCCGTCTGGTGTTACTATGCTTCCTAGGTATGTGAAGGTATCTGTCTGTACCAATTGCTGATTCCTTACTGATATGGGCTCAGGGTTGCTCACATTGAGCGTCATGACCTCAGACTTCTTTAAATTGATATTCAAGCCCACCTGCTGGCTAAACTTATTAAGTCTATCCGTTTTTTCCTGGATGTGTTGATGTGAATGTGCTAGTAGTGCAATGTCATCTGCATATTCCAGATCTTCCAATGTAGAAAATGTTGTCCATCTTATTCCTCTTGGACTGCCCTCTGTTGTCTGGCGCATCACCCAGTCTATGACTGTTAAAAATAGAGTGGTTGATAAGGGGCATCCCTGTCGTACTCCTGTCTTCACCTCAAAGGTTAGGTTGCTCTGCCCAACACTACACGTAAAGTTGGCATAGAGGCTTTTTATGATTGACACTATGCAGTTTGGAATTCCATAAGCCCTCAGTATTTTCCATAAACTGTCCCTATGTATGCTGTCGAAAGCCTTTTCAAAATCAACAAAATTAATGTAAAGCTGTCTTTGCCATTCTGAGCACTGCTCTATAATGTTCCTGAGAGTGAATATATGATCTACACATCTCCTGTTCTTCCTAAATCCTGCTTGTTCTTTCCTCAGTTTGTGGTCTACTGCCTTTGAAATTCTCTGTATAATTATCCTGCCTAGTATTTTGCTGGGAACTGAGAGAAGAGTGATTCCTCTCTAATTATTGCAGTCTGCAAGATCTCCCTTCTTGGGCAATTTGACAATTATTCCTTTGTTCCACTCTGATGGTGTTGTCCCCGTTTTCCAGACTTGTGCAAATAGTGGTTCTAATAGTTCTGCTGCTAGCTCAGGGTCTGTCTTAAATAGCTCTGCATTTAAGTTATCATGGCCCGGAGCTTTGCCGTTCTTTAACCCTTTGATTGCTGTGATGATTTCTTCTTTGCGTGGAATGTCTGTATTTACATCTAGATCGTTTTCAGCTTCAGGAACATTCAATTGTGTCTCTGGTGGTTCCTTGTTCAGAGTTTCTCTGAAGTGCTCTGCCCATCTTGTTTCCTGTCCCTCTGCTGTCGTGATGAGATTACCTTGCTTATCTCTTACTAATGTAATATTGTTTGCACCTCGTTTTCCGCTGATGAATTTAATTATTTTGTATACTGTGCTTTGTTCATTTCTCAGTGCTGCCTCCTCTGCCTGTCTTGCAAGATCGTCTAGGAAATTCCTTTTGTTGGCTCGGGTTTGGCGTTTAACTTCCTTGTCCAGCTGACTGTACTGTTCGCTATATAGTTGCTTTAACCTGGGGGACTTCGCTTCTTTCTTTCTTTTCATTTCCTTTCTCATCTTTATGGTGTTTAATGTTTCTGGTGTTATCCAGTCTTGCTTCTACCTTTCCTGGAATCCCAAGCATGATTTGCTGCTTTCTTTGTATATTGTTGAAATGGTGTTGAAATTCTGGTCTATATCATCAGTCAATGTCTTTTCCTGACTTTTGGCAAATTGATATCGTTTCTTTATGTCGGCCGCAAAAGCTGATGTCAAACATTTTCTGTGTAGTTACAGTTGGTGCAGCCCTTCTTAGTTTCACTTTCAGTTTTGCTACTACTAAATGGTGATCACTTCCCACATCTGCACCTCTTCTTACCTTCACATCTTGTAATGCATGTCTCCATCTACCGTTAACCATAATGTGGTCTATCTGGTTTCTGTTCCAACCATTTGGTGATTCCCATGTTAATTTGTGAATTTCTTTATGTGGGAAGAGTGTTCCTCCAATGACCAGGTTGTTAATGCTACAGAAACTTATTAGTTTATCCCCATTTTCGTTTGCTGTTCCGCTGCCGCATTTCCCCATTGTTCTTTCATTATATGTATTGTGTGTACCAACTTTCGCATTGAGGTCTCCCATTACTACAATAAGATCATATCAAGGTGTGTCTTCCATTTCTTTCTGCAGTTGTTGATAGAATTCATCCTTGACCTCCTCATCACTATCATTCGTTGGTGCGTAGCATTGTATTATTGTAGTGTTGGTGAATCTCCCTCTCAATCTTAATCTTATCAGTCTGTTGTTGATGGGTTTCCATTCCAGTAATGTCCTTTCTATTCCTTTCTGTAGAATAATGGCTACGCCTTCATTGTGCTGTCCATCCTCTCTTCCAGAGTAAAGTACTGTTTCTCCTGTTGCTGTTTTAACTTTTCCTGCCCCTGTCCATCTGCTCTCGCTTATCCCTAGAATGTGTAACTATAGTTTCTCATTTCTGCCGTGACCTGTCTTAGTTTACCTGTCTCGTACATTGTCCCGACATTCCAAAAACCTATTCTTGTATCCTGTTTTGCGGTCAGGACATCTGTTTTCATGTCAGTGGCTTCCTTTCAGCTTTCACCACTGACAGTCATACGAGCCACAGACTCCGAATGTCCATCCCGCAGCAAAGTTTGTTCATTTATTGTTGTTTCCGTAACTTCATTGTTTTTTTTACACAGACAGGGGTGTCAGCCCTATGCTAAAACCCCCAACCTGGAGGACCAGGGTACCAGCTTTTGTCTGACCCCTACCCACACAGACCAGTCCAGCTTGGTTGAACCTACCAGGAGTAAAACTCCCACTGGCATAGCTCTGGGGATTGTCAGGGTACGCAAGCTGCCATACCGCTACATAGTATAGGTACCATTGATGGCAGAAGAGAGATATATATATATATAACTTTATATGAATAGGGTGTAAATAATATTACCGGCATGGGGATGAAGGTTTCCCAATAGTTGATTTATAACGTTAGCAGAGTAAATACGCTAGGTATTTGTGTGCGTTATTTAAGTGTGTGTAGATTACCTTCGGGCTAATCGGGTAATGCTGTTGAATAAGAGAGAGGGAATTTAACAGTTCTGATAGAGCATAGGTAATTGTGTATTTACTACGTGTGGGTAAATCATACATTTTGAAGTCAGCAGTTACCGGTCTAGATGGGATTTAATTAGTCCTAATATAGATATATATTTATAGTGGTGAAATTCAGGGAGACGGGAGGTTATTATCTCTGGAGAAGTCTATTTTATTTTGGTTTAGCGAAGACTCACCTCGATCACTGTTAAATAAGTAGGGCCAGGAATTTTACTGGCGATAGGTTTCGTTCAGTGGTTGAAATGTTGTGACGGCTGACTGGGAAGCCGGCACGTAAGAGATTAAGTCAGCTGAGTCTGCAGATAGAGGTTTTCCGACAGGACAGTATTTAAGGGAAAGTGGGGTAGAAATAGTGTTTAGCGCAGGTGCGGAAATAGAGCAGGGGAGCTGTATTGCTAAAAGGGAGAGGTATTGAATTCTGGGAGTTAAGTGTTAAAGATTTGGGAGTTAAGTGTTAAAGATATGGAAAATTTGATGTGTGGTATATCGGTTGTTATTGTTTGTTCCACAGAAATATTTTCACGGCGGGCAGCTAGGGCGTCAGTGTTGTCCTACAGCTTGCCAGAAGTCGTCGGCCTTCTCAGGAGAAGAAGAGTCGAGGCAGCGCCAGAAGAGAAAGAGGAGTGGTGACGCGGTGGTCACCGGCTCAAATTCGGTTTGCACCAGAAAGAGAGAGAGAGCAGGGCGCTGGAAGCGAAGCCTTCTTCAGAAAGAACGGATTTCTTAACAAATCCGGAGCTCTACGTTCATATACACACACACTGAACCTAGGCTCAGGGCCTAGAGGTGTCGTGAAATTCGGTCATAATAAAACCGACGGCCCTAAACCCAAAAAGAGGGGTAACGGCGCATGTGAATTAAGATTCGTCATTTGTGAAGCAGCGATAGTCCAAGGCACGTATCCAGTCTACCAACCCAAGTCATCAGCTACAACAGTTGGTTAGAGGAAAAAGGGTCAAAATACCTCTTAACTGCACCAGATTGAGAGAGAAAGAGAGTAGTGGAGGAGTCTCTCTGTATAAACGAGAAGTGTCAGACAGACACTGCACATAGACAGAATTCATCAAGTTGTCGGTTAGTCAGTTTGTCGTGCAGACATTGAGTTAGTTAGGGGCGGTTATTTCGCCTAAAGCGGAGAAGTTGTGTAGGCACTTCATTTTAGTGACGTCTGCAGACAGACAGTAGGATTTAGATTGTGGTTACATAATATCAGGTTGATTAGGAGTAAGGCGGATCTGATGTTAGAGATCCCACTTAACAGGTTGTTGTATTTCTTACCTTTCTTCTTTACAGGTTGAGGGGAGGGCGACTTTGTGGGGTTACCATACGTAATCACTTTAATTGATTGTTATGTTCTTTTCAGGTGTGCGAACACGCACTTTATTTATTTCTAGTATGTTATCTGAATTTTGTTGTGTGAATAAAACTATTTAAACTTTAGTCTGGATCAGTCACTTACTTTAACTATACTGTACTTATATGTTGTCTGTATAGTGGTGCCTGTGGTGTTTAGTTAAACCTTATTCCAGTCTTGGTAGTTAGAGGTGTTGAGGCTATAGCAATACAATACGTCACCAGTGGCAAGGGAGAGTCAATCTAGGTTCTCGCCCCTTGACGCCAATAGCCTCATCTTCCACAGTCACAGCCATTTTCATCTAAAATCTAACTTCTTAGACTTTCTTCCCACTAGTGTCTTGTCTCTATATTTAGGCAGCCTCTAGTCTTAAATCCACTTCGTGACAGTTATTCTAGCTCGTTAAGCCCCCATCGCTGAGTTAATCAGTGGAATTATTATTATCATAGCTCTGTTTAGAGTGTGTGTTTAGTAACATAAACTGAGTCAAACATGTAGTACATTTAAAAGGATTGAATAGAAGTTAAATTTGTAACATTACAAATAACAAAATTTAATAATCACTTTAAGTTTAACAGTTTAAAAGAAATAATTTGAATAGTTATGAAAAGGATTTCATCACTTGAATGGGATTTAACTGAATAAAGGAGGTCACTTTTGGCAGCGGATATTTTCACTTAGCTGCCAATGGTAGTTTCTTCCCCCGCTAGGCTAGTTCCTTTCACTCTGCTCGCGCTCGTCTCTGGTCAAAGTTCAGGCACCGCACGTTCCCAGAACGTCAAGGAGTAACGGCCAAGTTGGTTCTGTGTCTGTCTATAATAATAATAATAAATTCTTTAAGCACCAAACACGGCGCATAAGGCAGAAACCAGGGCTCTCCAGGTTCTTCGTTGTGATGCCACGCCTCTTAGCTCTTGCACATTATTGTGGCTGGCTGATTATATTGATGAATAGATGGAAGAAAATGAATGTATGATTAAGTACCAAGACTTTCCAAGATAGTCTCACTGAAATTTTGGCTCGAGGAAAATCTGCAGAAAATGTAAGTATAAGTTCCGCAGGAAGAAAATAGAGTGAGAATCACTGGCAGATCTATTTATAGAGATACTGGAAAGTAACTGTCTCTTAGCAGGTTGAGAATCCTTGGAGTAGACTAAGAGTTAGTAGTTATCCAGGCCACACTTTTCCCTAAGGTACTGAATTATTAGAAAGAGCCCCCATTGATTAAATACAAATATGACATAATCTTACAGCATTAGACATCACTGCAACATCGATAAAATGACTGCTGAACATTTGCTTCAAACTTGTCCAACCTATGCAGAACAGAGAAAGCGCATGTGGCCGACACCAGTACCATTCGTGGAAAAGCTCTACGGCGATTCAATAGTCTCAAACTGACTACTGCTTTCTTTGAAACCATTCAAGTAGACGTCTGAGAGTGTACGAAGAAGAAGAAGTACCAAGTGGCAATGCTCCCTATGGTGCCACCTCAGATTAGGCACACAAAAAAGTTCTCACAGCAAGCAGAAGAGAAAAGAAAACGCCGAAAGGAACACACGTTAAACAAGCAGCTGAGTGCTATCACCTCAGGGGTGCAAACCCATAGTCGGTTATGACTGAAGGGGCTCCTACTATAAATGAATATAAATGCAGTAAATGACAACTGTTAAAGTTTATTTGCTTTAACACCTTCTTCAGTAGGCCACACAGGCCAACACTTTATGTAAAGATATAAATCCTTAGGTAGCTGTCAGTGGCGGGATATGTGTCAGATCAATGACGGTGGCAAGAAGACAAAATAATCTGCTGACAATAACAATCAGCCATGGTCGGGCTTACAGGTGGCCGACAAGTGGGCAAACAAGTACATATGTACTTACGCGAATGTCAAAGTTCGTTAAGGGTGTAATATCCATTCTGCACTCACACACACACAGTAACGATGGTTCAGGAAGTAGTGGAACTGCTATAAATTTATACACTGTTTATTTACACCACAATCACGTAGACATCATAGGACGACGCTTCCTAGCAAATCATGGGGCGACATGTAAATAAGTCCATAACAGCGTGCATAAATCCAAAGGGATATAATCATAGATAACAGCCCATAGCAGATCATCAGGCATAAGGTAAGTAAATCCGTACAGCTCAGTTACAGGTACAAAATCCAAAGTACATAGGCTGCAGAACCCTGCAGCTCACATTTCATAGTATTACGGCAACAAAAATATCCCTCAAAAGGACTGCATACATCGCAGTTCACAGCAGCTCTCTACGCAGTATTATAACAGTAAATCCATGCAATAACTATTCATCAAAAGGTTGCACACAGCAACTCTGAGCATAATATATCCATTCCAATCACAGGGGAAAATCCATCATAGGAAATATGAATCATAATAATAATGGCCGGTACAATCCATGGCCTCAAAAGAATCAATCTTGGAAGGAAACTCTTCCCTTCACTTTCAAAAATATATCCCCCTCGATAATAACTTCTGGACACACTAACGAGATGGAACAACCATCTCGAAGCTCTGCCAGGAACGTACTGTCACGAGATTACTCCCTCTCAGGACAGCTCAGTAAAAATTACTCATGCGCGAACTAACCGCGTGAGAACTCAGCTCAGCTCAACCGTCTCTTTCCCCAAACTATCACTAAGAACATTCGAAAACTTTCTTTATCTTATTTTTAAAAACAAACTAACAACTACTCAGTTGAGCTATGTTCAAAAATTACCGAGCATAAAGCCCCCAACTAAAAAAATCATCTCATCGCCAAAGTGTGCTAACTAACGTGTGTACAAAAATCCGACCCATACATACAAATCTTTAACACCTAACTCCCATTAATAAAACATGACTTAACATAACAATACTGCATTTTATTAAACATCCCTACAAGATGTGGAATCAGAAATATATCTGGGCAGTAATAAAGACAAATATGGAGAGAAATACAGTAATATCAAAATAAGAATACAAAATGGTAGAGCTTTAATTGCTTTGGGAAATAGATGGAGATCAAAAGAAATCAAATACAACAGAAAAATCAGAATCTTTTTAACTCAAATGCCAAGCCAGTCCTATTGTATGGCTCTGAAACATGGAGAAAAACAGAAACAACCAAAAAGCTACAGACTTTCATAAATTGGTGTCTGCGTAGAATTGAAAAGGTATTATAAGAGCCAGACAGGTGCCAGTGGAACAAAATATGAGAAGATGATACTGGCAATAGATAGGCCACACACTATCCTGTTGATAGCATTACAATGCAGTCCTTGCTCTAGAATCCCCAAGATTAGACAGGTAGAAAGAGACTGAAAAACACATTCCGAACAGAACTGGGGATAGAAACGAAAGACCTAGAACTGATGACATGGGACAAGAGAACTTGGTGTGACCTATGGTCCCCACGAAGCAAAACGGCAATGATGGTTTCTCACAAATGAATGACTGATCACTAGAATGTTAAAAGTTTTCTGCAGTCATTTTTAGCTCCAAATTAAGGATACTGATTTAGAAATTAATACAAGATTTTTTTTCAATGCTTAAACAAATGTAGGATAACATAAATGCACAAGATACAAAAATTGTCATACCAGATCTAACCCTCAATTCAATTTTTGAAAAAAAAATCCTTAGCAACATTACTAGCAAATGAAAGGCAGCACGGAAAGATCTATAATGGAAGACATATACATTCTCATACCTTCACAGTGTCACAGACCCCACAAAGGCAGAAATATGAATAGGAAAAAAAATATAACAAGAGAAGAGCAACTTTTCTGGCACTTAGAAATTTGAAATCAGCAAAGATCAAAGAAGCTAAAAGCAGCATTTTAAATATAAACATTAAGTTGTTTTTTGTTGACGCATGGAGCGAATATATTTGATTCATTACCCCTTAGCTTCACAAGGAGAACAAGCCGTCAACAAACTTATGCTTAGTCCGTCTGGTCCGTGCCATCAGATCAAGGTCATTCCATGTCCTCTTCATCCCTTTCATTTATGTCTCCAGTTCTCTTCTCCGTGTTTTTTTTTTTTTTGGCGTCTCCCTTGACCTCTCTTACCCTGGAGATTCCAGAACATGGACCGTCTTGTTTTGTTATCAATTTAAAAAATGTCAAAATGTCTAACATCATTTTGCTTGACTTCTGCTATTTTTTATTTCATCCATCACTTTTTCATGATCTTTCTTTTTTGAGGTTTGTGTTTCATTTTGTGTCCTACTTGTGTCTTTTTAATGCCACTATCTTATACGTTACTTCCATTTCTGCTTATCTATGAGACTATGACAGTCATTTAGTGCTTCTACATATTTTTAGCAGGATTTTATTCACTTTTGTTTTCATTTTCTCCTTTTGATTTTCGTTGATTGTTGAATTTCTTGTATTGATATTTCTTTCTTTCTGGTTTTGTATTTTTACTTGCTTATTTCTTCTACCTTTTTCCACGCATCACCTGTGTTATTTACTTTTTCATCTGTCTTTCTCATCCATTTACTGTTTGCAGTGTCTATAGTCTGTAGACAAGAAGCCACAAAGAGAAAAATGGACTGATTTTAAAGACGACAAACTAGCACGGATTACAGACTACGACTTATGGATAATTAGGAGTATTAACTCTTAAAGGCCGGAACGACGCTGGTAGCGTACATTCACAAAACCCCTAGAAGCCGAAACGACGTTGGGAACGTCACTTTTGTGTTCTGTGAAATTTGTTCCGTATTTTCATTATGACTCATAACTGAATACTATATGTAGAATATCACTAAAAATCCTTCATATTCTAATTCTACATTCATTTATCTTTACTGTGATGTATAATATGTGTGTCTTTGTTGTGTAATAACTCAGAAACTTTAGAATTTATAAAGGTACTGCTTTAAGGTACAAAAATAATTCTGGCAAAACTGATGAAAAAATTCCGGCCTGCAAGAGTTAACGGGAAAGAAAAGGAGCTGGTGGAGGAAATGAGGAAAGCAAAATTGGAAATCCTGGCTCTTACGGAAACTAAGAAATAAGAGCATGGAGTTATGAATGTCAATGGCAACACTGTGGAGTCCCTACAAGCGAAAGAGTTAAAGGGGGTCTGTGTTGTATTGTGGCTAAAAACCAATCAGATACCATCAAAGGATGGAACTTTGTCTCGGAGCACATTATGGTGCTAAATCTAAAAGAAGGAGAAACCATAATCAACCTTGTCATCGTGTATGGGCCAAATGAAGATGAGCGAGCAGATGTTAAAGAAGAATTCTTTGAGCTGCTTTAAAAGACAGTGAACGACTGCCTGGATGAAATTATCCTTCTCAGAGATTTCATGCCAGAGTTGGAAATGACCATACATGAGGTGGAGTTATTGGAAGATATTGAGAAGATACACTGAATGACAATGGAAAACGGCTACTTAGATTCTGCACTGCGCAAAACCTTGTCATTACGAACACAAAGTTCCCCATAAGTGCATACATACATACATACACCAGATATAAACCAACTAAGAATGAGAAATCAGCCATCGACTAAGCCATTGTTAGGTAAAGCTCATTCAAGTATATGCGGGATGCTAGAGTCTGGAGAGGGCCAGAGATTGGAAGTGATCACTACCTGTTAACGATTAAGAGAACAACTGAAAGAGTTTCTCAGCCTAGGCATTTCCCATCATCGTGTAAGAAACTAAATAATCAGGCAGGACAGATGAGGATTAAAGCCTGCAAAGCTAAGAGAGCCAGAAGTTAAGACCAGGCTTCTTGTGACAGCAGTGAGAAACCTAAAAGTACAACTAGATGACCTGGAAACCCTCTGGCTTAAATTTAAGGACATCATAAAAACAGCAGCAGCAGAAGCATGTGAAGTAACTGAAAGAAGACACCTTGATGGATAGAAAACGTTAAAGAGAAAAGAAAAAGACACGGAAACAACTATTAGAAGCTAAAAACACAGCAGGCAAAACAGAGAAATTTAGAGAATATGTGATACGCAGAACAGAAGCACAGAACAAAGTGCTAGCAGCAAAACAGAAATCTTGGGAAGAATTTAGAGAAAAGCTAGAAAAGATGCTCAAGAAAACCAGAAATTGTTCTACAAGACCTTAAAGCACATGAGGAAGGAAAAACAGTACCATCTTAAATTTATAAAAGATAAACAAAACAAACTGCTTACTGCTCCAACAGAAGTAATGAAAAGATGAAAAGAATATTTCTCAGAGCATCTTGGCGGCAAGCAAGGTCAAGCCTCAGAAATGATAAACACTATCACAGAAGAGGAAACCAATGATAGGAGCAGCAGGTGACCTATTACTCCTGAAGCAGCCTGGCACCTTTAAACCATACCAAAAATATTGGGAGATTGCCATTATAACACCCATATGCAAAAAAGGGTGACAATCAACAATGTGGAAATTGTTGCCACCGTTTTCTTGACTTCTGTTTTTGATCTTTTAGACATTTTAATTGAAGAATGTTCCTTTTCAATATATTGTTATTCGAAGTACTTTCACTTGATCTTCAATGGGTCTCTAGTTGAGCTATGATTCTGATCTGATGGTTTACGCGAATGATGAGTAAGATGATCAGTCAACTGGATTTAAGCAAACAAAGATGTAGTTTCTTCGAGTCAACGAAAACAGTACATTTTAATCATCACATACAAGTTATATTGAATTCATTTGCATCAAATAGTTACATCAGAATCTCCTGCGCAGTCCATTATCATCTCATATAAATTACTTGTTCTGTCGTCAACAGGTCCGACTGTTTACACGCGAAGTCGTATGTCGACATTCCGGTAGCGAACAGCCGTCGCTTTGGCGAAGATAAATATTATAATAATATTACATTTGTACTCCCTGTTTATTCCTAGTTCAGGAAAACTCAATCCTTGATACTAATATTCCAATAGTGTATTCATAACACAAGATAGTTGACCCTGTAGACTATCTTCAAAGGACTTCAGCGCAATTCAATCTATATTGGGAGTAATCCAAAATACGTCCGACTTGGATCAAGTTCGGAGCTTGAAGGGTAAAAATATAACGTTCTCATGTGTTAGCATACCAACTAACACGTCATAAAAATCCTAGACAACTATACAAATTCGCATTCAATACCATGAAGCGCGAAACATAATATATATTTATAGCATCTCAACCCCTTAACGCGTAACTTTAAAACTGCTCACTATAATAGTGGCTATCATCATAAAACATGTCGTAACAGAAATCATAGAGGCATATCCCTGCTTAGTGTCCCTGGTAAAATTTACTCTAGAATACTGGCGCAGACTCAGGCGCCTGGCTGAGTCACAAACGGATGAGGTCCAGTGTGGCTTCCGAGCAAACCAAAGTACTCAGGACCTTATCTTCACACTCAGGCAGCTGAGTGAAAAGGCCCTTGAGTATAGAGATGCATCTTTGTTTCTTGGATCTGGAGAAGGCATTTGACAAAGTCCCCTGGAGCAAACTTTGGGACTGCTTGGCAATGAAAGACATTCCAGCACTTCTGATCCATGCTAGAAAGAGCTTCTACAAGACTTGCAGAAATTATGTCAGTACGGCAAACCATAAGTCAGAAGAGTTCAGAACCACCACTGGTGTAAGACGGGTGATATTCTGTCACCTTACCTTTTCATACTTGTCATGGACGATGTCATCAAAGAATGTAAGGAGAGCACAAGAAAGTATTCACTAGGGTACTGGAAGATGAGTGTCAAGGGATTTACTCCACTTGCTCTGCAGTGATGGTCCACCAGCGGCCAAAATTCAGAGTATCTACTGAGGGTCTTCAAAGGTGTCTGCCTTTCACTCAAGATTACTCTTGGCACAGATGTGAATTGAAGAATGGTGCCTCAATTCTAGGGAGCCTCATAGGAATTTAAGAAATCAAATACTACGGCTGAGAGGATCCATGCCGTTTAAACTTTATATCTTCCCAGACCTTCTATGAGTAAGGATTTTGCTCGTTCTGATGAGCCCAAAACTGATTTAACTCAGTAAAATATTACTTCAATTGCCCTTTTATAGGTATTTAAAATGACTGAGACATATGGGTGCAGTTCACTCAAAATGGCTAAATCAACTATAAATTTGAATATTTACAGACAACAGGATTTAATAGTCAATTATCGTTAACAATTGTAAAATAAATAAGGGTGGGGTGAATTAGATAGATTCTTTAAAATTTCATCACAGGGGATGATCTGGATAGTATTTGAAATTTTTTTTTTAGTTCACTTGGGTAGCTTTAAGTGTGTACTTAGCTGCCAGTTAGATGTTGGTTGGTTTCTGCTCCAGCTGATGCTTGTTCTTTGCATGTTATGGACTGGTTCACTCTTGTCACTGGTCAAGTCTGGTGGCCGCAACACGTCCCTCGTAGTATCGTGGGATAATTGCAAAGATGGTCCAGCGTCTGTTGTCACGTAGCGTTTAAAGGATAAGAGAATTATTTAGAGGAAATAATAGATCTGATGTGGAAGATTTGGCTCAAGGAATCCCTGCTGGGTTTTCCCACTTCCGAAGGGTGACGAAGAGGGTAAATTCTCCTAACTCGACAGGTCTGGAAAAGATTGTAAGGAGATATTTGGTCTCTCGCTACCGTCGTCCCCTTCTCAGTTATCTATTATTATTATTCTTTAAATTATATTATATTTTACGAGCCCCCCCCTCCCTTATAAAGGAAGATAAACATAGACAATATTCAACATCTAATGGAAGGAACAAAGCGTAGTCGGTAGGTCTTTGAATGGTTCGGAACTGCTGAGATTGGACTGTCGTGCAAGGCTCCACCATAGACTGAAGACAAATACGACGGCTTCATTAATTTTCTAGCTTTAGAAAGCAGTCTTTCCCTAAGCCGTCCCTCTGCCCGTCACCTCAGATTTTAGTCTCTAACATCATATGTCTAGAGTCTAATCTTGAATTCAAGTTTCTCCTGTCTGTCCTTTATTATATTACTCTGCCCCAGTGGCAGTATTATAATTCTTTAGACTGAGTTATCGTCAACTTAACCCGATGAATTATTATAAATGTCAGTTAAACCCACCCAATTTATCATAGAAATGTCGGCAACAGTATTCTAGTTCTGTGCCTCTAGCCTAATCGTCATGTCATTATGATGAATTTAACAAATAATTGGACATCCGTGTTTTTAGAATTGTCTGACAACATTATCACACACTTCATGTCTGGTCGCCTCGTCATATAATTTATAATGAATATATGTCACGGTCTGTCAACATTATCGTTACTATTAATTTCCGTTAGTCTAAACGTCGGGTCGAAAATAATCAAATAATATGGAAATTAATAGCTATATATATATATATTCCCGTTATACATTATTATGAACATGTACATATCCCGTGGGATCATAAAATATACCCGATCACATGTGGCTGGATGTGATCGTAAAACAAAAATATGAATAAAGTAAACATACCAATCTTGCGTCGATTTTGCAATGTACTACACATTTCATCACATTATATTCTAGCGAGATTTCACTTACCTACTCAAAGATGGACGCTAACCCGCAATTAGACACGTGGCTTCAGTGCTTTTAATGCGAGAATTCGCCGATAATTGGGTTAGACCTAGCTGTCTCAAGGGTTCCGGGCAAGTGAAGAAATGGCCGTGTTGGCGCACTTTTAGCGGGACATTTCCGCTTGGACACGTGATCCATAGCGTGCATCATGTGACATTAGCGTCAAATAAACGCTCCAATCAATAGCGTTAAAAGTCACGTGGGGTCTTCCTAAAGTGGCATAAACTGGTTTTATCAGCTTAAGCAGTCTTAAATTAAAACAGGTTCCTAGCTACCGAGGTCATTGGTCAACAATGACGTCGTATCTAAAAATAGCGAGGAGAAAATACTGAATGCTAGGAGAATTTCCGCCAGTGACAATTCCCGGGACTTTGCGATCATGCATTGAGGATGAGAAAAAAAACGATGTCACGTAAATAATAAAAAAAATGAAGAGAAGATTGGGCAAGTTGTCACACAAGCCCCTCCTCAAGTTTGACGTTCCGTCCAACTCCTCTTGTCCTGTCTTCCTCTTCTTTTCCAGTTTCTCATATCTCCTCGGTTGCGTCCGGATGTCTGCTCAAAAAATCTGCCCCTACGTTGTTCTTCCCAGGTATGTATTCTATGTGAAAGGAATATGGCTGCAACAGGAGTGACCATCTCATAAGCCGGGCATTAAGGTTCTTCGACGCTGCAAGAAATATCAACGGTTGGTGATCACACTGCACCGTGAACTTTTTCCCGTATAAATATGGTTGAAACTTCTGCACAGCCCATATTAGCGACAGACATTCTCGTTCGATGGTAGAGTAGTTCTGTTCAGCAGGGTTCAATTTCCTACTAGCATATGCGATGGGGAATAGAGTTGCAGAAGGTCTATCACTAGGCTGCAGGAGAGTGGCTCCTATCCCTATATTGCTAGCATCTGTTCGCAGCGTAAAGTTCAGAGTTAAGTCAGGCAGTCGCAGAATTGGCCTAGCTGTGAGTTTCTCCTTCAGCAGCGTGTAGGCATTTTCGCACTCCGCTGTCCAGGTTACTTTGTCCGGGTTCCCATTCTTGGTTAATGCGGTCAATGGCGCACTCAGGGTATTAAAATCTTTAATATATCTCTGGTAGAAGCCACATAGAGACACAAATGACCTTACATCCTTTTTAGTCTGGGGTCGTGGGGCCCGCTGTAACTTCTCAATATTACGCGCATCTGGGAACATGCATCCATGCGAGATAGTGTGTCCCAGGAATTCTAGTTGCTCGCAGGCAATTTGACATTTTGTAGGGCGAGCGGTGAGTCCTGTTTCTCTAAGTCTTTCGAAGAGTAGGGAAACTGCGTCCAGGTGCTCCTCAAAGGTGTTCGTGGCAATAAGTATGTCGTCCATGAAATTACTTATCCCAGGGTGGTTCAGGGGTTCCAGTAGCTTCCTCATCATACGAGTAAAGACGCTTGGGGCGTTGCTTAGCCCAAATGGCAATACATTAAACTCGTAATGGCCTTCAGAAGTACTAAATGCTAACATATGTCGAATTTCCTCTTTTACCGGGATCTGGTAGTACCCTTTGCTAAGGTCTATCTTCGAAAAGTATCGTGCTCTACTCAGCTTGGTGAAAAGCTGATTCTGATCCGGTAAGGGCTCCGCTTGAAATTCCGTTACAGCGTTGAGCCTTCGGTAGTCTATGCAGAGGCGATGTTCTCCTGTGGATTTTCTAAGCAACACTACACTCGCACTATAAGGCGACTCTGATTTTGAGATAATATTTTCCTTAAGCAGGTACTCGATTTCCTCACTCAATGCCTTTGCTTTAGCATAAGGAACAGGATAGTTCTTAACTCGTACCGGGGCGAGGTCTGTTAGCTTCATATCAAATTCTATCAGGTTGGTCATGCCAGGTTTATCCGTGAGTGTACTAGGGTGTTTTCTCAACAACTGTTGAACCCGTGCCTGCTGATCCTCCGTTAAAGTTGAACTAATCTGAACATCTTGATGAGTTTCGCACTGACGAAGAGGGTATTCACAGGAGGTCAGGGGTTCTGCCTCAGTTTCCGTCGCAATAGCCAGTGTCAGGAAATGTGCTGGTTCTGCACCTGGTCTTTCATAATATCGCTTCAGCAGGTTTATGTGGTAAATTTTCTGCTTCCCCTTTATGGCAATCTTGTAATTGGTGCGCGACATTTTCTCAACAATTTTATATGGACCTCTCCACCCGATTTGCAATTTATTATTGCTACTGGGCAGGAGTAATAATACCTGTTCTCCTACTTCTAGCTCCCTATCCTTCGCAGTGCGGTTGTAGTAACGCGCATGTTTACGACGGGCACGGCGTACATTTTCCTTTGCCAGTTCCCATCCTGTTTTAAGGCGTTGGGTCAACTCCTTCACGTATTGGGATGCAGAGGTGACCGTCTCATCAGCTTTATCATCTGTCCAAGTACGTAACAGTGCCTCTAAAGGTCCTTTTATAGGTCTACCAAACAGCAATGTGGCAGGAGGCATCCCAGTAGAATTGTGGGGTACTTCGCGGTAAGCAAATAGTGCTGCGGGTAAGTATTGATCCCAGCTCTCTGGTTTTTCCTGCGCAAGTTTCCGAAGGATGGAAATAAGGGTCCCGTTAAACCGCTCCACCTGGCCATTTGCCTGGGGGTGGTAGGGAGAGGTGTGGATATGTCGGGCCTGAAATATCCTAAACACTTCCTCGGTGAGTTTTCCTCGGAATTGGGAACCATTATCTGTCAGGATCTGTGACGGAAACCCTAGCCGAGTAAATATGGTGAGCAGAGCCTCAGCAACATGCTTAGAATCACAGGCGGGCATAGCAATTGCCTCTGCCCACATGGAGCAACAATCCACTAACGTGAGTATATAACTGTTTCTCTTTTTGCTACGAGTAAGGGGACCCACAATATCCACCGCTACTCGTTCGAAGGGTGTGCCCAAGATTGGCATTTCTCCCAGAGTGGCTGGGGCCGTCCAGTGTTTCGGCGCTGTCCTCTGGCACTGCGGGCATGATTTCACATATCTCTGGATATCGGCGTTGATACCTGGCCAATAATAATGACATGAAATACGCTGAATCGTGGCACTTATGCCCATGTGGCCACTAAACGGAAGGGCATGGCCCATTTCTAGGACCTGGGCTCGGTATGCTGATGGAACCACAAGTTGCCCATGTTCCTGTCCTCCATTTCCTGCTTTCCGATGCAACAGCCCATTTTTCTTGTAGAAGTCTCCCTTTTGGAGAGGAGTGTGCGCTCTCGGTAGTTTTTTGTAGCAGGGTGCTAGAGATTGATCCTCCGTTTGTGCCTTTTTTAATTCCTCAGGAAGGATGTTGGGTGGGGATTCCAACTCCGTATTCCGTTTGGCCTGTCCTCTAGTGGTGACAGCCGCCACAACCAGAGGGTGAATGGGTTCTCCCAAGAACACATACCTACACCCTAAGATCAAGGGATAAATAGGGTCGTCCAAGATCGCTGCACGGATTTCCCCAGTCACATATTTTGATTTGACCTTAATCTTGGCTATGGCCAAACGCATAGGTGCTGCACTTTTAGTAGGTCCTTGTATTTCTATAGTGTCTTCTGTCATCTGGTCAGGCTTGACTAGGGATGCACAGACAACTGCGTCGAATGCAAGGCCTGTATCATAAAGGCAGGTCACCTCTTGGTCATTTACGAGGACTGTCTCAACGACCGGGGGATGTCGGGGTTTGTCCAGAGGTTCTTCCGGTCCATTTCCCCTTGCGGCACTTTTACGTAAGCAGGCAGCATGATGAGGTGGGTTTTTCCGGTTGCACTCCTGCGTATTGTGGGTGATGGTTCTACAGTGCTTACACCATTTTTCCCCTTGCCTCTGCTGCTGGAAATTAGATCTCTGAGTAGTCTTGTAGTCTGGCTTGTCATGCTTTTTGCAGTTAGTATACGGTGGTTTCACTTGGGGGTCCATGTGTGACTGAGCTGTCTGTCTAGGTACGTAATCTGGTTGTTTCCGTCTGGGTGGTGGATTCTCTGATAGTGCTGCCTGATATCGTTCCGCTAACTGGACTATGGATTCTAAAGTGCTGGCCCCATTCTCTGTCAGGAATCTTCTCATGTCGGAAGTCATGGTGTCCTTCAGTTGTTCGATCATGACCATTTCCTTCAGGCCTTCCCAATCATGAGTAAAATTCCCTAGGGCACCCCACTTCTCCACGTAGGAATCCAGTCTCGCAGCAAACTGAGCAAAGTTCTCTCCGACTTCCCTCCTAGAGTTACGGAACCTCTTCCTATAGGCGTCAGCATGTAGCTCATAACGAACCAATAGTGCCTTTTTCAAAGAGTCGTAGTCATCCTGTAAACCTGGAGGAAGCTTGCTATACACGTCATAAGCAGTTCCTCTAAGCCCTTGCGACAGTTTCAGGTTCCATTTGCTCTTCTCCAAACCAAACGTGGTGGCAAACTTCTCAAATTTGTCGAGATACCTATCGATCGAGTCGGCTTGTTCCGAGAAAGCTTCAAATGGAAACGTCAAAGGTCCCAAAGTTGACATGAGTGAGGATGGCAAAGGTCCGGTGCCCCCTGCGTGCAAGGAAGGCATATCATCTGACCGTGGCGATAGGTTGCCTGAGGAGGTAGATGCGGTCGCACCGGCTACTGGTTCAACTCTTTGAGCTTGTCCCTGCATCTCTAACTGCTTCATCTTCAATGCATGCTCGCGTTCATCTCTCTCGCTTCTTTCTCTAGCGTCTACAGCTTTTATCCTCTCATCTATTTCTGCTAACTTTATTCGCTCTTCTCTTTCAGCTTTCGCTGTTTCTCGAGCGTAATACTTATCAGTCTCGACACTGACATAATTTGCAAGGTCCACCCCACTATAACCTAGATCTCGACCGGCCTCCCCTAGTGCTGCCTTAAGCTTAACTATTTCAGCCATCTTTTGCAGTTAAAGTCCACACTGAGTAAGCTAGTGCTACCTTCCAATAGTATTTCTAGCAACAAGTAAATACTAATTATTTATCCGACTGCTGTAGAATGAAATTACTACAGTTATGGAGACTTAAGGTCTGTAATTCAATGAAATACAAAATCAAGAACTAACTTAATTAAACACAACATATATAAAGGGATTCACCAATCAATGCCTGAATTTCTAGAAAAAATGTTTTCTGTCTTTCTAGAGCTCACTGTGTGAAAATACATGTGTTAAAATGGTATACTGTAATGACTGAATGGATGATACTATCCCAGAGGTATGATAAAATACATAAGTTCAAATCCCGGACCGAGACACCAGTGTCACGTAGCGTTTAAAGGATAAGAGAATTATTTAGAGGAAATAATAGATCTGATGTGGAAGATTTGGCTCAAGGAATCCCTGCTGGGTTTTCCCACTTCCGAAGGGTGACGAAGAGGGTAAATTCTCCTAACTCGACAGGTCTGGAAAAGATTGTAAGGAGATATTTGGTCTCTCGCTACCGTCGTCCCCTTCTCAGTTATCTATTATTATTATTCTTTAAATTATATTATATTTTACGAGCCCCCCCCCCTCCCTTATAAAGGAAGATAAACATAGACAATATTCAACATCTAATGGAAGGAACAAAGCGTGGGGTACAGTATATACACCCAATTGGTTTATTGCAATAAAGTGAATAGATGGTGAATGATAGTATTGTCGATGGAATTAGTGTCTGCTGTATGTATTATGTGT
The DNA here is from genome assembly GCA_024509875.1 of Oreohelix idahoensis. NCBI lineage: Eukaryota > Metazoa > Mollusca > Gastropoda > Stylommatophora > Oreohelicidae > Oreohelix > Oreohelix idahoensis. The sequence goes on from JAMPIV010008388.1 coordinate 343,413, forward strand.
CTCACAATTCAAGTGTTTTTTCATCATGGATGACTAAACTAGGCATTGATGTAGTGAGGTTCCTTTTTCGTGGACTTAGCTTTTCAGCCCCTGGCTGATAGTGAAGTGTGGTTAGTTCTCCGGTCTCCTGACGTTGCCCCGGTAGGTCTTGAATGGTTCGGATTTGCCTTCTCTGTGCTCGACTCCGTATTCTGCGCTGAGATTGGACTGTCGTGCAAGGCTCCACCATAGACTGAAGACAAATACGACGGCTTCATTAATTTTCTAGCTTTAGAAAGCAGTCTTTCCCTAAGCCGTCCCTCTGCCCGTCACCTCAGATTTTAGTCTCTAACATCATATGTCTAGAGTCTAATCTTGAATTCAAGTTTCTCCTGTCTGTCCTTTATTATATTACTCTGCCCCAGTGGCAGTATTATAATTCTTTAGACTGAGTTATCGTCAACTTAACCCGATGAATTATTATAAATGTCAGTTAAACCCACCCAATTTATCATAGAAATGTCGGCAACAGTATTCTAGTTCTGTGCCTCTAGCCTAATCGTCATGTCATTATGATGAATTTAACAAATAATTGGACATCCGTGTTTTTTAGAATTGTCTGACAACATTATCACACACTTCATGTCTGGTCGCCTCGTCATATAATTTATAATGAATATATGTCACGGTCTGTCAACATTATCGTTACTATTAATTTCCGTTAGTCTAAACGTCGGGTCGAAAATAATCAAATAATATGGAAATTAATAGCTATATATATATATATTCCCGTTATACATTATTATGAACATGTACATATCCCGTGGGATCATAAAATATACCCGATCACATGTGGCTGGATGTGATCGTAAAACAAAAATATGAATAAAGTAAACATACCAATCTTGCGTCGATTTTGCAATGTACTACACATTTCATCACATTATATTCTAGCGAGATTTCACTTACCTACTCAAAGATGGACGCTAACCCGCAATTAGACACGTGGCTTCAGTGCTTTTAATGCGAGAATTCGCCGATAATTGGGTTAGACCTAGCTGTCTCAAGGGTTCCGGGCAAGTGAAGAAATGGCCGTGTTGGCGCACTTTTAGCGGGACATTTCTGCTTGGACACGTGATCCATAGCGTGCATCATGTGACATTAGCGTCAAATAAACGCTCCAATCAATAGCGTTAAAAGTCACGTGGGGTCTTCCTAAAGTGGCATAAACTGGTTTTATCAGCTTAAGCAGTCTTAAATTAAAACAGGTTCCTAGCTACCGAGGTCATTGGTCAACAATGACGTCGTATCTAAAAATAGCGAGGAGAAAATACTGAATGCTAGGAGAATTTCCGCCAGTGACAATTCCCGGGACTTTGCGATCATGCATTGAGGATGAGAAAAAAACGATGTCACGTAAATAATAAAAAAAATGAAGAGAAGATTGGGCAAGTTGTCACATCTGTTAAGAACAATCTGATTTTGGTGTCTAGCTTTGACTGAAGGCTAGTTATACCTCTTACTTGTTCCACAGATATCACCACCAACTGGTACCACTGACTAGTATTATGAAATAAGAGAGAAGAAAATACCCTCCTGAGTACTGGGTTTCCTGACACAAAATCAAGTGTCTCCCTCTTTCATTCCACCATCCCATCTGCTTCAGAACTTTACTCTCTCTGAGCATTAATGTTAATCCCAGTGAGTGGAAAACATCCATTGCATTTATACTGAACATGTTTACATTCACATATGCACTGGTTGAAAAGGTTAATATAATAAGTATGTACATCAGTTCTGTCATCATCCACTCCCTACTCCATATGGAACTTGGGACTACCTCAGCTTTTGGTTATCTATGAGAAACTCGCATAAAGCAGTCATCAGCTCTTGCAGTGGTGATTTATGAAACCATCATTCTATATGCTGAGGTTGCAAGCCTCGTTTGACTTGGACATCCACTAGCAATTTTCATATGTTAATAAATGCAAAATATAGAATTATAAAATGTACAACTCACCCCAAATATCTTTGGGAATAGCGACTTCTGGCTCAGTGAAATTGTTTTGGCAACTTGATTAAGATGCCTCTTACACATGGTCTGGGGTGTTACTTTACAATAGACTTCCACTATGATTTAGTGTTCAGGTTTCTAAGATTCCGGGCTTTCTGTATTAATAAATGTAGAGTTTTCGTTGTGTAAATCCACAAGATGCTCAAACACATTGCCCAGTCCTTCAAAATGGAATCCTGATCCAATTCCTTATCCTGGCTTGTCTGGCTGAGACATGCAGCAATAATGTTGGCAATAAACATGAATGCTAGGAAAAGAGAACGGATAATTCTGTCACAATGAGACAGAACTGTATTTCAGAGCTGGCATTTTCCACCGATGTTGCTAAATCAGAAGCACATGTTCAATCCAATCTGCAAGTCTGGTAGGAAGAGCTGGAGAAGACAGAACAGTTCCTGGAGCAGGTCAACCACTTTAAATAACTTGCAGCTGTCACAGACTGGAAGAGTTGGCTACTCAAAGAGCGGCAGCAGGGAAACTTTTTCAGCACATAATAAATCATGGATTCCTCAGCAAAAGAGAAATTGGCAAGAAGACGAAGGCTGTATAATGCTCCACGTATGCTCCAGTCTTGACATATGGATGTGAGTCACGGGCAATGACTGCAACCCACAAAGTCAGCTCCAAACTTCAGAAATGAGGTATCTGAAAAGGTGGTTTAAGTAACAAGAAGAAACATGGTCTGCAACCAAACAGGGCCTCAAAATCCAGCCCCTGCAGACCCAAGTGGAACAGTCCCAATTATGTTGGTTTGGTCATGTATGCAGAATGGAAGAAGATTGGCTGCCACATCAAATATGGAAAACTAAGAGCCAGGGATCCAGACCTCCAGGATACCCAGAGTTCACTTGGAGGACAACATAAAACAACCCCTGAAGGACCAAGTACTAGATTGGAACCAGGCCACGAGAAAGACAACCAAAATTGGATAGTATGACGTTCTCTCTGGCAAACCTCTACCCCCAGGGTAGAAGATGAATGACTATAGTAATGTCTATAGTATTTTTCTTTTGACCTGTCTATGTATCTTGTTTTTGTTGCCTGTTTGAAACTGTGGCTATCAAAGGGTGAACCCGAAACATCCTATTTCTTTTGTACCGTTTGTTTGTTTTTTTTTTTTCTCTAACCAGCGGCACTCGAGCTTTCCAGCTCTTTTGGCCCAATGGCATGTCATTGCGAGGCTGGGGGGTCAGTGGACTTTCCTTCCAACCCGGTCAGGAGCTTCGCTCCTTCCCATCCACACGGGATTTATGTGCAGGAGCCGTTCAGGTTATTCAGTCAAATTTCCGGTCGTAAACATTCCTTCAAACGCTGACGCCCGGGTTTGAACCATGAAAACCTGGTCGCCAGTACAACGCCGTAGCCATTACACCAGCGCGGCTCCCAAAAAATATGGAACGCTTCACGAATTTGCATGTCATCCTTGCGCAGGGGCCATGCTAATCTTCTCTGTATCGTTCCAATTTTAGTATATGTACTGCGTGAACAGTACAATTTGTACCGTTAATTTGTAAAACTGACTCCACACCATTTTCTTTTTTAATTTACAATTTTTTCAAATGTAGCTGATGTTATTTGCAAGCTTATACATTGCAAGTGAGGACTGCTCTGGTTATATTCAGTTTAGAAACCAATTTCAGTTATCAGCACAAGGTTTAGAGTACCAAGATTAAGGTATCGGCAGGTAATTCAAAGTCAATGCTAACATTAATATTAATTATTACAGCAATTTACACAACACCAAAATACTTGTATCTCAACGATTAATACAAGTTAACATACCCTTCAGATACAGTATTACATATCTGAGCTTATCACTTATGCAAGTCTGCTCACAAGCAGATCAGCTTTGCTTTTCTCAGCTGTGGGCTGTGGCTATGTAGCTTCGGCTAGCGCGTGTCAGTCCGCTGGACGTATTTTCAGCTATGAAACTTTCAGAGTCCAGAAATGAAACTGAGCGAGCTCATCTACCCAACCTAGACCTAACCCTTTCCATCTCGGAGGTCTGTGCCCGAGTTTACTTTTCTACTTGTAACTTTCATGGGATTTCAATGCGGTTGTGCGATTTTTCTGACACAATCATGATTTCCTCGTCAACTAGCAAAGATAATTACCCACTGCCATTAATACATGTATTTGTAGTTGCTGTTCAAATCCCCAAAAGAATTATTCCATTTGGGGCATTAATCATAAAGTGATAGCTAAATTACTGGTGTGCAATTCATAATTCATCACAAAGACACTAGTTTACGTGGCAATTCTAGTGTCTTGCCTGCGTTATGGCAGCCCCTGATGAAGGTTTTGTAGCCCCATCCTTGGTAATGATTTGTTTGTGTACCTCATAGTTTTACCACTGTCATACTGCAGTCCTCCTCATTTTGAAACATATATTTCTTGAAGGCCTATGCTCCCTGGGGGAGGTGAAGGGTTATGATCATGATGTTTATCCTATTTGTTTGCAAATAAATGGAACACTTGGAACAGTTGTGTAAGGGTCTTGCAAATAAATGGAACACTTGGAACTGTTGTGTAAGGGTCTTGCAAATCTCTGCATCGCTCCAATTTTAGTGTATATACTGCATGAGCTTGTTGAAGTATTTTTTTTATTTTTATTAAATCTGTCTCCAAGCTCTCTTCTATGTGTGTTTATTGGTCTACATTGGGCAAATCAGCTGTGATATAATCAATATGGACATTGCAACTTTGACGTACTACAGGTTTTCCACCTGCAGCAGGTTATCACTGTATAGCATGCTGGAACACATGACATTTTGGATCTTCTTTGAGTGACATTCCTCATCTTGTTTTTGTCATGCAAAGAAGCTTTTTGAAAAAAAATGAGACTTGGACAAGACAACAGGCAGAGTAAATTTGGTGATCACTGTCCATGTCGCCCTGCGTAGTTCCCGGGGGTCTCTGGACAGACAAAGAATAGGACTACTGCACACTCAGGCATGTCATATAAGGCCACTAATATAAAGTTGTGCATGGGGCTTGCAACCTCACCATGTAAAAAAAACTGCCACAGAAACCACCACAGCAAGAGCATGTGACAGCTTGGCACAGGTCTCCTGCAAAGGGACTAGCTGGGCTCCATGCTCGATAAGGACCACAAAGGAAAACAAACGATGAATGAAACCATTGTCCATGTCAGGAGAAAGACAGACTTGTCTCAAAATACAGACATATTACATTCTTGTGTTTGTTGACTGATGTCAGGGAAAAATCAAGGGGATATAGTGAAGCTGCTTATGTAAGGGAATTTTACATTCAGAACTTTGTTGATAAAACACAAACAATGACACCAAAAAATAAAAAAAATGAATAAGCACAGACATCTTATGTGTCCAACTTTTGGTACAGCAGATGACGAGGGTTCATGATTTGTCAAGGACTTCCAAGGTTAACCCGCCTCTTAATCTAGGGTCCCTCTAAGAAAACAGTGAGAAAATCAAAATTGCAAAACATGAAACAACACTGAACATTTAAAGAAATGAATCAAAATGATTCAACAACCCAATCAGTTAAATGAGGGTGATGATAGGAAGAGTTAACTTTATGAAATAGGAGAAACAACTCAATAACTGCTTTATCTTCTTCTTCTTCATCTCTTTCTACAGCTATCAGGTAGTCATAAAGTTGAGTAAGCTACTCATAGACAAGACAACAGAAAAACAACAGACGTGAGTGGCTTACCGGGGAATCGAACCCAGGACCTTCCCTGCGGCACCACTGCCTAGATACAGAAGCGAATCACACTATCCTCCCTGCCATCTAAGCACCACACTTCTACTTCTTTATTGCCCTAGGTAAATTTCTGGTGTTGTGTTGCGGGTTGCGCTAATAACCTGTCATCGAAGCACTATTTTTGTGGTGCTTAGATAGCAGGGAGGATAGTGTGATTTGCTTCCGTAGCAAGGTGGTGGTGCCATGCTGAAGGTCCTGGGTTCGATTCCCCGGTAAGCCACTCACGTCTGTTGTTTTTCTGTTGTCTTGTGTTATACTTTTTTTATTTCTCACGAGTGCCTGAAAACATAACTTTATGTGTGTGTAATATTTATTTGCTGTTTACAGGCCTCGGGTTTCCCTTCTTTATGTGTTTAAACGTTCACAGACAAGAATGTAGTTCTGAAACTATGTTCATTCTGTCATCATCTACATCTTTGAACCAAGCCAATAACACAATACAAAAGCAGCCATGAGAACAGAATGAGGCATATTATACAAAAAGGAACTAAGATGGCACCAGTAAACATAATGCAATGCCAATACTTGGAACAGGATCTTACAGACTTGTGTACCAAAATAATTGTATAAATGGTGATGAGATCCCAAAAAATGAGGAAAATACAGAGGATAAAGATATTAAACTGAGGAAAAATTTCAGGGATAAAGACTTTAAAATTAAAATTACTTAATATGAAGCCATAAACTTATGAAAACCACTGATGATAAAGTACTCAAACAAGAAAAAATACAGAGATCAAGTTCTTCAAATGAGAAATATGAGGACCTTACCTCCTAAAGCTGAGAGCTAGTGCAGTAAATTCTCTAACACTTCATTTCCCTGCGGCAGTACCTGTTATGGGACTACCTTTTTATGACTTGACAGGGAAAGTCTCACTAGAACACGGGGCAATGAGGCCCACCCTGCCGCAGCAAGATCTTCGTCAGGGTGGGCCTGAATGTATGCTAGCATTGCAAACAGGAAAAGGACTAACCTACATGCACAAAATTATAACATATAAAACAAAACAAAAAAAAAGAAAAGGATATAACCACTGCAATAATTTCTAGTCTGCATTAAAGCACACATGGGATAACACATGCGCTGATCCACTACAATTACTATATTTGTATCCACCACAATTATTGTATCCATATCCATAAAATTATATCATTATCCACTACAATCCTTATGGCTTTATTTACTACAATTATTATATCATTTTTTTATGTTTCTTTTCACTTTGTGTATCTTGCTCCTAATAAAGACTTTGTCATCACAAAGTGGGCTGTTTTGCTTCTGTGTTCTAGCAAGACTGTCCCTATTACCTCAATCATGTTCATCTCATCAATCAAGAGATCTGAAAATAAAAGCTGAGCCTCTCCAATTCTCAACCCACTAGGTCAGAGGAAGAAGTGATGGCCAAGAAACGCGTGCAAAACATATCATCATAAATTTCCCTACTCATTCTTTGTGGAGCATGGGAACACCACTACAGCTGGTCCTTTTTGCTGGAAACCTGCACAGAAGCATTCACAAGCTCTCACTGTGGTAGTTTATGTGACAATTATTTTTACACGATGAGGCTGCCCGTCACATTCACATGCAAAACAGATGCTACTTTGAAATGAAAGGCAGCAAAAGTAGTCAAGAAACTAGGTGAATGGAAATATGTTGTTCCTGGGTTATGCACTGAAGGCAGCATAGCACAATGTCTAATACTTACATTATAGTAATACAACTCAATGAGACAAAACAAAACAGCTTCAGAATATAGCAACAAAATGCAAGTGTTTGCTACAATTACAAAGTACTTAACCTGGCAAATCCGTGAAATATCATAAACTGTTCCCCCACAATTGACAGGAAAACTATGAAGCTGGTCTCCAAACTCCTGCATCGTATCCACCAATCTGGTACAGACATTGTATATACATTACTATCATAACCTTATCCTGCTCATTTATCACAACCAATTACAAGACAAACAGAAATGCAAGCTGTAGAAACAGTGGTTCATGTAAATCACATTTTATTAACAAGTTCACAAAATTGTAAGTCATTAGAATGTTACTTTTCTTTTACTACTTAGCTTATTTTACTTGCATGCATCCAATAAAAGTTAGTTGCTTATCCTTTACAGGACGTGGCAATCAACCCCAGCTTTTATTGGCTGTTTGTGATTTTTCTAGGAAATTTTATTCATTCAGTAGTTTGCCATTGACATCCAATAAACATTGATTGAATTCACACACTTGTTTAAACTTCCATATCTTACAAGCATATCCCTGTTCATGAATGAGAGAACGAACGAATGACTTTATTTTCAATGGGTTAAGAATTGGGCACGCAGGCCCGTCTAACATTCTGCCCTTCCTCTCTCTGTCATCTTACATACCGTATCCTTTCATTCGCACATGTATTTTGAGCATTATTTAAGCATGCAACATTATCAAGGTAAAACAATAGCATACATTTATAATATCCAATCATAATCAAATTTAAGCATGTTTAAAAACAAAAAACATAAAAGAACATAATGAAAAAAACTCCAAAAGGACAGACAAACAAAATTCAAACTATTCATACAGTAAATTAGACAATCACTTGAAACATAATGAGATTATGGTGGCATATAATAAGAACTCATGAAATATTGGAAGTCTGCTGCTGAATGACTAGGGACTTGGCATGTTTTCAGTGTATGCGGAAAATGTTACTAGATGTGAGCAGCTTTGAGTAACATAGCAGATACTGCCGCAGGGAGTGAATTGTTTACGCCTCCACTACACAAGATCCAGCTTTATGAGGTAGGTAACCACTTTCTCTCTTCACTGTCTTGCCTTCCCTAACTCAAGAGCAAATCAGGTTGACTAGATAGGTAGACAAAGAGAGAGAGAGAGAGAAAGAGAGAGAGCAGGGGGAGGAGGGAGGGAGAGAATAGTATTTTTCAGTGCTGCTACATACTCTAGACATAATTATATTTCTTTTAAATTATATTTAAATAGTGTCTGTGGTCTGTTAGTGTAAATTTCTCAATTCACAATCGGCAAGGACCATCAGGTTTGTATCCAGCCCACGGGCAGATTTGAGGACCAAAAATGTAAAATCAATCCATTGTTTAAATCCCAATAAGGAAAACACTTTCATATCCCTAACCTAGAAATAAATTTTAAGCAAAAGCTACAAGTATACACGGTAAAAAAGACAAGATATAGCAAAATGCCAGCGATTACTAGGTCCAAAACAGTTAACATAGGGAAAAAGAAATTGTATGCAGATATCTTGAAAACTTACAATAAAAGACCAGAAATGAGAAGCCAGGTAAGACCAGCAAAAAGAAACAAAATGAATTCAAAAGTCCAGCCAAAGGAAGAAGACAAAAGTGAAAATAAGATTATGTTAAACACAGAAAAAGCACAAAATCAAGAACAAAATATAGAACAACAACAAATGAAAATCGATAACAACCATGAAAATCTGACAGAAAACCAAAACAGGGTGCAGAATGAGCCTGAGTTCCCCAGGGTGAAAGTAACTCAGATAGCAGACACCCAAGTGAACTTAACTGCGCTGCCTGATGATAAATAATGAAGGAAACCTGAGTCCTGTGGATAGTAAATAAATAAGTAAATAAATAAATAAAGGTAATTAACAGGTACTCGTTGGACATAAAGGATGGCACTAGACAACAGACAAGAAAATATAAGTGATAGGCTTACCGGGAATCGAACCTAGGACCAACCAGATGGCACCATTGCTTTACTGTGACAGTACATCGTGAATGGATGCTGAGCCAATTTTGCACCCATATAAGTGATAGGCTTCCTTCATTATTTGAAGAGCCAACACACAAGAAAAACAACAAAGTAATACACAATGTGGAATGATGAACACCATATACCCAAATTATAACCCACATGGGGTTGAATCGAGTATCCCTTGCACACAAAAAACACCAAACCAAACCAAAGAGGGAAAGAAAGAGGAGAGAGATAAATAGAGAGAAAAAGAAACAAGAATGTTCAACAGGTATCAACATGCACTTAATTGTTCTGCCCTCCTAGCTGTTGCCCATGGCTTTGTGGGTACCATGATACCGCGTAGGCCAATCCTGGTGGCTCATTGACTAGTTACAGTTAACCTTTATCACACAGCTTTAGTAAACCACATTTTACCTTTTTTTTGTTTTTAAATCTAGTAATTCAAAGTTTCTGGCACATAAAGCAGGAAACTATCAATTTTTCTATGAACTTGAAGCTAGTAGTAAGTAGTTTTGAAGGGATAAAAAAAAAATTTTCTCAGCCATTATTAATCAACATGACAAGCCAGCTAAAACCTCCAATTTTTTTTTTTTAAATTCTTTTTACAACACAATGCAATTTGGACTTACTGATACAGAAATTTTATTAATATTTTACAAGAAAGTAACAATTAAAGCACCTTACCAAAGATATTTCAAAAGGTAAGGATTTAAAAAAAATTTCTTTGTCTTCCATGCTACCCATCTTTTTTTTTTTCATCTTAACTATCTTCGCTAGATGTACCTTGCTCTTATATAGAAAGCTCGTTCTATTTCCCAGTATGTGCAAAACAAGAAATGCCAATTTATCATATGTAGTTATATGATTTTATTTTACATTTACCTGACATTTTACTGCATGGCTGAAATCTCATGTGCAGCATGTTAGGATAAACTCTGAAGAAACCTACTGATAGCATTACCTGGTAGTCCTTCTCCAGGTATCCCCCGGGTAAGAGAGGTAGACTAAAATACACTTGGAGTAGATAACTGGATACAGAAATGAAAGGGATACAGAAGAAATAAAAAGACCTTGAGTTAAAAGCACGAGACAGGAAGACCTGGCATGAGTTTGTTGCGGAGCTGAAAGGTAAAATGAAAGAATGAAAATGAATAAAAACAAATCTAAACAATTAAACTAGAAAAAATAATTACATCTTTTCATTATCAATATTCAAATTTTCTGGCCGAATATCATCACCAACCAAGACCTGCTAACTTAGAGCCACCAAGAAGACAACGTGCACTATCATAGCAGGTAGATGATCAACTGGGTTGACCATACCCTCAGGAAAGATCATGACACCATCACCAGAATTGCCATGCTACGGACTCCAGAAGGAAAACAAAAGCAAGTCCGACCAAAAGCCACCTGGTGGAGAACTGAGAAGGTAGAAGTGTAAAGCATGAACCAGAGCTGGAGCACCACACGAAGGATGGCTGCCGACCGAGCAAAGTGGAGAGAGTTTGTTGCTGCCCTAAAAGATGGCACCAGGCATGATGGTCACTGACTGCTTTGTCAGCCAATGGCCAAGGACCAAAGAAAGAGAAGATTATCAATATTAGCAGATAATGTTACCAGTGCTGCACAAAGCAATTAATACAAATGCTTACAAATCTACAGTATATACCTCTTGCAAAATAAACTATTACTTACATTTTTCTGCGCAATGAGGATTCTGTGTACGTGTGGCCTAATCTAAGTCCGTGTCTGAAAGATTAAAACAAATACTCATTAAAACTTTCACTGTGGACTTCTATGCTACTTAATTCCAAACTAAACATGATCACCAGTATTATAGGCATATCATCACCATTTTCCTTTTTGTTCCCTATGGAGCATGCTGCCACCAGTGCAGCTGGCCCCTTGCAGTAAGCCTGCATCAAACATTCACATGCTCTTGTAGCTGTGGTTTCTGCAGCAACTTGTTTACATGATGAAGCTGCCAGCCTCATGCCTAATCTCATATTAGTCGCCATGAGGACGCAGTAATCTTATTCTTCCTTTATCTTGTAAGAGACCTATATAACGCTCAGTACAACAACAACAAAAATTGGCACATACAAACTGGTTTTAAAACACAGACTAGACTAACAGTACTCGCATCTTACATGCATTATCTCAGGGGAGTTCAACTATGTTTAGTTATTCCTAGTTCAACTAGATTTTTTTGTTTTTAAATAAAACTACTAATTTAAATTTCATTCACAATTCCAACTGATATGCCACCACATATATCACTAAGCCCTTGGCCATCAAAGGGCCACTTGGCGAGAAGGGTGGGGTGGGGGAGGGGGGATGCTGGGTGTGAACCAGAGCTGAGGCACCACATGAAGGATGGCTGCTGACCAACCAAAGTGGAGACAGTTTGTTGCTGCCCTACAAGATGCCACCAGGCGTGATGGTTACTGATTGCTTTGTTAGAAGAAAAAGAGATGTCACTAAGCCGCGTGTGACAATCCAGCACATTCTAACATGAGCACTGTAAACATATATCATCATTTCTGACATTTTGTGTGTGTTTAAGCTTGTAAATTTTTTTGTTTTGTACAATATGGCTCCCAAATGCAAGCCAGTTACTTCACGTGTCTTTAGTTGAAGAAATAACAATCTGTTCTAAAACTCCCAGAAGAAACTAAAAATTTAGTTGAACTCACTGAGAGATAACATGTTGATGTTTTATGGTGTGTCCACGTCTCGTCTTATCAAATCTTTCATCCATGCCATCAAGATGGCTATGTAGGTAAAATCATCAAGGAAAGCAATTAAGAATTAGTTAAGAATCACTGAGGAAAAAGTGAAGAGTTCGTTGATGTCAAGAGAGGGTAGATGTTATTGAAATTATAAGATATCTTTGGACAAAAAAGTTGTATCAGGTGATACCAGGATTAAGCCAGATAAGAGTCTGGTCTTATAAGTAATACCCCCTTCTCTGAAAAGAGTAAGGGTGTATGGATATCAAAGGTAGGGTCAAGCTGTATAAGTTTCCAGGTTTGATGTTAGTGTATTATCCTGGATCCCTATGGGCTCCCTCTCGAGATCCTCCCTTGATTATTGTATTATTATTATTATTGTTGACTCTGCTAGGAGATATTAACAAAATTATTTCCAACAAGAACATGAACTCAACTTTAGTAAGTAAGTAAGTCTGCTGGTAAATATTTACAATTTATTTAGCCTATACCGTTTCTCTTTTCGGTCTTGAAAGTTTGAAATGAAATCAAATTTATTTACAACAATAAATCAATAAACATTGAAAATAATTAACAATCTCAAAAGTCATTCACACTTGTTGAAGGTTATCAACTTGGTTAATTATCTCCTTTTAAAGAACATTTATATGATACTAATGAGTTTTGTCACTATTTCTTGACTGTGAAGCTAGTACTGGGTAAATTTATGTCCACACTTTTCACCATACACTGTAGGCTATCTTTATTAATATCTTGTTTGTTAATGTCGGGGTATAATCTGGATTCGCTGACTAGTGGCTTTGTTTTGCCACTTATCTGTTGTTTAGAGATCGTTCACCCTCCTGCCATGGACGGACAAGTATTATGAATTCCTCCAGGCAGTGGAAAATATCTGGTTGAATGCATTTGAAGCCTCAGGTTAGTCCTTAGTTTAGCTGTTTAAAGTATGCATATAATAAAATGCACTTAGGAGACTAAAAGATTATTAGAAATATTGTTAAATGAAATGAGACGTGGCTGGCTGTCATACATTCTCACATTATGAAGCTTAATCACGAAGACCGAACACACTGGATACATACGACATATTTAATCGGCCATCTTTAGAAGCAGGAAGTAGGAAGAAGGAAAAAAGAAGAGTTAGCATAAGGGCAAGTAACTCTAGTAGGAAACAAAATAACCTTGGAGACAATATATACATCAACAATCCTATATCCGGAAGTTAAAGCATTTAAAATTTGTACAGCAATATCTACAGTCACAAGCAATTAGACTTACTGTGCCAAGAATTGCTTATTAACCTGAAAGTTGAATGTCAGAAATGGTAGACCCACACCTACACTGGTCATGAAACTGATACCCCTTGAAAAAAAAAAAGAAAAACATTTATTCAACAGAAAACAGGGTAATTTCCTAATACTCGTGGATTTTTGCTCTGCAGTGAATATTCATGCAGTTATGTCCCTTCCTGCCTGAGATGCATTCATGAATGTCAAATCAATCGGTGATTGACAACTATACTGTGCAATTTGATTGATGGATTCAATAGATTAGAAACGCTCTGGCATGGATTATTGTCCTCAGGGTCAGATACGATTTTAAAGGGAGATAACTCTAAAATACCCATATTCTGTGCTGAGCGAAAAGCCACGAGTATTAGGAAATTGCCGAAAATGGTGTTTACTTTACATCTGTGTTTTATTTATTTATTTTTAAAACAAATTGTTTTGCCTCGTCTTGCAAGGAATTTTAATATTTGCAAATGTAGCACTATCAAAAGAAATCAAGCCCAACAGGAAAATCAGAATGTACAACTCAATCATCTAGACAGTCCTATTGTATGATCATGAAACATGGAGAACAACAAAAAATGGCAATCTACAAAAGCTAGAGGCTTTCCTTTAAATGAGTGCTTGCATAGGGTCACCATTATTATTTTTGTTTGTGTACCTTACAGAGCATGGAGTCACCATGGCAGCTGGTCCCTGTACAGGAAGCCTGCACCAAGAACTCACATGCTCTTGTAGTGGTGGTTTCTGTGACAATTTCTTGTACATGAATGATTGTATAGGATAAAGGGATTTAAAATGTCTGACACCATTGCCAATGAGGAAATGGAACTGATGACAAGAACCAAACAAGTGCAAGTGGGAAAAAAGGTGAGAAGAAGACATACATGCCACACCTCGGAGATGAAAAACCTGTACAAAAAATCCAAAACCCTGTACAAAGACCCGCAAAACCTGTACAAAGACTGAAAAAACATATCAAAAGAGTTAATTTGTGTAAAAATATTTTTAATTACAGTGGGCTGCATTATAAATGAGGCACTGGGACTTTGCCTTTTAAGCAGGTCTTCACTTATTTTAAAACCCAAACAATAAATGTCTGAGTTTATTTTACACTGTAAAAATAATGTGATGGTGTCATCATTTAGTCTATTTCTGTGCTTCATTATCACTAACAGACTGGGAAATTCTGTGTTTAATAGGACCTTATAAAAGAATTCTGAGACACAGTAATAAGGGGAATGGGTTAGAAAACCTGTACAGAAATTATGTACAGGGTGTTCACATCTGAAAACGCAAACACCTTGTACAGATTATGGGTAAACCATAGCATGTGGCATGTATGAGAAGATGGTGACACTGGACAGGACACACACGGAGAAAATCTGTTGTTAGCCTAACAACACAGTCCTTGTTCTGGAATCCCCATGGTAACACACACAAAAAACTGAAGTAGACCTAAAAACACACGGTGAAGGGAGTTATTGAAAGAATTTGAATGGGTGGTACAAGACAGGACAACTTCATCTGATCTGGCTGAAGATCTATGCTCTAAAATGAGCTAACAGGTAATGATGAAGATGATGGAAGGCAACATTCCCAGTGGTCAATCAGGAGCCACAGAAAGAATAGAACAACTGCTTCCTCCAGCATAACGTAAAAGAAGACTAATGGCCTGGGGCCAGCAATTGCATAATTTAAAATAAATAGCTACAGACACAACTCTGCATGTACACATCAAATGATTACATATAAGTTTTTTGCATATATGCCAACGAGAGTGGCAGGAGAACAAAATAGATATTCATTCATTTATCCATTCATTCACAGGCAAAACAGGTTCGTATTCTTTTGAAGAAATTGTCAGGGACAGCTGTCTTTCAGAAACTGGATTTGTATCAGTTTCCAGATGTTGGCCAAATCACGTTCGAAAAGTAGCTCAAAATCACCCAAATGTGTTCAAATATCGCCCAGTAGCCCAAAATGTGTTTGCAATTGCCCAAAGACTGATAAGAGCAAGACTAAGAGGGAGGTTCACCAACACCACAATTATACAATGCTATGCACCAACAAACGACAGCGATGAAGAGATCAAGGACGAGTTCTATCAACAGGTACAAAAAGAAATGGAAACTACACCCAGGTACGATCTCATTATAGTAATGGGAGACCTAAATGCGAAAGTGGGAGCACACAATAATTATAACGAAAGAGTAATGGGGAAATGCTGCAGTGGAACAGCAAATGAGAATGGGGACAAATTAATAAGCTTCTGTAGTATTAACAACCTGGTCATTGGAGGAACACTTTTTCCACACAAGGAAGTGCACAAGTTAACATGGGAATCACCAAACGGACGAGACAGAAACCAGATAGATCACATAATGATCAATGGCAGATGGAGACATGCACTACAAGACGTGAAAGTAAGAAGAGGCGCAGATGTGGGAAGTGATCATCACCTAGTAGTAGCAAGACTGAAAGTGAAACTCAGAGCTGCTGGACCAGTTGCAGTCAAACAGAAAAGATTCAACATCACGAAACTGAAGGATCCCCTCACCAGAAAAGCTTTCGTGGTCGACGTAAAGAGAAGATATGAGATTATCAAAAGCCAGGAAAAAACAGAGACCGATGATGTTGACCAGAGATTCAACACCATCTCAACAATATACAAGGAAAGCAGCAAGTCATGCTTGGGATTCCAGGAAAGAAAGAGCCAAGACTGGATAACACCAGATACGCTAAACACCATAGCGAAGAGAAAGGAAATGAAAAGAAAGAAAACAGAAGCTAAGTCTCCCAGATTAAAGGCAATATATAGTGAACAGTACAGTCAGCTGGACAAGGAAGTTAAACGTCAAACCCGTGCTAACAAAAGGACATTTCTGTATGACCTTGCAAGACAGGCAGAAGAGGCAGCACTGAGAAATGAACAAAGCACAGTATATAAAATAACTAAAATCATCAGTGGAAAACGAGGTGCAAACAATATTACATTAGTAAGAGATAAGCAAGGAAATCTCATCACAACAGTAGAGGGACAGGAAACAAGATGGGCAGAGCATTTCAGAGAAACTCTGAATAAGGAACCACCGGAGACACAATTGAATGTTCCTGAGGCTGAAAATGATCTAGATGTTAATACAGACATCCCACGAAAAGAAGAAATCATCACAGCAATCAAAGGGTTAAAGAATGGAAAAGCTCCTGGTCATGATAATTTAAATGCAGAGCTATTTAAGACAGACCCAGAGCTAGCAGCAGAACTATTAGAACCACTATTTGCACAAGTCTGGAAAACAAGGACAATACCATCAGAGTGGAGAAAAGGAATAATTGTCAAATTGCCCAAGAAGGGAGATCTTGCAATAATTGGAGATGAATAACTCTTCTCTCAGTTCCCAGCAAAATACTAGGCAGGATAATTATACAGAGAATCTCAAAAGCAGTAGACCACAAACTGAGGAAAGAACAAGCAGGATTTAGAAAGAACAGAAGATGTGTAGATCATATATTTACCCTCAGGAACATTATAGAGCAGTGCTCAGAATGGCAAAGACAGATGTACATTAATTTCGTTGATTTTGAAAAGGCTTTTGACAGTATACATAGGGACAGTTTATGGAAAATACTGAGGGCTTATGGAATTCCAAGCTGCATAGTGTCAATCATAAAAAGCCTTTATGCCAACTTTAGGTGCAGCATTGGGCAGAGCAACCTAACCTTTGAAGTGAAGACAGGAGTACGACAGGGATGCCCCTTATCAACCACTCTATTTTTAACAGTCATAGACTGGGTGATGTGCCAGACAACAGAGGGCAATCCAAGAGGAATAAGATGGACTACATTTTCTACATTGGAAGATCTGGAATATGCAGATGACATTGCACTGCTAGCACATTCACATCAACACATCCAGGAAAAAAACGGATAGACTTAATAAGTATAGCCAGCAGATGGGCTTGAACATCAACCTAAAGAAGACAGAGGTCATGACGCTCAATGTGAGCAACCCTGAGCCCATATCAGTAAGGAATCAGCAACTGGAACAGACAGATGCCTTCACATACCTAGGATGCATAGTAACACCAGACGGTGGAGCAAGCTAAGACATCAACAACAGAATGAACAAAGCAAGAACAGCCTTTTTTAGTCTAAACAACATCTGGAAGTCCTCTCAGTACAGCACAAGCACAAAATTAGGATTATATCAGAGCTGTGTGCTTTCTGTGCTTCTCTATGGCGCGGAGAGCTGGAGATTTACAGAGAAGGAAATGTCGAAATTGTCCTCTTTTCACACAACATGCCTAAGAAAAATTATCCGAATCTTTTGGCCGAATATCATCACCAACCAAGATCTGCTTACTCGGAGCAAGCAAGAGGACATGCACACCATCATAGCTGGCAGACGCTGGAGCTGGGTTGGCCATGTCCTCAGAAGAGACCCCGATGCCATCACAAGAACAGCTATGCTATGGACCCCTGAAGGAAAACGAAAGAGAGACCGACCAAAAACAACTTGGCGGAGGACTGTGGAGGCTGAGATGCAAAGAATGAACCAGAGTTGGGGCACTGTACGAAGGATGGCCGCCGACCGAGCAAAGTGGAATCAATTTGTTGTTGCCCTACAAGACGCCACCATGCGTAATGGCCACTGACTGCTTTGACGGTCGGCGGCTAAGGATCAAAGAAGAAGAAATTGCCCAAAGTTGACCAAAATGAGTTCGAAAATTAAGTTGCTAAAGTTGACCAAAATGCGTTCGCAACTACATAAAATCTGTTCGCTATCGCCCAAATTCAACCAAAATGAGTTTGAAAATTGCCCAAAAGAAGCCCCAAGAAACTTTTGATTTTGAAAATATTTTAGTTTTCAGGTGTTCAGGTAAAAGGATACAGACCTGTAATATAAGTGATCATCACTACCCTTCAGCTCCCTAAGGAACACAGGCCTTCAACAAATTTATGTTACGTCTTCCTGTGTTGTGCCATCTGCTTAAGTACCGTCAATGTCTTCACTATCCCATTTATGTTTTCCTGTGTTGTACAGTCTGCTCAAGTATCGTCTATGTCTTCACTATCCCATTTATGTCTGTCCCCAGTTTCCGTCTCTATGTATCCCGAGGTCTCCCTCTGTTTCTAAAACAAATATACTAATGTTTTCATCTCTAGCTGTATAATGAGCATTAGACTAAAATCATTTTTTGTTTTTGGTCAACTAATAAATTACAATTGAGTAATTCAGTTATCTTCATTCATCATTCCTTTTGGACCAACATTCTGCAATGGTTGCTATCCATCAATTTCTATTTTCAGCCATTTTTCTTCTCAACTTACTTATGACGTTCTGATTGCTCTGGTTTCCACTTCTATTGCTCTCCTCCTAATTCTTCTCTCCCCCTGCAGATGTTAGAGGAAGGCAAGCATGGGTATGCTGGTTGGTTGTCTCCAGAGGGTATGCCCTATCCAACTCCACTTTCTCTTTTTAGTATTATATTTTCAGCACTGTCCTGGATGTTGTCTAGTGTTCACTTCCATAGGTCTGTATTTGTTGTTACCTCCGTCCATTTAATAGGTAGGATGGTGAAAGTCTAGAGTCTGGCAACGTGCTACATTTGCTAACCCCTCAGGATCTTCTATCAGCAGGTTTCCTCGGTGTCTGTTCTATCCATCTCCAACGTCTTCTTCTCAATGCAAGAGCATGTGAATATGTGGTGCAGAGTTCCTGTAAGGGAACCAGCTACAGTGGTGGCTCTATGCTCCATAAGGAGCAAACAGGAAGATGATGATGATTCTACTCTTCATCCTTACTTAGTCATTCTTCTACCCTGGGGTGTAGAGATTTGCCACAGAGAGAGCGCCATACTATCCTATCAGCTGTCTTCCTCCTGGCCTGATTCCAATCTAGTCCTCGATCATTCAGAGATTGTCTAATGTTGTCCTCGCAGAGCACTCTGGGTCATCCTGGATGTCTGGATCCCTGGCTCTTAGTTTCCCATACTTGTCCTGGTAGCCGATCTTCTCCCATTCTGCAGACATGGCCAAACCATCATAATTGGGACTGTTCTACTTGGATCTGCAGGGGCTGGGTTTTGAAAGGCAAATCTTCCATCTGATGTTGTTAACCTAAACGCTTTAAAAAATAATAATAATAAAATAAAAAGAAATTACCCAGTGGAAGATGCTTGTGGATTACTTTGGCAAAATGGAGGGAGGTCGTCACTGTTGCATGTGCTACTTTTGACCTGAAAGCAGTGGGCAATGAACTTCAACTCTCATTGAAATAAATAAGTGACAGAAACAATCATCAGTTTTGTTTACATAGTTTTAATATGGAAGAGGAGTCAGAAATAAAGAATGACAGAAATCAATAGAACAGCATGACAGACATGAAAAGATAGAAAGAATGTGAGCAAGAGTCTGAGATAAAATTAAGAGAATAACTAGACACACTTATAGACAGTGAACTAAAAAAACTTAAGGTAATTAACCTTATTTTTGTGTTGTACTAATTCCACAATTATTATTCAACTTTGTCCAGCCAATTCAATGTTTAATGCTGAACTAGTTGAGAATACTTATTCTTGTAAAGCAAGAAGTATAGAGAAAATATAGGGCATAAAGAGAGCTAGTTATACTATCTCTACAAGGCAGTTCTTAAGTAGTCAGACTGTACATTGTGAAACCCTCCTCCAAGATCTGCAATCTTACAAATGTATAGGCAGCGACACACACATATCAAGAGAAACGGTTTCATGTTAAAAATACAAGAAGCCACATTGGTTTTATGACACTGTCAAGTCTTTTTCTTCTTCTTTACACACTATGCCTGATGGTATAGGTGACCATGCTTCTCAGCAACTTTCTGTCTTTTTTTTTTTTTTTTTTAAATTAATGAAGATAAACAGAAATCACGTTCAACCTCTGATGGGTTATAATTAGGATATATATTGTTTTCAATTCCAAATAATATGAACAACTGCCGACATAAGAAAGTGGCATCACATTTGAAAATAGGGATACTCACAATTGTGCTTAGGCCTATACGTTAAATAATAAAATAAAAAACAAACAAACAAACAAAATCAAGAAGAAACTATGAACAAGAATAATATTAAGGTGGAGGGGTGTATAGGCCTGGTGGTTCTAGTTATATAACAGACTTTACCAGATATTTAATTGACTTTCATCTGTTTAAAGTCACATGCATTGTAAGAACGGCATCAGACCTTCACATTCCCAGCCACTATATATTAACATGTGTTCGTGTTAGATATTGTTTGACTATATTATGCAGTTCCCTAGTGGTCTGTCTATTCTCAAACACCTCCTCTATATTTATAGGTAAGTTGGATGCCTGCAAATAATCCAATATTGGTATTCTCATTTGGTCATACCTCTTACACTTTAACAAGAAATGTTCTATATTATTGTCTTGAAGACATCCTGCACAGTAAGGTTCTTCTATTCTGAAATAGCCTTTTCCCAGCTGTAGTCTGAGAAGTTTCTTATTACTGGGAATTTTCAATTCCCTAGATATCTGACATTTTCTTGTTGGAGCCCTGAACATCTTATATGCATGTCTTCCTTTCAGATTTTTATCCCACTCTGCTTTCCATTCATCTGTTATTAAATCTTTAATTAAACTCTTAATTTCTGATTTACTCATCCCTACATTTATTAGATTTTTATCAGATCTACCTTTCTTGGCTTCTTTATCTGCCTTTTCATTTCCTTCTATGCTAACATGTGAAGGTATCCAAGCAATTAATACTGAACATCCTCTGGAATATAAGTATGTAGTAGCCAGAAAAATCTCCTCTGCTATATCAGGTCTACTACATTCTCGTAAGTTTCTAATTGCTTTAATTATTGAAAGAGAGTCAGTTAAAACTGTTAATTTTTTGGGAGGGTTATTAGAGAATATTTCTAGTGCTTTTAGTATTGCCACCATCTCTGCAGTGAAAATGGATGTATTTTCCGTGATGTTCTATTCTTTTGCCATTTTCCATATTGGAATATATATTCCTATCCCCAATTTGTCATCCTCTCCCTTGGATCCATCTGTGTACACAGTAATGCTGTCTTTTGATATTTGTTGTATATATTTATTGGCTGTGTTTTTAATATTTTCTATATTATTTGTTTTCTTAAGTATTTCTGCTAGGTGGTAGTCCGTGTCTGGTTTCTTGATCTCCCAGGGCGGAATCACTGGCTTGTATTCACAACTGTTATTAATTGATGTAATTAATGTATCCAGATGGACAATTTCCTCCATACACTTCCATCCTGTGGGGTATCTAGTGGTATTTATTGGCTTGGCCTGAGTTGTTAGTTGGCATCTGGTAAAAGCTGTATGTGCTGGGTGAGACTTATCCAACATAACTCTGTTCATGTAATTTAGTCTTAACTCCTTTCTCCGTAATTCCAAGGGTATGATTCCTAAAGCCACCTCTATAGCTCCCATTGATGTTGATCTGATTGCACCTGCTATTGTACATAAAGCCTGATGCTGAATTCTGTCTAATTTAATCTTGTTACTGTGTGCAGCAGAGTCATATATTATACTTCCATAATCTATTTTTCCTCTAATAAAAGATTTATAAAAAGTGAGCATTGTCTTAGTGCTTGCACCCCATCCATTACCTTTCAAATATCTTAATAAGTTAGTCAATCCTCTGCAAGACTCCACTAGTTTATCTGTGTTTATTCCAGTTCAGCTGTTGGTCCAATATCATTCCTAGATATCGAGTGGTTTGAACTGTTTTAATGTTTTGCCCTTGGATATTTATATCTATAATTTTATTTTTTACAACCCTACCTTTACTGAAGATCATTCCCAATGTTTTATTTGAATTCAGCTGAAAACCCCATTTTGTCATCCTTTTACATACTTTATTTATTTGCTTCTGTAGATCCTTATATAATTTTGGCAGATGTCTCCCAGTCCTCCATATAGCAACATCATCTGCAAACTGTGACAATTTATTTGTTATATCATTAAATTCCTCACCTAAATCATTTACCATTATTGTAAAAATTGAAGAAGACATTACTGATCCTTGGGGTATTCCATTTTGTTGTTCATACAGTTCTGATCTATCATTGTTTACCTGAACAGTGAAATATTTATCTTGCAGAAAATTCTCTAAATAATTATACATTTTACCGGTTACTCCTATCTTCTTTATTTTAAAGAGAGCACCCTCTCTCCAGCATTCATCAT
This sequence comes from Oreohelix idahoensis, assembly GCA_024509875.1. Taxonomy (NCBI): domain Eukaryota; kingdom Metazoa; phylum Mollusca; class Gastropoda; order Stylommatophora; family Oreohelicidae; genus Oreohelix; species Oreohelix idahoensis. The sequence continues at coordinate 366,201 of JAMPIV010008388.1, forward strand.
AAGCCCTAGCTATATCTAAAAATCACCCGTGTGTTACCGGGGCCCGAAAGGGGAGCAAAGAATAGTAACACTGCACCCTACCACGCATGTCGTAAAAAGCGACTAAGGAGGGTTGGGTATGGGGCTGTTTACCCCATCCCGTAAAAACTTCGCACAGTGGGCTGATCACCTGCTTGCCAACCAATCTGATTACGGAAACAATGATAGATTGTTTGGTCTGTTTTTGTTCCACAAAGACGCCACTAGGCGTGGTGGAAACAGCGATAGATTGAACAATTTGTTGTTGCCCTAAGACGCTACTAGGCGTACTGGCCACATACTGCTTTGCCGGTTGGTGGCTAAGGATGGAAGAAGAAGAAGATATCTAAAAATACTACCACAGTTTTTTCTTTCTTTTGAAATCCTGATTTTACTTCATGTTCCAATTTAATTATCTGATCCATAGTGCATCTGTTCTTCCTAAATCCTGACTGAGTTTGATTATATAAATTATTCTTTTCCAAATAAAACTTTAATCTTTTATTTACTATGGTTTCTAATATTTTACCTAGATGGGAAGTTAAAGAAATTGGCCTGTATGAACTGGCATCATGGGCATCTTTTTCTGGTTTTAGTATTGGAATAATTACTGCTGTTTTCCTATTTTTTTTTATCTGTCTCCAGTACTGTGTGTAATATAATACATTAAAATGCGAAACTACACATTGTAATATAATACATTAAAATACGAAACTACACATGTACGAGCATTCTGTAAATAAAGATGGCAGCAAACTGATCACGCTTTAGTGTGTGCATGGGGAAACTTATGTGTGCTTGTGAAGATGACGTAGTAACGCTTATATACATACATCATAACATTACATGATGGCAGCGGCCGATACCGGACCGACGAAAAACAGCTACACGATAACACGTTAGTACAGTTTGTTCGGCTAATTTTCATCGTTGAGGTCAACCATGGCGGCTAAACACTACCGCAGCGCACCCCAAATGCGATTTGCCGGTCGAGATGATAAGAGTGAAGCTTTCCTATTATGGCGCCAACGCATAGATCTCTACTCCAAGACCACTGGTCTGGAGGGTCAAGCCTTAACTCCATATATTCTAGAAGCATTGGACGATGAAGGTTTGAAAATTTACAATAGTTTTGCTACCGCCATGCCCGTTGAGTTGGCAACCAACCCCGTAGCCATATTGGACGAATTTGAAAAACGTCTGATCATAAAGCACACAAACTTCAGAGCGGCAAGATTAGAACTTCACCACCTGCGACAGAAACCAGATGAAAGTCTAGACGATTTCTTCACTCGCATTAAGGAGAAAACAAGTGTATGTAAATTTAGCAAAGAAGAGGAAAAAGAGCGAATTATTGAACAGATCCTTCTTAGCACACCAATGCCAGAGTTCCAGAAATGGCTACTGAGCCAGAGTGATACACTAACTTTACAACAACTTCTGGATGAAGGCAGGAAACACGAGGCACAAACACTAAACATTAAACAAATTCAGCAAGGTACAGTAGCAGCCCAGGTGGATGCAGTAAAAAGCTATAAACCTAAACACCACAAAGCAACTGGTATTAAGCAACAAGGAAAACACAACACAAGCAGAGGTGCTATGTGTAAATGTTGTGGCCTAAACCACATACAAAACCACTGTCCAGCTAAAGACTCTACATATCATTACTGCAGAAAGAGGGGCCACTGGACAAAATTGTGTTTCAAGAGGAAACAAGACAGTGCTCAACACAAAATTCACAGCAGAGAGTCATCAAAACAAACACATTCTATGATGACTGAGGACTTTGACTCCAGTGAAGAAAGTGATCCTTCCACTTTTGATATTGTGAAGGTACTAACTTTCAGCAACGAATCAAAGAGAACGCAGGCTTTCTGCAAGGTACAATTCAGAATACCAGGGATTAAAATGCACAAAGAAAGATATATTCGTTTCAAGATAGACACAGGTGCCCAAGGAAACACTTTACCCTTAAGAATATTCAGGCAGATCATGCCTGACAAGGTGGATGAGCAAGGATTTCCCACAAGGGATGTAAAAAGTAGGAGTGGCAAGACAAAGCTAAGAGCTTACAATGGAACAAATATAGACTGTTTCGGAGCAGTAACACTTGAATGTTCATACAGAGACTCTGAATGGACATCGTCAACATTTTACTTGGTAGATGTTGAAGGACCTGCAATTTTGGGTTTACCAATGTGCGAAGAGCTGAGTGTGGTAACTATTAACAACATTAAAGCTGACAAAAGAGAACATCTTACTCTACACATCACTGGAGTAGACGACCTTAAACAGCGATTCCCAGAACAGTTTGACAGAATAGGCAAACTTCCGGGAAAGGCAAGATTTTTTTAAAAAGACAAAGCTGAACCAAAGATAGACCCACCTAGAAAGTATCCTATACATGTTAAACAGAAACTTGCCACAGAACTAGAAAAGATGGTGCAGAATGACATTATTAGAAAGGTTGAAGAGCATTCTGATTGGTGTAGTAGTATCACAACTGTTTTGAAACAGGATGGTTCCCTTCGGGTTTGCCTTGACCCAAAACATTTAAACAACAGTCTAAAGCGCTGTCCACACAAAATGCATACAGTGGAAGAGATAACTCACAGATTCCACAATGCCAGATATTTTTCTAAACTAGATGCTGTACACGGATACTGGAGTGTTGAGATAGCAGAGGAAAGTCAACCCCTTACAACTTTTCGAACACCATTCAGCCGATATTGTTTCAAGAGACTCCCATTTGGTTTGAATGTATCACAAGACATCTTTCAACAGAAGACTGACAACATTGTTGAGCAATGTTCTGGCACAGTGGCTATTGCGGATGACATTGTAGTATACGGCAGGTCAGAACAAGAACATGACCGTAACTTGATTAACTTGATGCATGTAGCACAGGCCCATGGGCTAACATTCAACAGCAAAAAGTGTACAATTAAGGCAACTGAGATACAATTTTTTGGATTGTGTACACCAAGAATGGTGTAAAACCAGACCCTACAAAGGTTGAAGATATTCATGACATGCCAACACCAGCTACAAAGAAGGAACTGCAACAATTCTTAGATGCTGTCAACTTCTTAGCACAATTCATACCAAATTTGTCAGCTGCTGCAGAACCTTTGCGATCTCTACTACAGAATGAAACTCCGTATGAATGGTCAGAAGACTACCAACACATATTCAACCATTTGAAGACCCTCATATCATCTGATGCATGCTTGAAATACTATGATATGCAAGCACCCACTTTTTTCATGGTTGATTCCAGTCTGAAAGGCCTAGGAGCAGCACTTTTGCAACCAGACAAAAATCCTGAAGGACACTATGCCAAAGAACTTCATCCTGTAGCTTACGCAAGCAAATCATTAAGTTCTGGCGAAAAGAAACTTGCAAACATTGAAAGAGAAATGCTAGCTGTACGTTTTGGAGTCAAACGCTTCCACACATTTCTTTTCAACCGCCCATTTACAATTCTCTCAGATCACAAGCCACTTGAGATGATTCATAAAAAACCAATAGCTTCAGCACCACCACGACTACAAGCTCTATTATTGGAAACACAAGGTTATGATTTTAATATTCAGTATATCCCAGGAAATTAATATTAGACAAACATAAAGGTATGTTTTCAGGCACTCGTAAGAAATAAAGAAGTAGAACACTTGGACAACAGAAAAACAACAGACGTGAGTGGCTTACCCAGGGTTCGAACCCCGTACCTTCCGTACGACAACTCCGCCTAGCTATCAAGCGAATCACACTGACCCCACGGCCAGCTAGGCATCCCCAAAAAAGGATGCTTTACTGACTAGTCATCAGTGTGAAATACAAGACAACACCGGAAGTATACAGTGGGCAACTCAGCCCATTAATGACGCAATCACTTCTGTTGTTCCTCTATACAGCAGTATATGTCAGTCCAAACAAGACAAAGACCTTGATACTGTGTCCAGTAAATGATAGAAGACTTAAGGACAGTAGTATAGAACAGAGGGTAGGTTTCTGGTATTGTATAAACATTAATAACACATAAGGAAGGGAAACCCGAGGCCTGTAAACAGTAAATTAATATTAGACAAACATAAAGGTATGTTTTCAGGCACTCGTAAGAAATAAAGAAGTAGAACACTTGGACAACAGAAAAAAACAGACGTGAGTGGCTTACCCAGGGTTCGAACCCCGTACCTTCCGTACGACAACTCCGCCTAGCTATCAAGCGAATCACACTGACCCCACGGCCAGCTAGGCATCCCCAAAAAAAAGATGCTTTGCTGGCTATTTATCAGTACGAAACACACAAGATAACACCGGAAGTATACAGTGGGCAACTCAGCCCTTAAATGACGCAATCACTTCTGTTGTTCTCCTATTAACAGTATGTGTCAGTCCAAACAAGACAAAGACCTTGATACTGGGTCCAGTAAATAGTAGAAGACTTAAGGACATTAGTATAGAACAGAGGGTAGGTTTCTGGTATTGTATAAACATAAATAACACATAAGGAAGGGAAACCCGAGGCCTGTAAACAGTAAATTAATATTAGACAAACATAAAGGTATGTTTTTTCAGGCACTCGTAAGAAATAAAGAAGTAGAACACTTGGACAACAGAAAAACAACAGACGTGAGTGGCTTACCCAGGGTTCGAACCCCGTACCTTCCGTACGACAACTCCGCCTAGCTATCAAGCGAATCACACTGACCCCACGGCCAGCTAGGCATCCCCAAAAAAAGATGCTTTGCTGGCTATTTATCAGTACGAAACACACAAGATAACACCGGAAGTATACAGTGGGCAACTCAGCCCTTAAATGACGCAATCACTTCTGTTGTTCTCCTATTAACAGTATGTGTCAGTCCAAACAAGACAAAGACCTTGATACTGGGTCCAGTAAATAGTAGAAGACTTAAGGACATTAGTATAGAACAGAGGGTAGGTTTCTGGTATTGTATAAACATAAATAACACATAAGGAAGGGAAACCCGAGGCCTGTAAACAGTAAATTAATATTAGACAAACATAAAGGTATGTTTTCAGGCACTCGTAAGAAATAAAGAAGTAGAACACTTGGACAACAGAAAAACAACAGACGTGAGTGGCTTACCCAGGGTTCGAACCCCGTACCTTCCGTACGACAACTCCGCCTAGCTATCAAGCGAATCACACTGACCCCACGGCCAGCTAGGCATCCCCAAAAAAGATGCTTTGCTGGCTATTTATCAGTACGAAACACAAGATAACACCGGAAGTATACAGTGGGCAACTCAGCCCTTAAATGACGCAATCACTTCTGTTGTTTCTCCTATTAACAGTATGTGTCAGTCCAAACAAGACAAAGACCTTGATACTGGGTCCAGTAAATAGTAGAAGACTTAAGGACATTAGTATAGAACAGAGGGTAGGTTTCTGGTATTGTATAAACATAAATAACACATAAGGAAGGGAAACCCGAGGCCTGTAAACAGTAAATTAATATTAGACAAACATAAAGGTATGTTTTCAGGCACTCGTAAGAAATAAAGAAGTAGAACACTTGGACAACAGAAAAACAACAGACGTGAGTGGCTTACCCAGGGTTCGAACCCCGTACCTTCCGTACGACAACTCCGCCTAGCTATCAAGCGAATCACACTGACCCCACGGCCAGCTAGGCATCCCCAAAAAAAAAGATGCTTTGCTGGCTATTTATCAGTACGAAACACACAAGATAACACCGGAAGTATACAGTGGGCAACTCAGCCCTTAAATGACGCAATCACTTCTGTTGTTCTCCTATTAACAGTATGTGTCAGTCCAAACAAGACAAAGACCTTGATACTGGGTCCAGTAAATAGTAGAAGACTTAAGGACATTAGTATAGAACAGAGGGTAGGTTTCTGGTATTGTATAAACATAAATAACACATAAGGAAGGGAAACCCGAGGCCTGTAAACAGTAAATTAATATTAGACAAAACATAAAGGTATGTTTTCAGGCACTCGTAAAAAAATAAAGAAGTAGAACACTTGGACAACAGAAAAACAACAGACGTGAGTGGCTTACCCAGGGTTCGAACCCCGTACCTTCCGTACGACAACTCCGCCTAGCTATCAAGCGAATCACACTGACCCCACGGCCAGCTAGGCATCCCCAAAAAAAGATGCTTTGCTGGCTATTTATCAGTACGAAACACACAAGAGAACACCGGAAGTATACAGTGGGCAACTCAGCCCTTAAATGACGCAATCACTTCTGTTGTTCTCCTATTAACAGTATGTGTCAGTCCAAACAAGACAAAGACCTTGATACTGGGTCCAGTAAATAGTAGAAGACTTAAGGACATTAGTATAGAACAGAGGGTAGGTTTCTGGTATTGTATAAACATAAATAACACATAAGGAAGGGAAACCCGAGGCCTGTAAACAGTAAATTAATATTAGACAAACATAAAGGTATGTTTTCAGGCACTCGTAAGAAATAAAGAAGTAGAACACTTGGACAACAGAAAAAACAACAGACGTGAGTGGCTTACCCAGGGTTCGAACCCCGTACCTTCCGTACGACAACTCCGCCTAGCTATCAAGCGAATCACACTGACCCCACGGCCAGCTAGGCATCCCCAAAAAAAGATGCTTTGCTGGCTATTTATCAGTACGAAACACACAAGATAACACCGGAAGTATACAGTGGGCAACTCAGCCCTTAAATGACGCAATCACTTCTGTTGTTCTCCTATTAACAGTATGTGTCAGTCCAAACAAGACAAAGACCTTGATACTGTGTCCAGTAAATAGTAGAAGACTTAAGGACATTAGTATAGAACAGAGGGTAGGTTTCTGGTATTGTATAAACATAAATAACACATAAGGAAGGGAAACCCGAGGCCTGTAAACAGTAAATTAATATTAGACAAACATAAAGGTATGTTTTCAGGCACTCGTAAGAAATAAAGAAGTAGAACACTTGGACAACAACAGAAAAAACAACAGACGTGAGTGGCTTACCCAGGGTTCGAACCCCGTACCTTCCGTACGACAACTCCGCCTAGCTATCAAGCGAATCACACTGACCCCACGGCCAGCTAGGCATCCCCAAAAAAAGATGCTTTGCTGGCTATTTATCAGTACGAAACACACAAGATAACACCGGAAGTATACAGTGGGCAACTCAGCCCTTAAATGACGCAATCACTTCTGTTGTTCCTCTATTAACAGTATGTGTCAGTCCAAACAAGACAAAGACCTTGATACTGGGTCCAGTAAATAGTAGAAGACTTAAGGACATTAGTATAGAACAGAGGGTAGGTTTCTGGTATTGTATAAACATAAATAACACATAAGGAAGGGAAACCCGAGGCCTGTAAACAGTAAATTAATATTAGACAAACATAAAGGTATGTTTTCAGGCACTCGTAAGAAATAAAGAAGTAGAACACTTGGACAACAGAAAAACAACAGACGTGAGTGGCTTACCCAGGGTTCGAACCCCGTACCTTCCGTACGACAACTCCGCCTAGCTATCAAGCGAATCACACTGACCCCACGGCCAGCTAGGCATCCCCAAAAAAAGATGCTTTGCTGGCTATTTATCAGTACGAAACACACAAGATAACACCGGAAGTATACAGTGGGCAACTCAGCCCCTTAATGACGCAATCACTTCTGTTGTTCCTCTATTAACAGTATGTGTCAGTCCAAACAAGACAAAGACCTTGATACTGTGTCCAGTAAATAGTAGAAGACTTAAGGACATTAGTATAGAACAGAGGGTAGGTTTCTGGTATTGTATAAACATAAATAACACATAAGGAAGGGAAACCCGAGGCCTGTAAACAGTAAATTAATATTAGACAAACATAAAGGTATGTTTTCAGGCACTCGTAAGAAATAAAGAAGTAGAACACTTGGACAACAGAAAAAACAACAGACGTGAGTGGCTTACCCAGGGTTCGAACCCCGTACCTTCCGTACGACAACTCCGCCTAGCTATCAAGCGAATCACACTGACCCCACGGCCAGCTAGGCATCCCCAAAAAAGGATGCTTTACTGACTAGTCATCAATGTGAAATACAAGACAACACCGGAAGTATACAGTGGGCAACTCAGCCCATTAATGACGCAATCACTTCTGTTGTTCTCCTCTATACAGCAGTATATGTCAGTCCAAACAAGACAAAGACCTTGATACTGTGTCCAGTAAATGATAGAAGACTTAAGGACAGTAGTATAGAACAGAGGGTAGGTTTCTGGTATTGTATAAACATTAATAACACATAAGGAAGGGAAACCCGAGGCCTGTAAACAGTAAATTAATATTAGACAAACATAAAGGTATGTTTTCAGGCACTCGTAAGAAATAAAGAAGTAGAACACTTGGACAACAGAAAAACAACAGAACCCCGTACGTGAGTGGCTTACCCAGGGTTCGAACCCCGTACCTTCCGTACGACAACTCCGCCTAGCTATCAAGCGAATCACACTGACCCCACGGCCAGCTAGGCATCCCCAAAAAAGGATGCTTTACTTCTTCATCAGTGTTCTTACAAGATAACACCGGAAGTATACAGCGGGCAACTCAGCCCTTTAATGACGCAATCACTTCTGTTGTTCACCTATTACCAGTATGTGTCAGTCCAAACAAGACAAAGACCTTGATACTGTGTCCCTTGATAGAAGACTTAAGGTTATTTATGTTTTGTTTTTACAATACCAGTTGTACCCTCTGTTCTATACTACTGTCCTTAAGTCTTCTATCATTTACTGGACACAGTATCAAGGTCTTTGTCTTGTTTGGACTGACATATACTGCTGATTAGAGGAACAACAGAAGTGATTGCGTCATTAAAGGGCTGAGTTGCCCACTGTATACTTCCGGTGTTGTCTTGTATTTCACACTGATGACTAGTCAGTAAAGCATCCTTTTTTGGGGATGCCTAGCTGGCCGTGGGGTCAGTGTGATTCGCTTGATAGCTAGGCGGAGTTGTCGTACGGAAGGTACGGGGTTCGAACCCTGGGTAAGCCACTCACGTCTGTTGTTTTTCTGTTGTCCAAGTGTTCTACTTCTTTATTTCTTACGAGTGCCTGAAAACATACCTTTATGTTTGTCTAATATTAATTTACTGTTTACAGGCCTCGGGTTTCCCTTCCTTATGTGTTATTAATGTTTATACAATACCAGAAACCTACCCTCTGTTCTATACTACTGTCCTTAAGTCTTCTATCATTTACTGGACACAGTATCAAGGTCTTTGTCTTGTTTGGACTGACATATACTGCTGTATAGAGGAACAACAGAAGTGATTGCGTCATTAATGGGCTGAGTTGCCCACTGTATACTTCCGGTGTTATCTTGTGTGTTTCGTACAGTAAAGCATCTTTTTTGGGGATGCCTAGCTGGCCGTGGGGTCAGTGTGATTCGCTTGATAGCTAGGCGGAGTTGTCGTACGGAAGGTACGGGGTTCGAACCCTGGGTAAGCCACTCACGTCTGTTGTTTTTCTGTTGTCCAAGTGTTCTACTTCTTTATTTCTTACGAGTGCCTGAAAACATACCTTTATGTTTGTCTAATATTAATTTACTGTTTACAGGCCTCGGGTTTCCCTTCCTTATGTGTTATTAATGTTTATACAATACCAGAAACCTACCCTCTGTTCTATACTACTGTCCTTAAGTCTTCTACTATTTACTGGACACAGTATCAAGGTCTTTGTCTTGTTTGGACTGACATATACTGCTGTATAGAGGAACAACAACAGAAGTGATTGCGTCATTTAAGGGCTGAGTTGCCCACTGTATACTTCCGGTGTTGTCTTGTGTGTTTCGGACTGATAGCTAGGCGGAGTTGTCGTACGGAAGGTACGGGGTTCGAACCCTGGGTAAGCCACTCACGTCTGTTGTTTTTCTGTTGTCCAAGTGTTCTACTTCTTTATTTCTTACGAGTGCCTGAAAAACATACCTTTATGTTTGTCTAATATTAATTTACTGTTTACAGGCCTCGGGTTTCCCTTCCTTATGTGTTATTAATGTTTATACAATACCAGAAACCTACCCTCTGTTCTATACTACTGTCCTTAAGTCTTCTATCATTTACTGGACACAGTATCAAGGTCTTTGTCTTGTTTGGACTGACATATACTGCTGTATAGAGGAACAACAGAAGTGATTGCGTCATTAATGGGCTGAGTTGCCCACTGTATACTTCCGGTGTTGTCTTGTATTTCACACTGATGACTAGTCAGTAAAGCATCCTTTTTTTGGGGATGCCTAGCTGGCCGTGGGGTCAGTGTGATTCGCTTGATAGCTAGGCGGAGTTGTCGTACGGAAGGTACGGGGTTCGAACCCTGGGTAAGCCACTCACGTCTGTTGTTTTTCTGTTGTCCAAGTGTTCTACTTCTTTATTTCTTACGAGTGCCTGAAAAACATACCTTTATGTTTGTCTAATATTAATTTACTGTTTACAGGCCTCGGGTTTCCCTTCCTTATGTGTTATTAATGTTTATACAATACCAGAAACCTACCCTCTGTTCTATACTACTGTCCTTAAGTCTTCTATCATTTACTGGACACAGTATCAAGGTCTTTGTCTTGTTTGGACTGACATATACTGCTGTATAGAGGAACAACAGAAGTGATTGCGTCATTAATGGGCTGAGTTGCCCACTGTATACTTCCGGTGTTGTCTTGTATTTCACACTGATGACTAGTCAGTAAAGCATCCTTTTTTGGGGATGCCTAGCTGGCCGTGGGGTCAGTGTGATTCGCTTGATAGCTAGGCGGAGTTGTCGTACGGAAGGTACGGGGTTCGAACCCTGGGTAAGCCACTCACGTCTGTTGTTTTTCTGTTGTCCAAGTGTTCTACTTCTTTATTTCTTACGAGTGCCTGAAAACATACCTTTATGTTTGTCTAATATTAATTTACTGTTTACAGGCCTCGGGTTTCCCTTCCTTATGTGTTATTAAAGTATATCCCAGGAGAGGATATAGGTCTTGCAGATGCTCTCAGCAGACTACCAAACCCCAACAAGATAGCAGATCTTACCCCAAACATTAAAGTTGATTTTGTCAAGTTTAGCGATAATCGGCTTGAACACAACAGAGAAGACACAATGAGAGATCCTATTCTTAACTCTCTCAAAGAATTGATATACCATGGATGGCCAATCTCTATCAGGGAAGTTCAAACACACATCCGTCCATACTACTCTATGAGGGACGAATTAAGCATCGAAGATGGTCTAATCCTTAAAGGAGATCGCATTATTATACCAGAAATACAACGCGATATCATCCTTAAACAGCTCCATAATAGTCACCTTGGTATTGTGAAGACACAACCGAGAGCAAAGAAAGATGTTTACTGGCCACAGATAAACAAGGACATAGAAACACTATGTAAAAACTGTTCAATTTGCCAAGAACATGCCAATAGGCAGTGCAGAGAACCTCTCATACCGTCAGACATACCATTGAGCCCTTGGAGCATCATAGGGACTGATATTTTCTCCATCGACAGTAATGACTACCTTATCATTGCTGATTATTACAGCAAATTTCCCATCATTGAGAAACTTCCACAACCCTCACCATCAGCTGTTATTGCAGACATTACAAAGAAGTATTGCAGCATATTTGGCATCCCAGATGAAATTAGATCTGACAACGGTCCACATTTCTCAGGTCAAGCATTGTCGTAAATTTATTTTGAGAGAAAAGAGTCTTAGAAATAGTAGTCCGGTTTAGAGTGTAGAATGATGGTGAAGAGCTCAGTGATAGAAATGTAGAGAGTAAATAGATGCTTCACAGAGTGCTGGAGGAGAGTAAAGACAGACTTATTTACGACAAATCGTTTCTCTCAATCTTCTCTTCCACTCTCCTGGTCAAACAATTATTTGCCAGTTTTCCAGACACACACCTGCTCTCACACCGATTTGGTGCTTCAAACACACAGATGACGTGGATACAACTATCTTAAACAAATAGGGGAAATTTTGGGTTTTGGGTAGTCCAACACAATAACGATTAGGTTTATGTTGTTTATTAAAGTTAAAAAAACAATCACTACAATAATCATTTGTTTACAACAAGAATTATCAAAATTACAGAAAAATGCAAATAACAAGGTAGGGAGGGGGTGAAGAAGATTGGTATCGACTAAGCCCGTCCCGCTTATTAGACAAAGATAAACCCAGTCCAAAGATAAATAGTTATCAGGAACGTAGGTAAGTTAACCTAACAGTGAAGTTAATTACTCTGAAAGAGGTGTTTCAAAATTAGGTATAGGTGGTAGAAAAAACTCCTGTTCTTCCCAATTGTTCTTCCCTTTACTAAGCAAAAGAAAAGGAGGGGGGTTTAAAACAGAGTTTATCAAAAACTATCCCACTTAAAGGAACAATGCCGGGGATACAGAAAATGTATTACCCGGTAAGCAAGTTAACAAATGGGTTACAAAAAAAAGATTAGGTTTCCTGTCATTCATACACGCGCTAGTAAAGGCCTTCACTCATCTTGCTCTCACTTACCGATTGTGAAAAAAACTGGCACTCCATAGAATAACACAACAGCAGTTACACCTCAAACTAAATGTATGAGTGTTAGTTCAAGTTCCAGCCCCAGATTAGCGAGTAGGCGGTCAGCACATAAAAAGGATCCCGTAATCGCTGGAAAATGAATCTGTAATTGTGTCTCTTTTCTTAATAACAGTTTCTATGGGAGGGCACGGTCTCTGATACTGGGGTGAGGATGGTGTGGTCTATTTGACTTTGCCGCTGATAATAAAATTCTTACGCGTGCTTATACACTTTATCTGTGAGGTATGGTTTAAGTCCAGGGAGAAAACTAGTCCCATCACTGTTCGGTAAATATGTATTCTCTCTCTGTGTCAGTAAACTAACAAAAGCTCGGGCCAGTGTTCTTCTTCCCGTTGCAACTTAATTTACTTGATGGTGTGTTAAATTTGTCTTTGGGTGTGCTTTCTTTGAAATAAGTTAGATAGCGGAATTCCAAACATAGAATCGCCTCAAAGATTAAAAATTTACACAGTCTCAACAAGTTCTGAGTCAGGGAGACTATACACACTGTTTATGCTTTGCTTTGCTTAGATTGATTTGCTTTATTGCTTTCTTAATGCTGGGATCGCACAGGTTACGATCACTCTGTATGAAAGAAAAAAAAACATGTAATATACCGAAAAACAAATAACATTCTAAAGCGCGATAAATTTCCCGTTAAGACTATTTTATATACGCTCGCATATTTAATTATGTATTTAATAAACACTGCGCGAGTTTTAGTGGTTAAAACACACATCTATAAATATAGGACTTAACTAAATTTATTAATTATAAATTCCTTCGCGACTTTAAAAGTTAATTTAAGCATTTAATATCTATTATCTTTTGGAAATAATATAGCAGGTATATCATTACATTTACAACTGGAACTATTGAGATGGTTTAATTTAATAGATTTAAATTAACACAAAATCCAGTGAAATAGAATGAATGAACTAGACCACTGATCACTTTACACAATATATATTTTACCGCTTTGCACAGAAATAGAATTCACTGCAAATATGTATAAAATCTATCACCTATTAGTAGAAGACTTGCTTATAAGCATTAGTATTAGCAGTGCTATTAAATATTATACAGTATTCGTTTAGTTAGTTTAGTTGGGTAGTCCATGTTTTGTGCGTGTATGAGTGGGCTGCAGTGTGTTCAACTAGTAGCTCTCACCTGTTTCTTTGACGAAAGCTTACAGTTTTCGTCCGGGAAAAGGGGGGGTAGTTTTGGGAGCTGCTGGGCGGCGCAGAACAGGTTACACAGTTAGCAGTCACGGCTGTGAGCGGGTATCGCAAAGCAGTCCCAGAAAATAATAATGAATGGGTGTTATGCGTGTGAAGTGAGAGTTGTGATGGGTTTTTTTCATTGTGGTGGTGGAAAAGAGAGGCACGTGTAAAATAGTACCAACGGGCTGATCACCCGTTTGCCAGTCACTTCGATTACGGAAACAACAGCAAATGGATTGATTTGCATGGTGGGAAAAGAGGAAGGTGTATAAAAGGTGGAGAAATGCGAGAAAAGGAAGGCGTGTCCTTTTAGATTTAGCGAGAGTGGCCTGTGAGTGTAGCCTTGGTGACTGTGTTTCAGTTCTGGAGCTATTAATATTGTTTAAGCCTTTGTAGGCAAGATATTCTATGCCCGGTGAGACGGGATGTTCTCTGGGTTTGCCATGGAGGCAAAGTGAATTATTACTGACTAGTGGATTAGCTAGTCGTGGGAGTCAGTAGTTAATTGGCTGTATGTCTTGAAGGCCCAGAACTGAATGTATGGGATGTAAGGGCCATGTTGAAGAAGGACTTGGGGTAAATGTCCTGAGAGAAACGAAGTGTGAATGGAAGTGATGTGCCTATATTGGATTATATTATCTATTCATTAACTTGACATATTCATCTCGAGTTTTGTCATAATAAATGTTCAGAACCGTTGGATAGTGTTCCAGACTTGTCAGTAACGTTGGCTTGAGTGAACATGTGACTGTTGTATTTACCACACAGTCATCATTTCACACCAGGTCTACGTCAATGAAAACATGAACCCGGAGAGAGCTGAAGAGTACAGGTGATGTGTATACCATCCCAAGACACATGCATCAAAATACACATACAATGTTTAGATTTCAAGAAAAACCCCATCAAGCACTCAACATATATATATATATAGTGAGATATTTTCATATAAATATATATGTTTGCTGGTTGGTGTAACATTTCTCCTGTGGAAAAAATAATTCACTTCATTCTATGTGTTAGGGTCAAGCTTAAACAGTGGTGGGATAAAACAGTAGAAGGAAATAAAGAAGCTAAAAAGAAGCCAGTGCCCACAGCAAACTTATTATTAACACTAGAAGGAAGTAATTCACTTTCTTTGGGCACGTTATAAGAAGGAGAAAGCTGGAATATAAAATAAGATTAAAAAGCTTGATCTAATTTCACTATAACAAACTTAACATAATAAACATAAGTCAAAAAAAAATATACTGTCAAATTCATTAACCGGATAAAATGCACATTCATATTCACATTAACGAATCTAATGCACGTGAAATTATTAATGTAATAACACATCATTTTAAGTATCTTTTTATCTACAACTTACATGACTTTCGGGTGCATCAACTTGTGAGCTACTTATCCTAACCATTGTCCTTTCCATGCTAAGATCTGTTCACAGCTTTGGAGAACTGATCTTGTTTTGATAAATTAAAATAATTGCATGTATAGGTCTGCAGAAAGCAGAGCAGAGATGAACAAAAACCATCAAATTTATAATTCATATTTTGACATTCAAACAAAACAACAACTATGCATGTCATTCTGAGCTCAGGTAACCATCGCTGACCATAAACTGTAATAAGGAACTGCTAGGAAAGGGGGTTAACCAAACACCTATTGTCCATTCGTTCACTCCTGAAGGAAGAGAAATGATCCGTGCCGATGGCATGGACGAAATTAGATACCTGCCGGTGATTCAGAAAGTACCAACTTTGCTTTGTTGCGGAATTTATTGTCTCAGTATTTGGGGGGGGGGGGGGGGGGGGTGTTTGTGGTAACTAGATATTCGCAGACTGGTAATAAATAAGAGAAAAGGTTCAAGGGAGCAAGTTTTTAACAGTACTTGGCAGTAGAAATCAGTCTTTGAACCTCTGAACCGGCTTTCCTACCTTACATTCAGACTTTCATAAATCGACTGGCACGATGTATGTTTCCCGTCTATTTCAACTTTGCGCTGGCTATGAGCAAAACCAACAAACTTTCTCAGCTTTTCTTGTGAACAGTGGTTTCAAATAAGCATGTACCGGGTATCAAACAATTTCATCCTGTCGATAAGGTAAGTTTTCTTACTTATATTTTTTGTTTGTTTGCACAGAGCTAGCATCAGTTTTACTAACATTAATTATTAATTAAGCAGATACATTTTGATACAGATTTGCCTTATATTGAATATTGCTATTCAATCCATTATATTACATCCTTTTAATTTGTTACCGGGATCTCCACACTTTGTAGTTAGGCTACTGTCTCCCAATTTTTAAATCTGAAGACCTATCAACATAGTGCGTTATTTTGTTCATATTAAATAACTATTATTATACTTTATGGAATGATTATTGGATTACTTCAGTGTTGGTGTGGCTGTTGCTAATTGGATTTTTGTTTCTGATTGTTGTATTTTTCTAATTTATTTATGGCTGTGGTTAAGAAACTTTATAAAATAGAAGAGTAAACTGGTAAGAACATCTGTGTCAACATTTTTGTAAAGCCACTTTTAAATCAGTTTTTGTTGTTTACTCGACGAACACTTTTCTATCTGCAAAATTGTAAAATCAATTCTTTGTTCCAGAATTCAGAACAAATATGGCAAAAGCAGAACAAACCAAAAAGAAGTGCAGACAATACAGCGTGGAATATCTGAAATATGGATTTATTCCAGCACTAAATAACCAACAACTGCCATTGTGTCTATTATGTGAGAGGGCCTTTTCAAATGAGGTGATGAAACCTTCCAGACTACTTGAACATTTGAAAAAAATTGACCCAGATAAAACGGATAAAAGTTTGACATATTTTCAATCACTTCGTGAAAACTTTCAGAAACGTAAAACTGTCCGTGACAAGTTTGTCAACACTTCACAACAAAGCTGTGATGGTTTGCGAGCTTCATACAAAATTTCATTGCTGATAACTAAATCTGGAAAGTCTCACACAATCGCAGAAAATTTGATTTTGCCAGCTATAAGTGAGTTTGTGAGTACAGTTATGTATGTCACCTGAACAAATAATTAAAGCAATTCCGCTCAGCAATACCTCTGTTCAAAGAAGAATAGATGAAATGGCTGAGAATGTTGAAAATACATTGTGCAACATACTTAGGACAACAGAATTTGCATTGCAGTTGGATGAGTCAACTTTGCCGGGCAACGAATCTTTGCTTCTTCCCTATGTTCGCTTTGTAAAAGATGAAAGCTTGATTCAAGAGTTGTTATTTGCTAAGCAACTAGTAACTGATACAAAAGGAGAGTCAATATTTCGTGTAGTAGAGAAATGTTTCAAAGAGAAGGACATTCCGCTTACTGACATTCTTGCTTGTGCAACAGATGGGGCACCATCAATGATAGGTTGTTATCGCTGTTTATCGCTTTCTTAAAAGAAGCTGTACCTGGTATATTTACAATACATTGTGTAATTCACAGACAACATCTTGTTGCATAAATCTAAGTGATCGGCTTCACAAATCACTAAATACTGGTATCACAGTGATTAACAAAATCTCGACTATTTCGAGAGCTTTGTACTGAGAATGATGAACAGTTTGAACGTTTGCTGATGCACACAGAAGTCAGGTGGCTCTCAAAAGGAAATTGTCTGAGACGCTTTTATGCTCTTTTTGAAACTCTGGTAGAATTATTCAAAGACTCGCATGCTTCGCTCAGTACAGAACTAACGAATATCAGGCATGACATTGCATATGTGTCAGATTTACTCACAAAGTTTAACGAAATAAATCTACAACTGCAAGGAAATGATATTAAACGTATAAAAGTCAAATCTGTCGTCTCCACGTTTCTGGCCAAATTAACGCTATTCAAATGTAATATTGGCCGTCGCGAGTTAATCCAATTTCCCAGCTTCTTAGGGTTGGAAGAGAAAGACAAAATACCAGAGGATAATCTTCAAGTATATTGTGCACACCTAGATATGCTGCATAAAGACATGTCTCAGAGGATTCATGATCTTCTTTTGATCACGATTCCAGACTGGATAATAAATCCATTCCTGGACACGTGCAGTGAGGAACTAGGAAGGGTGGAAGAGGAGAACTGATATTGCTACAAAATGACGTTGAGCGTAAGCCAATGTTCAAGAAATCATATCAAGATTTTTGGTTGAGAAAGAAAGCTCTGAACGCTACCCTCCAGTGTGGGGAAAGGTTAAGATGTTCTGTATTGCCTTTCCAACATCGTATTTAATAGAGCATTGTTTCAGCGCGGTTGTCCAACTTTTTTCGAAGCAGAGAAACAGACTGCAGACTACTGAACGTGGGGATCTGAGACTCCTTCTAAGTAACTTTCAGCCTGATGTTGAGAAGCTGATATCACTACACCAGGCACATCCATCTCACTGAAGTTAAAAATGAAGTAAGTTTGCTACTAATTTACTTTCGCATACTGCTGTTTGTTTTACTGCATTAAGTAATTAAGTTTTTCTTTTTAAATTAAGTTAATAAATAAGCGTATCTGTAGCTTTATATTAGAATGTGATAAATTGAGCAATTAGTTGTTACTGTATTAACAGTTGCTCTTATTTTTCACTCTTTACATTTTTTTATGTACTGTGGGGAAATGCAGGGGGCGCTGGGGACATGCCCTGGGAGCCAAGGGGGCGGTGACCCAAAAAAGTTTGGGAAACACTGATTTAGAGGAACAATACTTTAACAATAAGTTAATACTTATAAGGCCTGTACTCATTATTCAAGTTCCTACCATCAATTAACATCATAAAATTATACCAAAGACAAGAGATGACAAAAAGTAGGAAAAGCCGAAGATATTTTATTTTACTTTAAAGTTTAATCAGCAAAGCTAACCCATTTAATTAGCAACCTTGCTTTTGGACCCACAGCTCCTTGTTCTAAACTGAGGTGATGCAGGTGACTATGCTATGCAAAAGACAATACTTCTTAGGTGGTAGAAACCAGCATTGTCACTCTGAATTTTGAAGAAAAAAAAACCTAGATATCGGCGACTTGGGCTATTTTGGGTGATTTGTGGGGTATTTGGGCGAAATTTAGGTAGCGTTCTTTAAACTAATGAAGGAAAATGATACCTAGACGTGACCCAAAAAACCTAGATCTGGGTGAATCCACCTAGTAGTGGCAACACTGGTAGAAACCTCTGACCTTGCTGGTATAGGTAGACTCCTGCATGGGGTTCAGGAGGAGTGGCTTTCTCACAAATTGAAACCAGCATATGAACCAACAAACCTGCCCCATCCCTAAAGCTTCTGACAGGCCACAGATATTTCTGTCATGTCACTACTGTTTCTAACAGGCCACTAAAGTTTCTGACAGGTCACTAACGTTTCTGACAGATCAATGATGTTTCTGACAGACCACTAAAGTTTCTGACAGGTCACTAACGTTTCTGACAGATCATTGATGTTTCTGATAGGCCATTAAAGTTTCTGACAGGCCATTAAAGTTCCTGACAGGTCACTAAAGTTTCTGACATGGCACTAACGTTTCTGACAGATCAATGATATTTCTGAAAGGCCACTATAGTTTCTGACAGGCCACTAACATTTCTGACTGATCACTGATGTTTCTGACAGGATACTAAAGTTTCTGACAGGTCACTAAAGTTTCTGACAGATCAATGATGTTTCTGACAGGCCACTAATGTTTCTGACAGATCACTGGTGTTTCTGACAGACCACTAAAGTTTCTGACAAATCAATGATGTTTCTGACAGACCACTAATGTTTCTGACAGATCAATGATGTTTCAGGCAGACCACTAAATGTTTCTGACAGATCAATGATGTTTCTGACAGACCACTAATGTTTCTGACAGGCCACTAAAGTTTCTGACAGGCCACTAAAGTTTCTGACAGGCCACTAAAGTCTCTGACAGGTCACTAATGTTTCTGACAGGTCACTAAAGTTTCTGACAGATCAATGATGTTTCTGACAGGCCACTAAAGTTTCTGACAGATCAATGATGTTTCTGACAGAGCACTAAAGTTTCTGACAGATAAATGATGTTTCTGACAGACCACTAAAGTTTCTGACAGATCAATGATGTTTCTGACAGGGCACTAAAGTTTCTGACAGGTCAATATGTTTCTGGCAGGCCACTAAAGTTTCTGACAGGCCACTAACGTTTCATACAGACCAATGATGTTTCTGACAGGCCACTGATGTTTTTAATAGACCACTGATATTCCTGACAGGCCACTGATGTTTCTGACAGACCACTGATGTTTCTGACAGAACGTTAAAGTTTCTGACAGACCACTAACGTTTCTGACAGATTACTGATGTTTCTGGCAGATCTCTGATTTTTCTGACAGACCACTAGTGTTTCTGACAGATCACTGCTGTTTCTGAATCTAACAGTCCTCTGAAGTTCCTAATTGGCCACTAACATTCTGACAGATCTCAAATGTTTCTGACAGGTCACAAATGTTCCTGAAAGGCTCTGCTGCACTGTATTTTTTTTAATGGTCTGTATTTTTCATTGGTTTTTACCTGAGCTATATCATGTATCTTTTGTGTCCCTTGTAGACTTGAGAGATAAAACTTTGGTAGCAAAGTGCATTACTGTGTGTGATGTTCTTGTAAACAACTGTATGATGACTATTGTCAGCATTCTAAAGTCTCACGTATGAGTTCTGTTCTATTACCGGGATGCCTGAATGCCTTGATTACCCTTCAGCCCCCCCAGGGAGCATTATTCTTCAACAAATTCACCCCAAACTTTCCTGCCCTGTGCTTTCGGTTCAAGTTATGTCTATGTCTTTATGTTAATATACGAGGTCTGGTCAAAAAGTATCCGACCTTTTTTTTTTTCGGGGAAAAAAAATGATATACAGGAGGTTTCTTTGGTGGATACAGTGGAGAAGACCTTCCTGCGCATGCATGAATTTTTTCCCTCCCAAAGACAGTGTCAGTCATCTGCAATTAGTGTATGCGCGAGCTGTGGTAGTAACAAGCCGTCGGATTTTAATTTGTCACGAAATGACGGAACGTTTTGAACAGTGGTATTGCATTAAATTTTGCCAAAAGCTCGGTGATACCCAAGAAGAAACAGTTCGAAAGATTCAACAAGCTTTTGGAGATGAAGCCATGAGCATTACACAAATTAAGGAGTGGTACAACCGTTTCAAAGATGGCCGCACATCGGTGCATAGCGAGCCACGTTCCGGTAGACCATCAACAAGCCGAAACAACGTGGTCATTCACGAAGTGCGGACTTTGGTCATGCAGAACCGTCGTATCACCATCCGATAACTTACACACAAGGTGGGGATAAGCCACGGTTCAGTGCAATCCATATTGACGGAGGATTTGAACTTGCGGAGAGTGTGCACTAAATTCGGACCTGTGGACAACGGGAACTTGGCAGCTGCATCACGACAATGCACCCGCACATTCTTCGCATCTGATTCAGACTTTCTTGGCCAAACACAAGACTCCTCTGATTCGTCAGGCTCCATACTCTCCTGACATGGCTCCTTGCGATTTCTGGCTGTTCCCCAAGCTGAAAATACCGCTGAAAGGGACCCCATTTGAGTCACGAGAAGACATTATGATAAATTCGACTGCCGAGCTATACTCCATTCCCAAAGAGGCCTACCTGAAAGTCTTCCAAGCATGGCGGAACCGCTGGGAGAAGTGTGTGCAGTCCCAAGGAGATTACTTTGAACGGTATTAGGGTTTCAGACTTCCAGGTGAGTGATTGTATTTTTCCTGGCCAAAGGTCGGATACTTTTTGACCAGACCTCGTATAGTGGCTGGGAATGTGAAGGTCTGATGCTGTTATTACAATGCTTATGACTTTTAACAGATGAAAGTCAATTAATTATCTGTTAAAGTTAGTTATATAACTGGAACTGCCAGGCCTTTACACCCCTTCACTTTAATATTATTCTTGTTCCGAGTTTCTTCTTGATTTTGTTTGTTTGGTTTTTTTTTTTTTTTTTGCTTTGCTTTCGCTCGCTGCCCATATCATTGAATATTTTTATTTAATACAAGATAGGGCAGCCTCCCCCACGCCCTATCTTCCGTATTCGCTTCCTACGACTATTCTTTGCTTCCTCTTCGAGCCCCCGGGAACGTGGTAGTCCTGGAAACAGGCTGCATCACTGCAGTCTGGCTGAGAGAGTAGGGATCGAAGAGGGAAGGCAAACCCGGTCCCAAAAAAATGCCGTGCTGAAGTCGGATGTGCCAGCCGAAAGGCGCAGATATCGCAGCTCCGCTGTAAACAGACACAACGCAACCAACGTCCTTTTCAGGATGAACGAGGAAAAAGAAGAAGAAGAAGAGCCCCCGGGAACACGGACGGGGCTGTCTAAATAAGACGAGTCTACTAAATCTCCTCAGCTCAACAAAGAAGCTAAACTCTTAAGGGTATTTACCATGAATGAGTAATCTTCAACGGCTGCAATCGAGTCTAAGTTTGTAATGATGACGACACTAAACTTTTTTCTCTACCGGATGTTGTAAGACGCAGAATTTTATTCTTTCAATTGTGTTATCGAGATTTTTCCGAAAGCTGGAGAAATTAATTTGCCAGATCTGAATATTGCGATGATTATTTTTCAATTATGTGTGTTTCATCAATATTCATTTTGTTGATTTCTGGGAGCAGGGTAAATAGAGTGGGACGCATCATTGAGAGTAACAGTCACGTCCTTAACTGACAGTCAAGATCATATATGGTTCCCTTCTCTTTACCTAACTAGTGTACACGAGTACCGCTTGATTTACTCTGTAGAGTGGGATGGAAGTCTGAAAGGCAGATATGCATATAAATTGTTTAAGGCTCCAACAAGAACACGTCAGGTATCTAGAGAACTAAAAATTCCTAGCAATAAGAAACTTCTTAGACTGCAACCAGAAATGGGCTATTTTAGAATAGAAGAACCTTACTGTGTAGAGTGTCTAGAAAAATATAGAGCATTTCCTATTAAAATGTAGGAAGTATGAACAACAGAGAAAACCAATATTAGATTATTTACAGGCATGCAATTCGTCCATAACTGTGGAACAGGTGTTGAGAATAGATAGACCTAGAGAACTGCACAGTATGGTAAAACAGTACATAACAAGAACTAAAATCAATGTATAAGAATCATTGATTGTATGAGGAGGAGTAGTCTGATGGAGTGCTTGTATGGCTGATGGCAGATAACACAGCCCTACAAAACAAAAAATATTTTTTTGGTGCCAAACATTTTACTCTTGATTGTACATAAATGAGGCCTGCTCAATCCAAATATCACATTTACTTGTCTGTAGCAGCTCTAGTTTTTGAGATACAGACATTTTTGTATTTCATTAAAAGAACATAGGAAGCATATTACTGTTTTTGTGAAAAAGGCATACTTTGCTTACTTTAAAGTAAAACGAGGTGACCAGGACAAGTCTTGGGCTCCTCATATTGTTTGCAAAACATGTGTTGAACACCTGCGACAGTGGACTTGTGGGAAAAGAAAATGTTTAAAATTTGGAATTCCAATGGTTTGGAGAGGGCCCAAGAACCACTATGATGACTGTTATTTCTGTGTTGTGAATATTAAAGGAATTAATGGAAAAAATCACAAAAAGTGGAAATATCCAGATTTAGATTCTGCTAGGCGACCTGTTCCACACGGAGATGACATACCAATTCCAACTTTCAGTCAGATTTCGGATTCCCTGCTAGAAGATGAGACAGCAGTGGCATGTGGAACGACAAGTGACAGTGATAGTGATTTCGAAGATGATTTTTCAGATGCTCAACGCTTCGACCAGCTTGAACTAAATGATCTAATCCGAGATCTATATCTCTCCAAGGAATCTTCAGAACTTTTGGCTTCAAGATTGAAAGAAAAAATTACTGACTGCTGAAACAAAGGTTACATTTTATCGCAGCAGAGAGCAAGGTTTTATTCCATTCTTTTGTAAAGAAAACAACCTTGTGTTTTGTACTAATGTAGGAGGTCTTGTTAACAAAATGGGTGTAAGTTATACACCTGATGAGTGGCGACTTTTCATTGACAGCTGTAAACTGTAAAAGAAGTTTGAAGGGTGTTTATTTACACAATGGTAACAAATATGGCTCAATTCCAATTGCTCATTCTACTACAATGAAGGAGGAGTATGCTACAATAAGCACAGTTCTGGAAAAATTGAAGTATTTAGAACATAACTGGATGGTTTGTGTAGATCTTAAAATGATGAACTTCTTGCTTGGCCAGCAAATGGGATTCACCAAATATCCATGCTTTATATGTTTGTGGGATAGCAGGGCAAAAGATATGCACTGGACAAAGAAACAGTGGCCGTTGAGGGATGAATTTAAAGTTGGAGAAAAAAATATAGTCAATAATCCTCTCATTGATCGAAAAAGAGTTCTACTGCCACCATTACATATAAAGATTGGCTTGATGAAGCAATTTGTTAAGGCACTGAACAAAGATGGTACCTGTTTTAATTACTTATGCAGAAAGTTTCCAGAATTGAGCATAGACAAACTTAAAGCTGGAATTTTTGATGGACCTCAAATTAGAAAGTTAATAAACGATCCTAATTTTATTGATTCCATGAACAAAACAGAGTCCACAGCCTGGTCATCATTTGTTTTAGTTGTGCAAAACTTTCTGGGTAACTTTAAAGCAGACAATTACTCTGAATTAGTTGGAAACATGCTGTCGAGTTTTTGTGAACTTGGATGCAACATGAGCATAAAATTGCACTACCTCCATAACCATTTACATTTATTTCCGGAGAATCTTGGCGACTTTAGTGAGGAGCAAGGTGAAAGATTTCACCAAGATATAAAAACAATGGAAGAGAGATACCAGGGACTTTGGGATGCCCACATGATGGCAGATTACTGTTGGACCCTTAAGCGTGACTGTCCGGGAATATCACAATTCCAGGAAGTCCTCGAAAAGATCCTTTTTGCGTGTTGACTAAACAAGTGCTAGTGATAAAGTTTTATTAAATTTTTGGTAATATATGCACAGTAATTACATATAATATGAATGCAGACTAAAGTCAAAATGCCACTGATAGCACCTAACTCTAGGATTGTACATAACAATTGCCCTACTAATATGGTCATTCTAAGTTATCTCAAAAACTAGAGCTGATAGAAAAAATCTGATTACATTTTTGGAATCAGCAACCCAAAATTACCCAAGAACAGCTATAAAATTTAAGGCACCAAAATGTGTGTATACCAGTGTAATTGGTGGACTTGATGTAATCTCGGACATCCTCGGGCTTTATCACCCCTTTTCACCTTGTTAACAACAGGGCAGTTATGAGAGACTTAATTTTTGTTTTTTGTTGGGTTTTTTTAATTCGTTTGTTTTTATTTTTATTGTTTCTTGGAAAGGGGAGGTCATACACAGAGAAACATTCACATAAATGTAGTTTTGATTTACATTACTTGGACTGAGTGCAGGGGGAAAGAAGGTACTATTTGGATATTGGAAATCTGACTTTATTGAAACAACATGAGGGAAGTAGAAGAAATCCTTAAGGTAGTGTCCATCCCTACTTCATAAATTAGGGATAGGAATATATATTTCAAAATGGAAAATGGTAAAAAGATATAGTTACACAACAAAAACGAACAGATAAAAACCAACAAGAAGAAATGTGGAATGAAAAAATAACAGATTGTCAAAAATGTATTCATTCTGTATCAAATATTGTGAAAGCCTTTATACTGAATCTTCAAAGTGAACTACAAACTCACTTAAACAGAGTAACCGAAAAGCTAGGAGACTTTGTTATTAACAAATAAATCAATATATTATATACTTCTCAGAGTAAAAGAGTAGAACACTATTTTAAAATAAACTTAAAAATTAAATAATGGAAGTACAGAGCATTAGAATAATACAGTGGAATTGCAGAAGTGCAAACAAATATATACCAGCATTAATAGGCATGTTTAAACAATCTAAAATAATATTTGCCATTCAGGAGACTTATCTTAATCCGAGTCAACGTTTTACCATCCCTGAATATGAAGTCTTTCGAAATGAAAGGACAGAAACCTGATATAACCAACAACTCCATGTACATGGTAGATGGTTGAAAGGGGCGTGCTACAAAGAAAAGTAGCAAACACATTAATAATAAGGACAGAAACTAAAAAAGAAGGAGGTGTGGCATTTCTAGTTGTTAAAACAGACCGTATTTAATAACTGACTCGGAATCATTTAGAATAGAAAATTTTGAAGGAGAACTATAACAGTTTCTACTGAATTAGAAGAAATAAAAATAATTAACATGTACTGTTCAAGTGGATACATGTTTTTTTCCTTAACCAGCCGCACTTAAGCTTTCAGCCCTTCGGCCCAATGACATGTCATTGCGAGGCTGGGGAGCCTGTGGACTTTCCTTCCAACCCAGTCAGGAGCTTCGCTCCTTCCCATCCACAGATATAGCTAGGGCTTAATATCTCTGGAGCCGTTCAGGTTATTCTGTCAAAATCCCGGTCGATTAAACTTCTTCAAACGTCCACGCCCGGGCTTGAACCTTGAACACCTGACCGCCAGCGCAATGTGGTAACCATTACACCAGCGCGGCTCCCTAGTGGATACATAAACGAAAGAGATATCACAGGCGTGAATAAAAGAATAAACAACAGAACTATCATAGTGGGAGACCTCAATGCTCATCATACAGCTTGGGGAGCCAATTTAATAGACAAATCAGGAAAACTGCTGTTGGACTTTATTGAAAACAATGAACTGATTATACTGAATGATGGACCGGTAACAAGAGTTAACCCTTGTGCAAATCAACGAGGCACAGCTATTGATATAAGCATTGTAACACCAAATCTTGCTAATGCAAAATGGGAAGTTATTGAGGATACAAATTCAGATCATTTAACGGGACCTAAGACGCGTCAACAGTGAGAAATGCAGTTAGCGACCCATAGCTAGACTGCTTGCGTCAGGGTCAGCGAACTAGAGCTGACCAAAACCCTACTCCACCTCCAAGTGGTGGTCCTGGAAACAGGCTGCATCACTGCAGTCTGGCTGAGTGAGTAGGGAATCGAAGAGGGAAGGCTAACCTGGTCCCAAAAATGCCGTGCTGAAGTCGGATGTGTCGGCCGAAAGGCGCAAATATCGCAGCTTCGCTGTAAACGGACACAACGCAACCAACGTCCTTTTCAGGATGAACGAAGAAGAAGAAGATCATTTACCCATTCTTTTTTCCGTAAGCCCGCTATTACTCGAGGCGAAATCTCCGGTTAATATGTCTAACCTGAGACTGATTTTACGTGAGTACCCCTTTTTTCCCTGTACAATGACAGGTGTCCTCTCGCCATTCAGGCAGATACTCGCCGATTTCGGAGGTACCGATTAGAGCTGGGTCGGCTCAGAAGCCGTTCAGGTCATTCCAGTCCCTGGTCGACGACATTTCTTCAAATGTCTTCGCCAGAGTTCGAATTATTCCAGTCCAAGTCCCGGCCGACGACACTGCTTCAAATGGGCTCGAACCTGGATCACCCGATCGCCAGCGAAGTGTGGTAACCACTACACCAGCGCGGCCCCCATTTACCCATTGAAATAACACCATAAGATCTACAAACCTAACAAACTGGTAGAAAAACCAAAATCTATAATAAAGCTAATTTGGTACCTTTCCATGTAGAAATGGAAGAGATAAAAATGAGTAACAGAGAAAAGGAAAATATTGATGTATTTGCAGATCATCCCTCGAGAGAAATATTACTAATATCCACAGAAGTGAACAAGTGGTAATCTTCAGACTCCGCACTGGCCACAACAGATTGAGATACCATCTATTCAACAAGCTAAAGCTAGGAACTACCGATCAGTGTAACTGTGGCACTGATAAAATGACTGCTGAACATCTGCTTCAAAGTTGCCCCTTATATGTGGTACAGAGAAAGTGCATATGGCCGACGCCAGCTCCTTTCGTGGAAAAGCTTTACGGGGATTCAAATAACCTCAAACTGACTACTGCTTTCTTTGAGAACATTCAAGTGGACGTCTGAGAGTGTACGAAGAAGAAGAAGAAGAATATTACTAATAGCTGTTAAACACATATCAAATGCATATATGCCAGAACACATAATTCCACACCACATTAAGGAAACAAAAAAGAATGAACATTGGAACAAAAAACCAGGACCACGGTGGACAGTTAGATGTACAGAAATTCAAAAAAGAAAGAAAACAAGCAATATAGGAATCATATATCTGAAGATAATTTAGTTATTTATAAGGAAATAAGAAATGAATCAAACAGAATAATACTTAAGACAAAATAATAGCATTGGAGAAATGTCTGCCAAACACTGAACCCTGCAACTAACTACTAACTCTGTAACAGATGTGAGGAATAAGTTAAAAGCCATTAAACGCAGAAGTAAACATATGAAAATACCTAATATACGTAAAAATACATGAAAGAGCAGAGACTGCCTGGCAGAAAACAGAGGTGCTGGCTAGATACTATCATAGAGTTAATTCTAAGGAAAAACTAGGACAGGCTGAAGTCAACAGAAGAGCAACACTTCTTTAAAAACTCGGTAAGTAATAGCCTACTGAAAATTTATCATATTTAAATGCAGATATACAGTTGAAAATACAGTAAAGGACAAAACAAATACATAAGCAGGGCATGACATCTTGAACTACGAAATCTTGAAACACATACCAACAAGTACCATAGAAATTATAACATCACTGTTTAACAAAATTTGGAATACAGGAAAAATTCACAAAACATGGAAAACTGCAGTAATTATTCCAATACTAAAACCAGAAAAAGATGCCCATGATTTCAGTTCGTACCGTACATACCAATTTCTTTAACTTCCCATCTAGGTAAAATATTAGAAACCATAGTAAATAAAAGTTTTATTTGGAAAAGAATAATTTATATAGTCAAACTCAGTCAGGATTTGGGAAGAACTGATACGCTATGGATCCGATAATTAAATTGGAACATGAAGCAAAATTCGGAATTTCAAAAGAAAGAAAGAAAAAACTGTGGTAGTATTTTTAGATATAGCTAAGGCTTATGGTGAATGCTGGAGAGAGGGTGCTCTCTTTAAAAAGAAGAAGATGGGAGTAACCGGTAACATATATAATTATTTCGAGAATTTCCTGCAAGATAGATATTTCACTGTTCAGGTAAACAATAATAGACCAGAACCGTATGAACAACAAAATGGAATACCCCAAGGATCAACAATATCTCTTTCAATGTTTACAATAATAGTAAATGATTTAGGTGAAGAATTAAATGATGTGAAAAAATAAATTGTCACAGTTTGCAGATGATGTTGCTATATGGAGAACTGGACAAAATTTGCCAAAATTATATAAGGATCTACAAAAGTAAATAAATAAAGTATGTAAATGGATGACAAAATGGGGATTTCAGCTGAGTACAAATAAAACAATGGAAATGATCTTCACTAAAGGTAGGGTTGTTAAAAATAAAATTATAGACATAAATATTCAAGGGCAAACCATTGATTGATACAGTGCAAACCACTCGATATCTAGGAATGACATTGGACCAACAGCTAAACTGGAATAAACACATAGATAAACAAGTTAATCTTGCAGAGGATTGACTAACTTGTTAAGATATTTGAAAGGTAATGACAAGCACTAAGACAATGCTCACTTTTTATAAATCTTTTATTAGAGGAAAAATAGATTATGGAGGTATAATATATGATTCTGCTGCACACAGTAACAAGATTTAATTAGACAGAATTCAGCATCAAGCTTTATGTACAATAGAAGGTGTAATCAGATCAACATCAATGGGAGCTATAGAGGTGGCTTTAGGAATTCTACTCGTAGAATTACAGAGAAAGGAGTTAAGACTAAATTACATGAACAAAGTTATGTTAGATAAGTCTCACCCAGCACACAGAGCTTTTACCAGATGTCAACTAACAACGCAGGAAAATCCTATGAATACCAATAGATACCCTACAGGATGGTGTATGGAGGAAAATGTCCATCTGGGTGCTTTAATTACATCAATTAATAATAGTTGTGAATACAAGCCAGTGGTTCCACCCTGGGAGACCAAGAAATCAGACACGGACTACCACCTAGCAGAAATACTTAAAAAACAAATAGTACAGAAAATATTAAAAACACAGCCAAAAATTATATACAACAAATATCAAAGGACAACATTTCTGTGTACACAGATGGATCCAAGGGAAAGGATTGCAAATTGGGTATAGGAATATATATTCCAATGTGGAAAATGGCAAAAGAGTATAGCATCACGGAAAATACTTACTTTTTCACTGCAGAGATGGTGGCAATACTAAAAGCACTAGATATCTCTGATAACCCTCCCAAGAAACTAAAAAATTTAAATGACTCTCTTTCAACAATTCAAGCACTTAGAAACTTACAAGAATTCAGTAGCTGATATAGCAGAGGAGATATGTCTTGCTACAAAATACTTATATTCTAGAGGATGTTCAGTCTTAATCGCTTGGATACCTTCACATGTTGGTTCATATTTATGAACGGGTTTCCGATGGAAATAAAAAGGCAAATAAAGAAGCCAAGAAAGGTAGATCTGATAAAAATCTAATAAATGTAGGGATGAGTAAATCAGACATTAAGAGCTTAAATAAAGATTCAATAACAGATGAATTGAAAGCAGAGTGGGTTAAAAATCTGAAAGAAACACATGCATATAAGATGTTCAAGGCTCCATCAAGAAAATGTCAGATATCTAGGGAATTTAAAATTCCCAGTAATAAGAAATTTCTCAGACTACAGCTAGGAAAAGGCTATTTCAGAATAGAAGAACCTTACTGTGCAGGATGTCTTCAAGACAATAATATAGAGCCATTTCTTTTTAAAATGTAATAGGTATGAACAAATGAGCATACCAATATTAGATTATTTGCAGGCATCAAATTTACCTATAAATATAGAAGAGGTGTTAAGAATAGACAGACCTAGGGAACTGCATAAAAAAGTATTTAATAAGAACAAAAGTTAATAAATAGTAATTGGAAATGTGAAGGTCTGCTGCTGTTCTTACAATACATATGACTTTTAACTCGACACCCGACCTTGCCTTCTCAACAGGAGACATCAACCATAAGATCGAACGCATTGTGCTCAACCAATTGGCGGGCAGTGACCACAAACCGATCAAATTAATGATCAATATGGAACATACACTCCACCTCCATAAACCATTACCCCGCTGGAACTACAAAAAGGCCAACTGGAACAAGTTCTCAGCACTGACTGATGAATACTGTGGTTCCATAAACACCCAAAACAAAAGAATTGGAGAAATAGTTGACGGATTTAACAAAGCAGTTCTGAAAGCTGCCCTGGAATCAATACCAAGAGGGGCGAGGAAAGATTATAAGCCGTACTGGACAGAAGAACTCAATGTACTGGAAGAACAGGTAACAGAGGCCAGAGATGTAGCAGAACAGGTCAAAACAGTTGAGGCAAACATCGCCTACAAAGCTATCTCTGCAAAATACAGGAAAATGTTAAACTGTTCAGCCAAAAATAGTTGGATCAAAACAACAGAAAGTCTTAACCTCGACAAAGATGGAAGAAAATTATGGAGGCTCGCCAAAGTCTTAAATGATGAGGAATGCAAAAATAAGGAAATAGCCCTACAACAAAATGAAAAAATACTCACAAAGAAAGAGGCAGCTAATGTTTTTGCTCAAAAATTCTCACTTGAGAGCCAGATAAATATTCCACTGGACAGAAAACAGGAAATTTCCAAAGAGCAAGAAATTTACCAAAATATACCAACTGTTCCAGAAGAGCATATGACAACAAACCTCACCATGAGAGAGCTAGAGGCAGCCATCGTATCCCTTAAGCAAAGAAAGTCACCTGGAAAAGACAGGGTAACAAATGACATGCTTAAAGAGCTAGGGCCTAAGGCCAAGAAAGTACTCCTCAAGATTATGAACTATAGCTGGAAGCGTGGAATAGTACCACAAGCCTGGAAAGAAGCAATACTAGTTCCAATCCCCAAAAAGGACAAAGACCGAATGGACCCCAACAGCTACAGACCCATCAGCCTTCTAAGCTGCACGGGAAAGCTTATGGAGAGAATGATCAATACCAGATTAAGCTGGCACCTCGAAGAAAAACAAATTTTACTGCACCAACAGGCAGGCTTCAGGCAACATAGGTCTACAGAGGACCAAGTCACCTACATTGCACAGGAAATCGAAGATGCTTTCCAAGAAAGAAAGCACACTTTAGCAGTCTGGGTAGATATGGAGAAAGCATTTGATAAAGTTTGGAAAGATGGGCTAAGAGTTAAAATGCTTAAATATGGAGTCTGTGGAAGAATGTATAACTGGATCAGCAACTATCTAACAAACAGAACAGCTAGAGTGCAGGTGCAAGGGCAGTTAAGCAAAAAGACTACAATGGAACATGGAGTTCCACAGGGTGGGGTCCTTTCCCCAACACTCTTCCTCATATATATAAATGATATAACAGAAAACATCCACAAGAATGTCCACAACTCCCTCTACGCTGATGACCTGGCCATGTGGACTTCAGAACAATACATCTCCACAGCAAGAGTGCGCATGCAGGATTCACTGCTAGCCCTTGAAAGTTGGTCCAAAAAGTGGTTGCTCAAAATAAATGAACAAAAAACTACACACACTATTTTTACCTTGTCAAATAAACCACAGCAAGCAAAGCTGCAATTAAATGGACAGGCAGTACGAGGAGATGAAACACCAACATACTTAGGAATCACACTAGACCGCCGAATACTGGAAAAAAATTTCCCCACATAAAAACCTAACTCATTAACAAACCCAATCCACCTCAAACCAATCCCCTCCACCTTTATCAACCAACAATCCCACCAAACAACAAATAACACCTTCCCACCCTATAATCTCCCAATCAACCCAAAAAATTAACACCAACAAAAAAACCCAAAACATATATCCAAAAAAAAAAAACAAACCTAAAACAATCCACAAAAATTTCAAAAAAACAAAACACAAAAATTAACAAAACCCCAAATAACCAATTACAAATCAAAAAAACCACCAAAAAAAAACAACAACCACCCACAATAACCCATTAAATCTTTTCCCATCCCCAAAAAAATACTAATAAAAAAACCAAAACCCCAAAACCAAAAAACATAACAAACCAATCAACTCAAAAACTTTAAAACAAAAACATTAACTAAACCCAAAAAAACCAAAACAATTCCAAAAATCCAAACACCATCCCTAACCCCCAAAACAAATAAAAAAAAAATAAATCCAAAAAACCCTAACCCCCCTCATCCAAAACATCAAAACCCATCCACAAACATTCACATTATTAAAAATACCCAAAAAAACCATAAAAATACTTCCCCCCCATAACCTAAAAAATTAAACCCTTTACTACCATCCAACCAAAATCCCAAAAAAAAAAACAAAAATAACAAAATCCCCCCCACCTAAAAACCCCAAATTTCACCCCCCCAACAAACCCAAAAAATTATCCCACACAACCCAACACTATTAATAATAAACTTTCCAAAAAAAAAAACACATTAACCAACTCAAACCAATTACACTAACTACCCCCCAAAAACATACACAATTTAAATTAAAACTACTACTTACATACACCACAATATCCCTAAACAAACCCAAACCAAAAACCCCACACAAAATAAACCAACCAAAAAAACCAAATTAAAAATCATAAATATCCCATCAAACCAAAAAAAATAAACCCCCCCCCTAACCCACCTACCAACCTAAAAATAACAAATTAAACCATTTACCCTCAAAACTTTTTACCAATCATAACCCAAACCCCCATCAATACCAATCCTCCAAACCCCAATTAAACCTCCACCCCAACCCATCCCAATCCATTCAAAAATAACCAAAACCAAAAAACAACACAAAAACCATCCCCCCAAATCCCCCAATTTAATCTACACCCCCACTCATACAATCCCACATAATCCCCCCCAACATCAAAAACCAAACCAAAAAAAAAAACAAATCTAACTCAAACAACCCCAAACAAAAAAACCCCCCTCAACAACAATCCACCAAACCCAACCAATCCCAACCTAAAAACAAAAACAAAACACCCCATAAAAAAAAACCCCTATCTTAACACCCATATCCACCAACAAACCCCACCCATCAACAAACCCCCCACAAAAAAAACCCCCCAACATACAAACATAACCCCCTCAACCCCCCCACAATCACAACAACCCCTAACAAATTAAACTAAATTTAAATATCCCATCCCCAAATAAAAAAAAAATCACCCCCACAAACCATCCCAACCCCCACCCAAATAATCAACTAAATTCCCCAATACTTCCAAAACCATACCAAAATCATTACACAAAACCCAAACCCATCCCAAAATATCCCAAATAACAATATCAAAAACCCAACCCCAAAAACCCCCCAAATATCAAAAAAAAAAAAACCAAACAAAACCCAAATCAAACAAAATCCTCTTAAAACAAACCCCCAATAAAACACCCCCACAAAAAAACAACCCCACAAATTCACTAAAAACAAAAAAAAAATACCAAAATCCAATAAACCCAAAAATCACCCACCAACCCTTATTTCACCCAAAACAAACAAAACAAAAAACCAAACCCCCCACCAAAACAAAATTACACCCCAAAAACCCACCCATCCCCAAAAAAAAAACACATCAATCCATCATTATATAAAAAAAAACCAAAAAAAAACCAAAAAAACCCTTAAACCAAAAAAAAAAAAAAAAAAAAAAAAAATCAAAAAAAAAATCATAAAATTACCAAAAAAAAACCCCCCACACCCCCAACCCAAAAAAAAAATAAAAAAACCCCACCCCCAAAAAAAAACCTAAAAAACCCACAATAAACCCCAATATTACTAACCCCTTAAAAAAAAACAAACTCACAAAAAAAATAACCAATCAACCACCCCCCAACAAAACCAAAAAAAAACCCAAACCCAACCACCACCCAAACCCAAACCACCAACCCAACAACAAAAAAACCAAAATAAAACCTTACACAAAAACCCAAAAAACAAACCAAAAACCCCCCCATAAAAAAAACATTAAAAAAATCAAAACCCCCCCCCCCACACTAACCAATAAAAAAAAACCAAAATCAAAACCCCCATCAAACCCCCCAAACACCTATCCCACAAAAAAATTCCAAACATACCTAAAACCCCCCCTAAAAACTAAA
The DNA here is from genome assembly GCA_024509875.1 of Oreohelix idahoensis. Lineage (NCBI taxonomy): Eukaryota > Metazoa > Mollusca > Gastropoda > Stylommatophora > Oreohelicidae > Oreohelix > Oreohelix idahoensis. Next base: position 401,258 of record JAMPIV010008388.1, read on the forward strand.
CAAAACCCCCAAAAAAAAACAACCAAAACCCAAAACCCCCAAAAACAAAAACCCCTAACAATTAAAAAAAAAAAAAACCCACAATAACTCCACCCCCATAAAACCCTTAACCCCCCAAATAAACACCACCCAAACCCCAAACCCCACCCCAAAAAAAAAAACCCACCAAATTAAAACCCAAAACCAAACATAACATACCCCAATCCCTCCAAAACACTACCAAAAAAACCCCCAAAAACAACCAACCCCCCCCCCCCAAACCCCCCCTAAAACCCTAAATCAAAACCCAAACCAAACAACAAAACAAACCCCCCCCCCCACCCCCCCCCAAACCACCCCCCCCCCCAAAAAACACAAAAACCCAAAAAAAAAAAACCCCCCACAAAAACACACAACAACCCCCCAACCATACCAACATCCCAATAATCCCCAACCCCCCAAAAAAAACACCTAAATACCCCCCAACACCACCAAATCCCCAAAAAAAAAAAAATACCAAACCCCTACAAAACCAACCCTAATTCAAAATAAAAACCCCCCTAACCTACCCCAACAAAAACCCCCCCCAAACCCCCCCAATTCCCAACCCCCAACCAAAACCCCAAAAAAAAAAAACCCAAAACCAACCACCCCCAATACCAAAACCCAAAAACCCCCCATCCCCCCCCAAAAAACAAAAAAAAACACCCCCACCACCCAACCCCATAAAAAAAAATCCCCCAACCCCCCCCCCAAAAAAATAAAAAACAAAACCATTACCCCAAACCCCCCATTTACCCCCCCTACCCCAAACCAAATCCCCCCACCCAAAAACCAAAAAAACCCAACCCATAAACCAAAAAAAACCACCCCCCCCCCCCCCCACCAAAAACCCACCCCCCCCATCCCAACCAAACCAAAACAAAAAACCACACACCAAACAAAAAAAAAAAAAAACCCCCCCCAAAAACCCCCCCCCCCCCCCCCAAAACCCACCCCCCCAACACCCAAAAACAACATAACCCCCCCCCCCCCCCCCCCCCCCCCAAAAAAACCCCCCAAAAAAAACCCCTACCCCCCCAAAAAAAAAAACAACCCAAAAAACCCCCAACCAAAACCACAAAACCCCCCACAAATACCAAACCCCAACCCCTCCCACCCCAAACCCCAACAACCAATAATACCACCCCCCAACCCAATAATCCTAACAAAACCACCCAAACAAAAACAACAAAACCCCCCAACCCCCACCAAAAAACCCCCCAAAATCACCCCCCAAAACCACCCCCCCAAAAACCCAAAAAACCAAAACCCCACAAACCCCACCCCCAACCACCCAACCCCCCCACAAACCCCCAAAAAAAAAAAAAATCACCCCCAACCCCCTCCCCAACCCCCCCCAAATTCAAAAAAAACCCCAAAAAAACAACCCACCCCAAAAATACCCCCAAAAAAACCCCCCCCCCCCCCAAAACCCCCCACAAACCAACCCCACCCCCCCACCCCTATCCAAAAAAAAAAAAAACAATTAAACCCCAAAAATCATACAACCCAAACCCCCCCACCCCCCCCCCCAAAACCCCCCAACCCCACCCCCAAACCCCCAAAAACCACACCCCCCCCCCAAAAACCCCCCAAAACAACCCCCCCATTATTACCCCCCCCCCCCCAACAAACCAACCATAAAAACCAAAAAACACCCCCATACACATTCCCCCCAACCACAACCACAACAACCCCAACCCCAACACCCCAAACCAAACCCCCAAACCCCACAAAAACAACATTAAAAACCCCCCCCCCCCCCCCCCCCACCCCCCCCAAAAACCCCCCACAAAACCCCACCCCCCCCCCCCCCCAACAAACCACCCCCCCAAAAACCCAAACCCCCAATTCCCCCAAACAAACCCAACCCATAACTAAAAACAACAAACACCACCAATTTTAAAACAAACCACAAACAAAAAAACATAACCCATACCAAAAACCCCCCCCCCCAACCCATCAACCCAAAACCACCCCCCATTAATCCAAAATAAAACCCCCAACAAAACCCCCAACAACAAAAAACCCCCCAACCATACCACCCCCCCCAAAAAAAACCCCCCCCCCAAAAAACCCAAAAAAAAAACACAAACCCCCCCCACCCCACCCCCCCCAAAACCCCCCCCACCAAACCCAAAAAACAAACCCCCCCCCCCCAACAACCCCCCCCCACCCACCCAAAACCCCCCAAAACCAAAAAAACAAAAACAAAAAAAAACCCAAACCCCCCCCCAACCCCCAAAAACCGAACCAAATTTCCCCCCCCCCCCCCCCCCACCACACAAAAACACACAAACACAACAAAAACACAAAAAAACAAAAAAAAAAAAAAAAAAAAAAAAACAAAAAAACCAAACACCCCCCCCAATTTTTAACCCAACAACCCCCCCCCCCCCAAACCCCCCAAAACCCAAAAAACCATACACCCCCCCCCCCACACAACCCCCCCCCAACCAAAATCCCCCCCCCAACACCCCCCAAACACACAACAAACCCCCCCCCCCCCAACACCAATCACCCCCCAAATACCCACCCCCCCCAACCAAAAAACCAACAAAAAACCACACCCACCCCCCCCCCCCCAACCCAAAACAAAAACCCCCACCAACCAATCACACAAAAACCCCCCCAAAACCTAAAAACTACAACACCCCACACTAAAAAAACCCCAAACACCCCCCCCAATCACCCACACACCCCAAAACCCCCAAAAAACCCCCCCCAAAAAAAAAAAACCCAAAACCAAACACCCAACCCCCCCTAAACTAAAAAAACAAAAAAAAAAACCCCCCCCCCCAAAACAACAAACCCAAAAAACCAACCCAAATAATCCAATCCACCAAAACCCCCCCCCCCCAAAAACCCCCCCCCCAACACCCCCCAAAACCCAACCCCCAAAACCAACCCAAAAAAAAAACCCCCCCCCAACCCCAAACCCAAAACCCAAAAAACCAACCCCAAAAACCAACAACCCACCCCCCCACCCCCCAAAAAAAATCAAAAAACCCAAAAAAAAAAATTCCCAAACCCCCCCCCCCCCCCCCCAAAACCCCCCAACAAACAAACTACCCAAAAACCCCCAACAAAAACAAACAAAACCCAAAAAACCCCCAAATCATCAAAAACCAAAAACTTACAAAATTAACCACAAACCCACCCAAATAAACCCAACTAACCCCCCAACCCAACAAAAAAAACCCCCCCCCCACCCCCCCCCCAATCACCAAAAACCCCCCAACCCACCCCCCCCACCCACCCCCCAAAAAAAAAAACCCAACCACAAAACCCCCAAACCCCCCAACCAAAAAAAAAAAAAAACTACAAACCCCCCCCAAAAAACAAAACAAAAAAACAAAAACCACCATCACCCCCCCCCCCAAACCCCCCCCCAAAACCCCACCAACACACCCCCACACCCACCCCCCCCCAACCAAAAAAAAACCCCCCCAAAAAAAACCCCCAACAAACCCCCAAACCCCCAAACACACCCCCCCCCACCCCCCAACCAACAACCCCCCCACCAAAAAAAACCCCTTAACCCTAAAACCCAACAACCCAAACAACAACAACCCCCCCCCCCTAAAAAAAAAAACTCCCCCAAAACCCAAACCAAAAACCAACCCCCAACCCCCCAAAAACCAAACCACAAACCCCACCAATAACCATTCAAAAACCCAAACCCCCCACACCCCAAAACCAACACACCAAACCCCAACCAAACCAAAAAAAAAAACAAAAACCACCCCAAAAACCCAAACCCAACCTAAAAAACCCAATCCCAACACATACCCCACCACACCCCCCCAAAAAACCCAAACCACAACCCAACACAAAAACCAACAACCCAACCCCCAAAACCAACCAAAAACAAACAAAAAAAAAAAAAAAACAAACACCCCCCCCCCAAAACACCCAAAATTCATCACCCCCCCACCCCCCCCAAACCCCCCCCCCCCCCCCCCCCCCAAAACAAAAAAAACAAAAACCCCCCCAAAAACCCCCACCCCACAAAAATAAAAAAAAAAAAACCCCCCCCAACCCCAAACAACCCCAAAACCCCCCCCCCAAAAAATCCCAACCAACCCCCCACCCCTAACACAAAACCAAAAAAACCACCACCCCCCCCCCCCCCTACCCCCCCCCAAAAAAAAAATACCAAAAAAAACAAAAAAAAAACAAAAAAAAAACCAAACAACAACAACCACAAAACCATCCCAACCCCCCACAACCACCAAACAACCCCAAACAACCCCCCCAATTAAAAAACCCCCCCAAAACAAAAAAACACCAACCCCCCCCCAAAAAACCCCAAACCCCCTAAAAAACAAACCCCCCACCCCCAAAACCCCCCCCCCATCAAACCCCCCCCCCACCCACAACCAAAAAACCCCCCACCAAAACCCCCCCCCAACCCCCCCCCCCCCAAAAAACACCCCCCACCCCCCCCACACCTAACCCCCCAATAAACCCACCCCCACCCCCAAACAAACCACCCAAACACAAAACCCAACAAACCCCCCCCCCCCCCCAAAACACATACCCCAAACAAAAACCCAAAAAAAAAAAAAAAAAAAAAAACCCCCCCCACCCCCAAAACCAACATCAAAACCCCCCCCAAAAACCCCCCAACCCCCCCCAACAAAAAACCAAAACAAACCCCCCCACCACCACCCCAAAAAAACCCCCCCCAAACACCACAAAAACCCACCCACCCCCACCACAAACCCCCCCACCCCCACACACACCCCAAACAATAAACCCCCCAAAAAAACCCAACCCCCAACAACCCAACCCCCCAAAAAACCCACAAAAAAAAAAAACCAATATCCCAACCCCCACCCAACCCCCCCCCCCCCCCCCAAACCCCCAAAAACAACCCATAATACCCCCCCCCCCCAACCCCAATACCCCAAAACCCCAACCCCCCCCCGGCCCACAAAAACCCCCCCAAACCCCCCCCCCCACCCCAAAACCCCCCAAACAAACAAAACCCCAACCCCCCCCCCCCACCCCCCCAACCCCCCCCCCCCCCCCCCCCCCCCCCCCCCCAACCCCCAAAAAACAAACCCCCCCCACCCCCCCCCCCCAACCCCACAACAACCCCAAAACCCTAAAAACCACCAACCCCCAAACCCCCCCACCCAACCCAAACCCCACCCCAACATTCCCCCTTTTAACCCAAACCACCAAAAACCCCCCCCACCCATAAAAAAAACACACCCAACCCAACCCCCACAAACCCCCAAAACCCAAACCCCCCCAAACCCACACAACCCACCCCACAAACCCCCAACAAAAACCAAAACCCCAAAAAACCAAAAAAACCCCCAAAAACCCAAAAAAAATCCCCACCCCACCAAAACCCCCAATACAAACCCAACCAACCCTAACCCCCCAAACCCCCCCCCCAAAACAAAACCCACCCCCCCAAACCCCACCCAAAACAACAAAAACCCCCCAACCCCATAAAAAAAACCCAACCCAAAAACCCCCACCAAAAAAAAACACCCCCCAAACCACACAAAAAACCCCCCAAAAAAACCAACCAAACCCCCCCAAACAAACAAAAATAACCCCACCCCCCCCCCCCCCCCCCCCCCCCCCCCCAAACAAACCCCCCCCCCAAAAACCCCCCCACCCCAAACCCCCCCCCCCCCCCCCCCCCAACCCCAAAAAAAACCAAAACCCCCCAATACACCAAACCCCCAAAAAAACACACCCCCCCCCCCCCCTAAAACCCCCCCCCACCCAAAAACCCCAAAAACCCACCCCCCCCCCCAAAACAACCCCCCCAAACCCCCCCCCCCCCCCAAAAACCCCCCCCCCCCCCAAAACCCCAAAACAACCACAACCCCCAAACCCCCTACCCCCAAACCCCCCCCACCCCCCACCCCCAAAAACCCACAAAACAAAAACCATTCCCCCATCCACCACAAAAACCACAAACCCCCCCCACCCCCCCCCAAACCCCCCAACCCCCCCCCCCCCCCAAAACCACCCCAAAAAAACCCCCCCCCCCAAAAACCCCCCCACCCCCCCCCAACCCACCCCAACCCCCAAAAATTAAATCACCCAACACCCCCAAAAACCCCCCAAACAACCCAAAAAAATACCCCCAAACCCCCCCCCCCCCCAAACCCATTCCCCCCCCCCCCCCCCAACAAACCAAAAAACCACCCCAACCCCAAAAACCCCCAAAACCCCACCCCCAACAACCACCCCCTTACCCCCCCAAAAAACCCCCCTACCCCCACCCCCAACCCCAACCCCAACCCCCAACCCCCAAAAACCACCCACCCTAAAAACCCACACAAACACAAACCCAACCCCCCCCCCCAACAACCCCCCCACCCCCCCCCCAAACCCCCAACCCCAAACCCCCATAAACCCCCAACCAAAAACCACAAAAAACACCCCCAAACCCCCACCCCCCCCCAAAAAACCCAAACCCCCCCCCAACCCAAACCCCCCCCCCCCCCCAAAAAAACCTTTAAAACCAAAAAACCCAAAAAAAAAACCCCCCCCCCCAAAACCCCCACCCCCCCAACCCCAACCCCCCCCCCCCCCCCACCCACCAACCCCCACCACCCCACTCCCCCCCCCCCAAACACAAATCCCCCCCCCCACACACAAACCCCCCAAACCCAAAAAAAAACAAAAACCCCCAACCCAACAAACAACAACCACAAAAACCCCAAAACCACCCAAAAACAAAAACACCCAAAAACCCCCCCACCAAAACAAACCCCCAAAATATAAACCCCACCCAAAACAAAACCCAACCCCAACCCCCAACCAACCACAACCCAAAAACCACCAACCCCCCCCCCCCAAACCCCCCCCCCCCCCCCCCAAAAAACAAACCAAAAAAAAAACAACCCTAACCACAAACCCACACCCCACCCCCAAAACCAAAACACCCCAAAACCCCCAAAAACCTTACCCCAAAAACCAAAAAACCCCCCAACCCCCCCCCAACCCACCCCCCAAAAAAAAACCCCCCACAAAAACTAAAAAAAAAAACCCCCCCCCCCCCCCCCCCCCCAAACATAAAACCCCCCCCAACCCCAAAACCCAACACCAAAACCCCCACCCAACCCCCACCCAAAAACCCCCAAACCAAACCCCCCCCCCACAACCCCCCCCCCCCCCCCCCCATCAAACCCCCAACCCAAACAAACCCCCAACCCAAAACACCCCAAACCCAAAAACCCCCCCAACCAAAAAAACCAAAACCCAACCCCAAAACAAAAAACCCCCCCCAACAAACCCCAAAAACACCCCCCAACCAACCCCAAAACCCACCCCCCAACCCCCCCCCCCCAACAACAAACAACCCAACCCCAAAACCCCCCCAACAAAACCACAACCCACACTCCAACAACAACCCAAACACCACCCCCCAATAACCAATTCCCAAAAAACCAAAAAAACACCCAATATCCAACAAAAAATCCCCCAACACCACCCCACCAACACCCCAAAAAACCCACCACACCTACCAAAAAACCAAACCCCCTAAAAAACTTAAAACCCACCCAACACCAACCACAAACCCCCAATCCCCCCCCCACCAAAAAAAAAAACCCCCAACACACCCAACCAAAAAAACCAAACCTAAACCCCCCCCCCAACAAAATCACAACCAAACACACCAAAACCAATACCCAAAACCCCCCCAAAAAAAAAAACCACCTTCCACCCAAATAACCCCCCCAAACCACCAAACCCCCAACCCCCCCCAACACCCAAAACCCACCCCCCCCCCACACCCCCCCCAACCCAAAACCAAACCCAAACAAACCACCCCCAAACCCCCCCAAACCAAACCAAAAAAACACAAAACCCCCAAAAACCAAATTCCCCCCACCCCCAAACCCACCAAAACCCTACCCAAATAACCCCCCCAAACCATACAACCCCCAAACCCCACAAATCACCATTAACCCCTTAACCCCCCATAACCCCCCCCCAACCCCCAACAATAACAAACCCCCACCACACCCCAACTCCACATCCACCCCCCACCAAAACACCCCCCCACCAAAACCACCCAAACCCCACCAACCCAACAACCCCCCAAAACCCCAAAAAATCCCCCACCAAACTCCCCCACCAAATCCCCAAAAACCCCCCCCCAAAAAACAATCAAACCCCCACTTACTCCAACCAAAAATCAATTCAAACACCAAATACCATTTCATCCCATCCATACCCCTTAAAAAAACAACCCCCAAAAAAAACCAAAAACACACCCCAACCCCACTAAACACCCAACTCACTCTCCACCATACACCCCACTAAAACCACCCCACCAACCAAATACCACACCATCCCTAAACACCCTAACCCTAAACCTAACAAAAAATATCCCCCATCACCTAAAAAACCTCTAAACCATCAAAACCCCCCACCAAATCATTTTACCCCACCAATCAACCCCAAAACTTTAAACCAACTCATACCAACAACCAACCCCACAACAATCATACCCATAACCAAACACAAACCACCCAAAATCACCTTCAACAACACTACCCATCAACACACACAACCACCCACCCCCAAACTAAAAAAATCATAATCCCCCCCCCACTTCCCCAAATTCCCCCCCCCCCCCCATTCCAAACCCACCCCCCCCACCCCCAAAACCAAAAACAACCCCCCAAAAAAAAAACAACCAAAAATACCCCAATCCAAACCCAACATAACATTCCCCCCAACCCAAAAATAAAATCCCCCCCCCACACAAATAAATATTTAACCCACCACAACAAAACCCCCCCCCCCACCCAAAACCCCCCACAAAACAAACAACCCCCAAACCCACAAACTTATCCCCCCAATCCACAAAAAAAAAAAACAACCAATCCCCCCCCATCCCCCAAACCCCCCCCCCCCCCCCCAATAAAATCCCCCCAATCCCAACTAAACCCCCAAACCCCCAAAAATCATCCCCCTAAACCAATTACCAAAACACCCCAATCCAATCCCAAAAAAAAATCCCCCCCAACCCCCCCCAAAAATACCAACACCCCCAAATATACCCAATAAAAATCCCCAAACAAATCCAAAACCACCCCCAAACCATCCAAAACCACCCACCCAAATACCAATACCAAAACCCCCCCCCCCCTCCACCCCCAACCCCCAAAACACCCAAAAAATATCACCAACCACACCCCCCCCACCCAAAACCCCCTTAAACAACCCCCCCAAACCCCACCCCAACAATTCCACAAAACCCCCACAAATAATCCCCAAACCCAAAAACAAATCCCACAACACCAACCACATAATATACCAAAACCCCCCCCTACCCCCCACACCCCACACCCCCCCAATCTTCCAAAACCCCCCACACCATCAAATATCCTCCTAAAACCAATTAAAAATAACCCCCACCCCCAAACCACCCCAAAACCCCATCCCCAAACCCCCCATCCATTACCCAACACCAATCCCCCCCCCCCCTTACCCCACCCCCCACAAAACAACCTACCCCAACCCCCCCCCCCCAAAAAAACACAACCATCCCCAACCCATCAACCCCCCATACCCAAACCCACCACAAAACCCCCCCCAACCCCCCCAACCATACTTCCCCCACCCCAAATCAAACAACAATACATATCTAAACCTATCCCTTCCAAACCTTCAACCCATCAAACCCACAATTATCCATTCACTAACAACCCCCAAAAATATTTTCTCCCCAACCCCCTCCACAACCTACCCCACCCCAACCAATCCCAACCTTCAAATACCAACTCCAACCCAAATATCCCCCCCAACACCATCCTCTTTTCATCTTAATTTAAAACCAACAACCACCCCCATAATCATACTCAAAAAAAAAACCATAAACCAATTATTACCCCCCACACACCATCCCCCCCCAAACCAATTCACCCCAACCCCATCACACACCCAAAACCCCCTTTAACCCACTAACCCCTTCATAACCCCCCCCCCCCCCCACCATATTTCCCCAAATTCAAACCCCCACATACACATATAACAATTACAAAACTCCCCCTACCACTCCAACACCACACCTACAAATTTCCAACTATTGATCGGTTGTGTTTTGAACTTGTGACGTGAACTACAAATTAAACAATGTTAGTCTTACAACCCACCCAATTCCTGTTGCAGATAACCAATAACCTAACAAATCTACCAATACAACCCAAAACTCTGCCTGTTATGCTATTTTTTATTACGCTTTTCTATACCCCTATATTATTAAACCTGACGTCACCCACCCAATATACACTGGAATTTTATACCCAACGAGTCATGGTTTACGTGCGATGTTTTGGCGGGGACATCCATTTCCAACCCAAATACACCCCCTTTCGTCCCACAACGCAGCCCATCGATAGAGTTTAAAACTAGCGGTAAAAGTCCGTGTTTGAACTTTATAAAAATGGCTGAAACTGGCGTCGACATTGTTCCGATTGCAACCTGCAACACTAAGGAGTATCTAGTTGGCGCCATAATCTAGTCTGTCTGTACATATATCTCTACGGTATTGTGTTCAATAAAAACCCCTATTTGGCCCCACCCTGGCCTTTGACATTAATTTTTTATGTTGGAGACTCATAATACCTATGTCGCGGGGTCACTTACATAGCAAAACTAATCAACATCACCATACTAACAGTAGATTTATTACTCATGATATAATATAAACAATAAAGAAAAACTACCACGTGAAACAGCGCCCCCGTCCAATATGTAGTTACATTTCCCCAACAAACGGAAATTCCCTATCACATTTTTCTACATCACAAGAATAGCTGCCTCCCGACGCCTTGCCACTTCACCTCCATCCCTTATATTCTCACACAATAGCTACACACAACAAAAACACAACAACCAAAAATCACCCCCCCACACATACCCCGACCCCCATCTTCCTCTATAAAAAGGTATCCCTTTTTTATTTTATATTTTCTTTTTTATTCTATAGCGGGTAGGAAAAAATGAATTCACTTAATGAGTGCTTATAAAAATTCCTTCTTCTCATGTCAAGCAGCAACATAGTTGCATGAAGGTTTTGGAACAAATCGGTTGTTATATTCATGTAAAAGGGTAAAAGCACAACTTCTTCCAATAAAAAATATTAAAGCTACGTCTAAATCAGCTTGATTGTTGTTTGTAACAAGACTACAACACATCCACATAGATAACAACGTTCTGATGAGCTCACTTTTGAATAGTGTACCTATACCTAAACTTTCACGAAATACACAAAAATCTCCAGTTATTGCTTAAGAATACACTACCTCCACAATAATTGATCAATCTACACAAGTCTGCGGTGTGACCTCTTTAACAGCGACAGTGAAAAATCAACATATAATCGCTCCTGTAAAGCTTTTTTTTTGACGTGTGAAGTTATGCGCGCATGCGCATACGCCCTCGGTGATCTGATAAATATACATCTAGCGTTTATACAGCGTCGAGCTGGCCCTAAATATTACAGAAATAATTGCTTAACAAAACTATTTAAAACACTACAGATAACCAATAGTGATTTTACACTGTGAAAAGGACTATCAAACCAAGAAAGCTAACACCAATTAGTTGTAATTCACACCAATACCCGCACACAAACCACCAGACAAACACACTTTTTTTGGAGGTTCTCATTACACAACAAACGCGGGGCGGAAAAAATGTACTAATGGTCTCAATAAACATTACAATAAACTAGTCTTTTATCTGTACTCGCCAACAACGGACATTCCGTGTCCTAGTTTTACATCGAAAGCCGGGTACACACCGCCAATGTCCCCGTTTCATAATAAAAATATAATATAAATTTATATATAAACACTTATTACGCGTCTGTGTTTATACGTTGCCTCGCGTTGGTTACATTTGTATCCTTTCCACTTACAATACCAGCACACACAAAAACATTTTTTTCACATCGACAACGCGTCAACTATCGATTAGTTTTTTGACTAATCAACCCTCTGTCTGGTAGCGGGCAACATGTCTGGACATGTTTCAGATATGTCTGGACGCGTTTCAAAAACCAGATTAAACTAGTTTTCCTTCATATAAATAGACACTTGGGAGACCAACGCCCAGACGTCGGCACCCCCCGCCAGCCAAAAAGTCAATACCCTCTCGCTTTAAAAATCCCCTTAGTAACCTACGCGTTATGATCGATTTTTCTATTTCCCTCTTTAGCTCAAGTATTCTTTTAAAAGAGAACGTTAAATATATACTTCTATTTATAAACCTTTGTTATATATGGTATATAAATAAATGTTTGTAAAATGTATGTATAAATATAAATATTGTATAAACAAACACACCAACACACTACCAGAACAATACAACAATACACAACAATTAAGATACCTACTCAAAAATGGTATAGCCAAGTCTCTAACATTTCGCTCCCAACTCTCTATGCTGGTCCTAATATAGTCATGTCTCTAACACGTCACTCTCACCTTTAGATGTTAGACCTAGTATAGTCAAGTCTCTATCACTTCACTCCCACCTCTTCCTGCTAGACCTAATATAATCACGTCTCTAACACTTCACTCCCACCTCTCGCTGCTGGTCCTAGTACAGTCATGTCTCAAACACTTCCCTCCCACCTCTCGATGCTGTCCCTGGTATAGTCAAGTCTCTAACACTTCCCTCCCACCTCTCGGTACTGGTCCTGGTATAGTCAGGTCTCTAACACTTCACTCCCACCTCTAGTTGGTAGACCTTGTATAGGCAAGTCTCTAACACTGCCATCCCACCTCTAGATGCTGGTCCTAGTATAGTCATGTCTCTAACACTTCACGCCCACCTCTAGATGGTATCCCTGGTATAGTCAAGTCTCTAACACTTCCCTCCCACCTCTTCATGCTAGACCTAGTATAGGCACGTTTCTAACACTTCACTTCCACCTCTCGCTGCTGTTTCTAGTGTAGTCATGTCTCTAACACTTCACTCCCACCTCTCGATGCTGGTCCTAGTAAAGTCTCTAACCATGCCCTCCCACCTCTCGCTGCTGGACCTAGTCATGTCTCTAACACTTCACTCCCACCTCTCGATGCTGGTCCTAGTATAGGCAAGTCTCTAACACTTCACTCCCACCTCTCGATGCTGACCCTAGTATAGTCAGGTCTCTAACACTTCCCTCCCACCTCTCGCTGCTGGCCCTCGTAAAGTCTCTAAAACTTCACTCCCACCTCTTGATGCTAGACCTGGTTTACGAAGCGGTACAGGAACATTTGTGGCGCACTAGAAAGATATCGGCTGACAACCGTGGAAAAGACTGGTAACTCGCCATGTATATCTCAAAGAAAGTAAAAGATCATGGTAACAAATATAACTAACACATAACTATTTCTCCAGACCTAAAGGTCTTTTATATTTGGACATGCGCCCTAATATAACCGGCTGGGTTGAACGGGACGCGCCTCGCCAAAACGAGTCAACATTTTTTTTTTAATCATGGTAAAAAAAAGGATAAAAACAGCTATTTGGGTAACTTCTGGTCATTTGGGGAGGAACCTGTTGTAAAAATCGACAGGAAAGGGTTAACTCCTCAAATGGATAATAAATAATGCACAAATACGGGCATGTTGTAGGCACTCGTAAGAAATAAAGCAGAAAACTAGACAACAGAAAAACAACAGAATTGACAGACTTACTGGGACTTGAACCCATGACCACCCAAACGGCACTACCTCCACACTATGGGAGTGACTCGTGACTGACAACACTATAACGAGGAATACTTTCCCAATTTTGTCTATAAGACGCACGCTGAAAAAGGCCACAAATAAAATGAAAGGATGTCACAGATGAAAATTAGTGCAGCAGTAATCATCCACTTTTGCCCCTCCCCATCTAGAGTATACTTTTGCTACTTGAACGAAGGATTCACCAGTTTAATTAACACGGGGGCCATCTGGCAATCAAGCCCTATGTGAAACAGAGAGCGAAGCGCGGAGCATGGCGTAATAGATTCTTTGTTCAGGGGAACACACGATATTCAGTGAGACGGACCTTGGATTGTAAAACTTTCAGGCGAAAATTGCGTAGCTGATTTTCGGCAAGGCGGAGATGATAAAAGTCAAGAGGTGGTGAAATTACCTTTGATTCATGAAATCGAACGGCAAATTGGCTCGGGTCTGGCAGTGGTGTGACTTTTGCATTAAAGAACGATAGTACGGAACATATCAATATATACCATGTCTCTCCGATAGCCATGATCAGTTGCCAGAAATCTATCTGAATTCACTAGCTCGTTATCTTAAGATTTCTCGTACAGAGTGAAAATTAATAGATTCCGTGGAGTGTTTCATTTTTCTGATTGCGGTAATTTATATACTAGATTTGAAGTGATTTAGTGTGTTTATAGTTTTCATTATATATTTCACTGAGATTTTCTGTGCTAATTAAATAACTTATAGCTACCTTTCCAGCCGTAAAGTAAATTTAATTACTCGCTATTTTTCCAGTAAGAGATGTTTTAAGTTGACTAGTACATACATTAAATAACTGTCTACTGACGGCATATATTATTTACTTCTATCCATTTTATGTAATTTTGTTAAATGACTAGTGTTCATATCACGCGTTAACAGAATGATAGGATAAGCTAGACCCGTGTGTTTTAAATCTAATTTATAACAGAGTGGTGTAGAGGTCCTATTTTTAACACGTGTTAGATATGATATTGATAAATTTTGTTAAATGTTCATATTTTCTTTCCTAAAATTTAGGCTGATCAAACTTGCGTACTAGCGGACTTACGGCCATATGAACTTGAGTTCTTATAGTCTTATAATTGTATAAGCAACCAGAAACTTTATAATATTGTTGAGTCTTCGGGCTATGACCTGTGCGGTCCATTCTTCTTCATTTTTTTAGAGAGACCGAACTAGAACAATAATTATAATATTAACTGGACCATAACTATTACCAGATTTACTTATATATATATATATATATATCTCATCAGCCAACTGTGGCAATATATTGTCAGCAACATTTGTGTAACTTAAACCTAGCGTTTCAGCCACCTGAGGCTAAACAACCTAGGAACTGTATATGTTCTATTTATTCTACATCGGCGATCACCACGCATGAACCTTACTCCAACCAACTGAAGGCATAGATAACTTATTGTATCGAGTACAAAGTTAACACCGACTCTAGCGACTCCTGTGAAATTTGCAGTCAGCAACTGCGGAGAGTCTGGGGCTGGATTTGGCAAACTTAAATTTGACACTAAATATATATATATATATTACTTATTAGTGTATTTCCTTGTAATGCCTGCGACAACTACTGGGGTAAGTGTATTTGAAAGTGGCCACTGCGTGTATGTGAATTGAATGAACAGAGAAAGAAACTTATGTCTTTTGTTAACATCATATACTTATATGGTTTCTTCTTTCTTTCTTTTTTATCTCAATAATCTGATTAGTCACGGGATAGTTTACATTAGGAACCTATTCTTTTCCCATATTGACTATTTCATAACTTATTGTTAACCTTTGATCTTTTGGGTTAATTAACCTCTGTAGGGATCGTCCTTTCTTTTCCTTTACCAGAGGGGAGAACCTATTTGATTAATTTTCATTTTGTCTATAAACCATAATCTAGTGATGTGTATGCTTATTGTTGTGATCTTTTATTGATAATAAACTTTATTAAACCTTTAGTTACCTCGTGATAAAACTATATCTTACCCCTTACTTTCACATTGTCATCACCATCACCTCTGCTCAGACAGGGCTATAAACATTTATTACCTATCTGATAATTCATCCACGACAAGGGATAAACCTAAAAATATGAACATAGAATGTCAGAACATTCAAGAAAGGGAAACTAGCCAAGTTAATCTTACGAGAAGCAGAAACATTAAACATTATATACTGGAATTCGCATAGGAACGATTAACAGTTGCTGCGTATTACAAATGAGAAAAATATACATTCCTACACTTAGGAGGTTGAGACAAGAACAGGGAGGTTTTCGACAAATCGGATCCTGTACAAACCAGATAACTAGGAGAGCTGAGACGACCTTTCGTTACAGATAACAAACCACTCTTTGCTATATTTTCACAGGATCACAAACTACCTGTTTTATCAACAGGTAATGTCTTCCAGATGAAAGGTTATTGAACTAGTTTTTGATAAGAATTTCACAACCAGATAAGATGCTTCACGGTCACATCACCTGTACACTATGGTACACGGTGTACCTCATTCGACTTGACAGTGATCATATTGTATGGAAGCTCTAGAACCAGATGCGCACAGGAAGAATTTTTAATCCTGTCACGGGATTTCTCCCCTTGCTCCGCAGTGATGGTCCAATAGTGGTCAAAATTCAGAGTATCTACTGAGGGTCTTCAAATGTATCTACTTTTCGTCAAGATTACTCTTGGCTAAGATTTGAATTGAAGAATGATGCTTCAATTCTTAGAATTCCTCATAGGAATTTAAGAAATCAAGAACCACAGCTGATATTATCAAGGCCGTAATGAGCTTTAGTATCTTCCCAAACCTTCTATGAGGAGAAGAGAATTTTGCTCGTTTGATGAGGCCCCAACTGATTTAATTCAGTAAAATACTACTTCAATAGCTCTGTTTATGTGTATTTAAGATTACTGAGACATACGGGTGCAGTTCACTCAAAGTGATTAAATCAACTATAAATTTGTGTAAATACAGATAACACATATAATAATCAATTACATTTAACAGATTAAAATAAATAAAGGTGTTGATGGAAACAATTTTAGCATTTAAATATACATCACAGCTGATGATCAGGTTATGGTTTTGAAATTTTTCTTAAAGAGTTCACTTGGCAGCTCTGAACGGATACTTAGCTGCCAGTAAGGTGTCGGTTGGCTTCTGCTCCAGCCGATATTGGTTTACTGCAGGTTGTAAACTGGTTCTTCTCGTCACTGGTCAAGTCTGGTGGTGGTAACCCGTCCCAAGTAGTATCATGGTGTAATTACAAAGGCGGTCCAGCATCATCAAGACTCGTCTGATGTTGGTGTCCAGCTTTGAATAAGGCCACTTATACCACACACTTGTTCCACAGACTAGTACCACCAATGGGTACCACCGACTAGTATTATCATCTTCTTCTTCTTCCCTCCTGAGTATTAGGTCTCTGGACACGAAAATCAGATGTCCCTCCCTTTCATTCCACCATCCCATCTGCCTCAGAACTTTACCCTCTCTGAGCACTAATATTAATCCCAGTGAGCGGAAAACACCCACTGAATTTATGTAGAACATGTTTACATATACATGTGCACTGGTTAAAAGGGTTAATATAATAATTATGTACATTATTTAATCCATCATCGACTCCCTGCCCCATATGGAATTTGGGACTATCTCTGCGTTTGGTTTTCTATGAGAAACCCGCATGAAGCAGTCACCAACTCATGCAGAGGTGGTTCATGAAACCATCGTTCTATATGCTGAGGCTGCCATCCTCGTATGAACTTGGATATCCACTAGCAATTTTCATATGTTATTATTGCAAAATATAGAATTATAAAATGGACAACTTGCCCCAAATTGGGGGATACAGACTTCTGGCTCAGGGAAATAGTTTCGGCAACTTGATTAAGATGCCTCTTACACGTGGTCTGGGGTATTACTTTACAATAGAATCCCACTATGACTTCGTATTCAGGTTCCTAGGATTCCGGGCTTTCCGTATTAGTAAAGGTAGAGTTTTCTTACTGTCTAAGTCCAGAAGATGCTCAAATACGTTGTCCGGTCCTTTAAATTAGAATCATGTTTTCTCTTCTTTATCCTGGCTTGTCTGAACTGTCTTCTTGACGAGTTGAATTATCAGGGCGGTAATCTTAAAATGTTGTAGATTTTAAGCAATACTCGGTCCACGCATCCGTATTGCTCCGTGAAGGTGAAGTCCAATCAGAGATGTTGTATTTTAGCATCTCAAATGCCAAACAAATAGCAAATAACTTGCGGTAAATCCCCCACTACCCTTGTTTATCTAGAATCTTCATCAAGACCAAAAATAAACTAATGTTCTCTGCATGTCATCTACGAATTCATGGTTGGCTTGCAAGACTATATAAGGTTCTGTCTCCTCCGTTGATTTTGATCATGTTTACACTCACTACTTCTTAGATCTATCATGGATAATCTCTTCCATGATTTCATTTTCTTGTAATTATCGATTACCATTCGATATCTTCCTACCCATGTCTTAATCTGTCACCAGATTGGTATTTACCGTGTGTTTTGGGGCACAGGATAAGCACACTTTAATAACTTATCAGGCAACAAACCTGGGTTGTGGCAATTATTTGGCTGACCATGTCCCCAACTCACGTTCTGTTATGTATCTCCCTAGGAAAAACGTCTGGAATCACAATAGCCGTGTAAACGATAAGAAAAACTCACTGTGGCATCTCCGCTTTTACGTTATAATCCGTGCGCTCCAATTCACTGCCGCTATCTTCCTATTAACACCTGGTATCACTACACGAAATTGACCATCATGACTTAAGGCCAATATTGCCTCACCGGTATCTAATCTCACATTGATGGTCAATAAGGCCCAGACATGAGATGAATTGAAGGAAGAAAGTGTAAACAATGAAGCGAAAATAACAAATACTGTCAGAGGTGGGAAAAAAGGGAAGAACACAGAATGAATTAAAGGATGGCACAGGAAAATGTAGTGATCGAGGTTATTTCGTAACAAATGCACAGGTATCAGAATCTGAGGCGCATTTAATGACTAAATAAAGTAATTTTACAGCAACGCACGCTAACGGCACATACTTTTAACATTCCCGTGGCTATGGGAGTTTCAGATGACATGTTATCTGCTCTAAACCAGATGTGCAAGTGCCCGTGCGACGGTCTAAAGTGACCTCGTCGACCGCAATTGAAGTACAAAACATTTTCAGAACTTTAGAAGGGAAGATTGATAGGCTTATTGATTTTTGGGATTTATATGATGACAGAAAATTCTATACAGCGAGTTTACAACAGGAGAAAAATGCTTCGGCCTTCATGCTGTAACTTACAGTGTCAGGGAGGCGGGTCCACTTTGGTCATGACTCTCAAGTGTCAGCCTTCTGTTAATTTTTTCGCGACCTGCGCTGGGAACTAAACCCACTCAACCTTGATTGCACCCTCCAAAGTCACTCAAGGCTCTTTCTATTTTTGCAAATTTATGTAGTTGCGAAAGTAAAAATATATACAAATTACTGTCCTAAATTACATATCCATTCGAGGTTGTTCCACAGCCAGCCCGATGCGGTTTCTGCAGATTCGCACAGCCTTTAAATTGTTATTGACCTTATCTTCAGGCCCAGTTGTTTACTGACTGAAGCGGCAAATACCTCTTGGAGCGCCTTCAACAGTAGTTATGTCAAACTCGCGAGCTGATACCGGCCCGAAGTACAATATGACCCGCTTCGATGCCGTAAAATTGCAGTTGGAATTTGCCACTTTCCTGGGCCAACGAAGCAGTATTACTCGGGAAAAGTTTTCTGTAAGCATTATGAGTTATGACTGTTGTGCTTGTTTACTTTTCATACCCTACAAACTGGCAAGCAGCTATGGGGCCTTCCCTTATAGTGGCAACAGTCTACCAAGTACAATTATAGAACTCTTCTACCGTTAGTGCTGATTCCTATATACACACATTGGGATTTTCGCGGTGCTATGGGGTTCGGGCACTGTGCTGAGATCCTCCTTGTGTGATATAAGGGAAGAGATCGGATCACTGATGGAGTTGTCTGTGTGCAATGAAGATAGTCCTTAAACCCAAACAAAGCGCTGATGCATGTTCGTGTATTGCCTCGTTTATTTATTACGAATTTCTAATTGTTAACAAATATGCGTGTGTCTGTTCACATACATATTTATTTAAGAAAAGTAGTAAATATTTAAATGACTAATCTATTAAATGCGTTTTTCCATACAGCAAAAAAGATTATGTCCCTTCCTGAAGTTCGCTGCTGGTATGAGAATGCCCATTAAAGAAGAGCACTCAATTTTTCAAAAGAAAGTGAAGCTAAATTAGTTCTGCTGTGTCGTAAATAATATTCTTTTTCTTCCTCGTTCGTCCTGAAAAGGACGTTGGTTGCGTTGTGGCTGTTTACACCGGAGCTGCGATATCTGCGTCTTTCGGCCGACTTCAGCATGGCATTTTTGGGGACCGGGTTTGCCTTCCCTCTTCGATCCCTACTCTCTCAGCCAGACTGCAGTGATGCAGCCTGTTTCCAGGACCACCACGTGGAGGTGGAGTAGGGTCTTGGTCAGCTCTGGTTCGCTGACCCTGACGCAAGCAGTCAAGCTATGGGTTGCTGACTGCATTCTCTATTGCTGCATCTTTGGGTCCCGTAAATAATATGATTCTGTGTTTAATCTACAGACAGAATATTAGTATCCAAAAGGAATATAGTTTACGACGTCATTACAAAACTCATCGTTCAAAATAAGATCAGTACTCAGTCAAAATAAGAGAAGGTAAACTGAGGGATTTTAAATCTGCACTTAGTTTGCGAAGCAAAACTCTTACGTCATCCAGGTCTGCATTATTTTGGCTCCTCAGCGTTGCAATTATTGACGCGAAGAAAGCAACTTTTCTCTTGGTACTTTCCTGTCATTAGAACATCTGCAGCATTTAAGGCCTCTGTCTCTGAAGTTACTTGAGAATTTTCTTGTCACCACTGACAGTCCTTTTTGTGTACCAGTGCTTAGGCTGAGAAGAATACATCCACCTCAATCTTCTTTTGCATTTGGTACTGATCCATCTGTGTGTGCATGGGTCCACATGTTGCGTGGGTAATGTTTCTCTTATGTATTTTGTCGTTATGGCTTTTCTCTTTGTTGCAATCTGGCTCTTCTTTCTCTCAATTCTAGGAATGTTTTCTATCATTTCAGGGTAGCAATGTTGTTTCCAAACTAGGAGCTTGTGTGCAGTGTAGATGGGTTTAGTTGTTGATAAAGCATTTGTTGTGGTTGATCATACAAAGTTGCTTCGCTAGAGCCTTTCCCTTCAAAGGGAATTTATTCTATGGTACATTGGATGGTCTATTAGTCTCTTGAATTTCTCAGCTTGTTGCTGGACCCTGCTATCTCTTCTATCGTCCATTGGTCCATGATTCTAAAGAGTTGTGACCCAATGGATCCCAGCTCACTGCAACACCCCCAGCAATGAAAAGACTGGCAGATTGGCAAAGGAAGATGGAAAGCTATCTCAGCCTGATACAAGCATAACTTTCAAAGAGGCAAAGCATTTGATCCGAATAAGATATAGGAACAAATGGAATGTAGAGCATCCAGGCCGCACACATATGATGCATATTACCAGCTCAGCAGAAGAGAACAAGTGGTAATTTTCAGACTCTGCACGGGCCACAACAGATTAGGATATCATCTATTCAACAAGCTAAAGATAGGAACTACCGATGGGTGTAAATGTAGCCCAGATAAATTGACTGCTGAACATCTGCTTCAAAGATGCCCAACATTTGAGGAACAGAGAAAGCACATGTGGCTGTCACCAGTACCAATCCTGGAAAAACTCTATGGAGATACAAATAGCCTCAAGCTGACCACTGCTTTCTTTCAAAATATTCAAGTTGTCAGAGTAGTCGAGGAAGAAGAAATCTGCACTTGATAAAGAACACAGCATATTCACCAAATCCTTAAATACAACTAGGCAGCTGTCAAAGCTAGTGTGTTGTTGCACAACTAGCAGCCAGAACTCCAACTTTGCTGAAGATGAGTTCAATAAGCAATACCTGGTGGAAACTGCTGAAATTCTTTGCCCTCATAAAGTTACAGCTTTCCAGAATATTTCTTTATTGTGAAACACTGACACTGAAAGAACTGATGAAATTGAAGCTACAATTAATGAACAAGTAATAAAAATAGTGAACACTTCTCTTGCATTTTCCATTTCAGTCGATGAAAGTAGTCACTGTTAGTAGGTTAGCTGTCTTTATTCGTGCATTGGTGGAGATTTCAATTTAACTGAAGAACTATTCACTTTGAGACGTCAACTTGAATATTTTCAAAGAAAGCAGCGGTCAGCCTGAAGCTGCTGGCATCTCTGTTGAGTTTTTCCAGGAATGATACAGTTGATGGCCATATACTTCTGCATTTAATGTTTGAGTACCTTTGGCTTCCCTTTCTGCTATTCTTCTCTAGGTTCTGTTGACCCTCCCCACTCTTCTTTTCATGTTGGTTCCAGTGCAGGACATGGCTTATTTTATTGGCTGATTGCTTCCTGCGGGTATGTCCTATTCATCTTGGCTTTTCTTCAACCTCAACCTGTCACAGCTGTTGTTTGGTTTTTATTGTCTCGAGATCTGTTTGTTGTTACATCTGGCAAATGGCACAAAGGATATTTGTAACTTATGAGCTTGTTCTTCCTCAATCAAAATCTCACTGGATGTTGGGAGTTAAATAAAATGTATCTCTGCTAACAGCAATAAGTAAACAATGTAAAATATGACAGAAATAAATCCACACATGCACATAATGAGGTTGACTGGCATCTTTATTCCCAGATGGGCAAACACACACAAACTTAGAAAAAACTTAAAAGTATAAACTACATCTAATTCTACACAAACTCAGTACTCACATGACTTTTGGAATCATCAGGCATACCCAGGATACTGTGCACCATAGTCTGTCATACTTGTTCCATACTCACCATTCATCTTTCAGCTAATGAGGCCATAACTACACAGACACAATATCCACCAAAGTTTGTCATACTTGTTCCATACTCTTTTAGCTAATGAGGGAGTGACTACACATACACACTATGCACCAAAGTCTGGCGACAATTTTCCATTCTCACCATTCATCTATTGAGGGAGTAACTACAAAAACATACAGTACTATACAGTCTGGCACACTTATTCCATACGCACCATTCATCTTTCACCTAACAAGGGGGTGCCTACATTGATATTAAGGAAGGAAGAACAAGATACTAATGTACAAAATGAGTAATTATGTACACTTAACCAGAAGAATGCAAAATGGGATATGTCTGAGTTGCGAGAAGCCTTCTCTATGAGGTGAGTGAATGAAATTAATACATGAATGAATATCTCGTTGACCACTTTTTAAAGACCATGGAGCCACCACTTCAGCAGTTGGTTACCAAGCTTGTTCCAGAGTATTTCATGTACTCCTGCAGTGATGGTTTTTGCAGCGACCAGTGGAAGAAGCCAGCCTCAGCCTCATCACCTCTTATAACAAGCCTGGTGAAAGCAGTGACCCTATTCATTGACTCCTCTGTATTCCCTGGCAACCATTACACCCCTGTGACATGAGTGACAAGTAAATTAAAGCATCTGTATGTAGTTTTTCTTTGGCACTCAGTAATCTCAAAAGAAGTAAATGAACAAAAACTAGGAAATATAGAAAGAAATCTAATATAAATAATAATAATAAATTCTTTAAGCACCAAAAACGGCGCATAAGGCAGAAACCAGTGCTCTCCAGGTTGTTCGTTGTGACGCCACTCCTCTTAGCTCTTGCACATTGTTTAATCCCAACGTTCTTCCTTCTCTTATTATTGTTCTTCTGAGTGTTTCTTTTGGTCTTCCTTTTTTCCTCTTACCCTCAGGAACCCAAGTGAGTGCCTGCAATGGTATTCTGTTGTTTTGCATTCGTAGGACATGACCGATATATGACCATCGTCTTTTCCTTATATAGTTGGAGACATATTTCTGCCTAGAGTCTTCTCTTATTTGTCGATTAGTCTTGAATTCTTTCCAACTGATGTTCATGAGTTTTCTAAGACATTTGTTCTCGAATGTATTCAGCTTAGGACAAGCAAGGCAAATTGCTTACTGCCCCGAAGGAAGTAATGGAAAGAATATTTCTCAGAACTCCTGGATGGTGAGCATGGTGAAGCATCAGAAATGATAAACACTAGCACAGAAAAGAAAACCAATGATGGTAAAGATGACATAAAGATGGAAGAACTGAAGGCAGCACTGGAGAAAATCAAGATGGGCAAAGCAGCAGGGCATGATGGTATAACACCAGAAATGGTTAAGTACATGGGAGCATCAGGCGACCTATTACTCTTAAGGGTTTTACAGGCAGCGTGGTACAACAAGACCATACCAAAGGATTGGGAGATTGCCATCATAACACCAATTTTCAAAAAGGGTGACAATCGACAGTGTGGAAACCATAGAGGCATATCCCTTCTCAGTGTCCCTGGTAAAATCTGCTCTAGAATCCTAGAGCAGAGACTCCGACGCCTAGCTGAGCCACAATTGGATGAGGTCCAGTGCGGATTCCGAGCAAACCGAAGTACTCAGGACCTAATCTTCACACTCAGACAGCTGAGTGAAAGGCCCTTGAGTATAAGAGTGAGATCCATCTTTGTTTCATAGATCTGGAAAAGGCGTTTGACAGGGTCCCTTGGAGCAAACTTTGGGACTGTTTGGCAAGGAAGACTGCCATCAATGGTACCTATACCTTGTAGCGGTATGGCAGCTTGCGTACCCTGACGATCCCCAGAGCTATGCCAGTGGGAGTTTTTACTCCTGGTAGGTTCAACCAAGCTGGACTGGTCTGTGTGGGTAGGGGTCAGACAAAAGCTGGTACCCTGGTCCTCCAGGTTGGGGGTTTTAGCATAGGGCTGACACCCCTGTCTATGTAAAAAAAATAATGAAGTTACGGAAACAACATCAAATGAACAAACTTTGCTGCGGGATGGACATTCGGAGTCTGTGGCTCGTATGACTGTCAGTGGTGAAAGCCGAAAGGAAGCCACTGACATGAAAACAGATGTCCTGACCGCAAAACAGGATACAAGAATAGGATTTTGGAATGTCAGGACAATGTACGAGACAGGTAAACTAAGACAGGTCACGGCAGAAATGAGAAACTATAGGTTACACATCCTGGGGATAAGCGAGAGCAGATGGACAGGGGCAGGAAAAGTTAAAACAGCAACAGGAGAAACAGTACTTTACTCTGGAAGAGAGGATGGACAGCACAGTGAAGGCGTAGCCATTATTCTACAGAAAGGGATAGAAAGGACATTACTGGAATGGAAACCCATCAACAACAGACTGATACGATTGAGATTGAGATTCACCAACACTACAATAATACAATGCTACGCACCAACGAATGATAGCGATGAGGAGGTCAAGGATGAATTCTATCAACAACTGCAGAAAGAAATGGAGGACACACCTAGATATGATCTTGTTATAGTAATGGGAGACCTCAATGCGAAAGTTGGTACACACAATACATATAATGAAAGAACAATGGGGAAATGCGGCAGCGGAATAGCAAACGAAAATGGGGATAAGCTAATAAGTTTCTGTAGCATTAACAACCTTGGAGGAACACTTTTCCCACATAAGGAAATTCACAAGTTAACATGGGAATCACCAAATGGTCGGGACAGAAACCAGATAGACCACATCATGGTTAACGGTAGATGGAGACATGCATTACAAGATGTGAAGGTAAGAAGAGGTGCAGATGTGGGAAGCGATCACCATTTAGTAGTAGCAAAACTGAAAGTGAAACTAAGAAGGGCTGGACCAACTGTAACTACACAGAAAAGGTTTGACATCAGCAAATTGAAGGACCCCCTTACCAGAAAAGCTTTTGCGGCCGACATTAAGAAACGATATCAATTTGCCAAAAGCCAGGAAAAGACATTGACTGATGATATAGACCAGAATTTCAACACCATTTCAACAATATATAAGGAAAGCAGCAAATCATGCTTAGGATTCCAGGAAAGGAAGAAGCAAGACTGGATAACACCAGAAACACTAAACACCATAAAGATGAGAAAGGAAATGAAAAGAAAGAAAACAGAAGCGAAGTCCCCCAGGTTAAAGCAACTATATAGCGAACAGTACAGTCAACTGGACAGGTAAGTTAAACGCCAAACCCGAGCCAACAAAAGGAATTTCCTAGACGATCTTGCAAAACAGGCAGAAGAGGCAGCACTGAGAAATGAACAAAGCACAGTATACAAAATAACTAAATTCATCAGCGGAAAACAAGGTGCAAACAATATTACAATAGTAAGAGATAAGCAAGGAAATCTCATCAAGACAGCAGAGGGACAGGAAACAAGATGGGCAGAGCACTTCAGAGAAACTCTGAACAAGGAAATACCAGAGACACAATTGAATGTTCCTGAGGCTGAAAACGATCTAGATGTAAATACAGACATTCCACGAAAAGAAGAAATCATCACAGCAATCAAAGGTTTTTAAAGAACGGTAAAGCTCCGGGCCATGATAACTTAAATGCAGAGCTATTTAAGACAGACCCTGAGCTAGCAGCAGAACTATTAGAACCACTATTTGCACAAGTGTGGAAAACGGGGACAAGAAAACACCATCAGAGTGGAACAAAGGAATAATTGTCAAATTGCCCAAGAAGGGAGATCTTTCAGACTGCAATAATTGGAGAGGAATCACTCTTCTCTCAGTTCCCAGCAAAATGCTAGGCAGGATAATTATACAGAGAATTTCAAAGGCAGTAGACCACAAACTGAGGAAAGAACAAGCAGGATTTAGAAAGAACAGAAGATGTGTAGACCATATATTCACTCTCAGGAACATTATAGAGCAGTGCTCAGAATGGCAAAGACAGCTGTACATAAATTTTGTTGATTTTGAAAAGGCTTTTGACAGCATACATAGGGACAGTTTATGGAAAATACTGAGGGCTTATGGAATTCCAAGCTGCATAGTGTCAATCATAAAAAAGCCTCTATGCCAACTTTACGTGTAGTGTTGGGCAGAGCAACCTAACCTTCGAAGTGAAGACAGGAGTACGGCAGGGATGCCCCTTATCAACCACTCTATTTTTAACAGTCATAGACTGGGTGATGCGCCAGACAACAGAGGGCAGTCCAAGAGGAATAAGATGGGACTACATTTTTTCTACATTGGAAGATCTGGAATATGCAGATGACATTGCACTGCTGGCACATTCACATCAACACATCCAGGAAAAAACGGATAGACTTAATAAATTTAGCCAGCAGGTGGGCTTGAACATCAATTTAAAGAAGTCTGAGGTCATGACGCTCAATGTGAGCAACCCTGAGCCCATATCAGTAAGGAATCAGCAACTGGTACAGACAGATACCTTCACATATCTAGGAAGCATAGTAACACCAGACGGTGGGGCAGGCAAAGACATCAACATCAGAATGAATAAGGCAAGAACAGCCTTCTTTAGCCTAAATAACATCTGGAAGTCCTCCCAATACAGCACAAGCACAAAAATTAAGATTATACCAGAGTTGCGTGCTTTCTGTGCTTCTCTATGGTGCGGAATGCTGGAGAGTCACAGAGAAGGAAATGTCAAAATTGTCCTCTTTTCACACAACATGCCTAAGAAAAATTCACCGAATCTTTTGGCCGAATACCATCACCAACCAAGATCTGCTTACTCGTAGCAAGCAAGAGGACATGCATACCATCATAGCTGGCAGACGCTGGAGCTGGGTTGGTCATGTCCTCAGAAGAGACCCCGATGCCATCACAAGAACAGCTATGCTTTGGACCCCTGAAGGAAAGCGAAAGAGAGGCCGACCAAAAACAACTTGGCGGAGGACTGTGGAGGCTGAGATGCAAAGAATGAACCAGAGTTGGGCACTGTACGAAGGATGGCCACCGACCGTGCAAAGTGGAATCAATTTGTTGTTGCCCTACAAGACGCCACTAGGCGTGATGGCCACTGACTGCTTTGACGGTCGGTGGTTAAGGATTGAAGAAGAAGAAGGCAAGGAAGAATATTCCAGCACCTCTGATTCATGCTATACAGAGCTTCTACAAGTCTTGCAGAAATTATGTGAGGACAGCAAACCATAAGTCAGAAGAGTTCAGGACCACCACTGGTGTAAGACAAGATGATATCCTATCACCTTACCTCTTCATACTCCTTATGGACGATGTCATCAAGGCATGTAAGGAGAGAACAAGAAAGTATTCAGTGGGGTACTGGAAGATGAGACAGGTCTATATTTCGGAGCTGGCATTTGCTGATGATGTTGCCCTGATTGCTAAATCAGAGGCACATCTCCAATCCAACCTGCAAGTCTGGAAGGAAGAGCTGGAGAAGAGAGGGATGGTCATAAGCAGCTCTAAAACAAAATCCATGGTGATATCACGAGAAGAAAGAAGACATCAGATTAAGCTGGGAGAACAGGTCCTGGAGCAGGTCGACCACTTTAAATACCTCGGAGCTATTATAGGGACCGAAAGGGAGGCATCAAAGAAGAGTTGGCCACTCGAAAAGCAGCAGCTGTGAGACTTTTTCAGGCCATAAATCGAGGATTCCTCAGCAAGAGAGAGGTTGGTAAGAAAACGAAGATGGCTGTATACCGCTCCACCTATGTCCCAGTCTTGACATATGGATGCAAGTCATGGGCAATGACTACAACCCACAAAAGCCAGATCCAAACCTCAGAAATGAGGTATCTGAGGAAGGTGGTACGCAACCAGACGATACGTCAAGGCATTAAATCCTACCCCCTGCAGACCCAAGTAGAACAGTCCCAATTAAGATGGTTTGGCCATGTCTGCAGAATGGGAGAAGATCGGAAACCACGACAAGCATGGGAAACAAAGAGCCAAGGATCCAGACCCCGAGGACGACCCAGAGTCCGCTGGGAGGACAACATTAGACAATCTTTGAAGGACCGAGGACTAGAATAGAACCAGGCCAGGAGGAAGACAGCCGATAGGATAGTCTGGCGCTCTCTCTTCCAAACCTCTACACCTCACGGTAGAAGGGGAACGACTAAGTAAGTAAGTATGTATTCAGCTTGTTCTCCAATGATTTTGTTATTTTCCAACTCTCACAGCCGTATGTTAACACTGAGATAACATTTGAATTAAACAGACGAAGCTTGGTATGTATATTCAATGATCGTAATTTCCAAATGTTAGATAATCTATTGAAGGCGCTAGCTGCCAAATCTAATATAGAACTAAGAAAAAAAGCTGGCTGGGTGGATACACTGAATGAACAGAACATAACAGGTAAAGAAATCTATGCAGAAAAGGCGAGAAGTGCAAGACCAAAAGGGCACGCGGTAAAAAACAGATCAGGCAATAAAGAAAGTGATTTGAAAGGACTGGAAAGAGAATACAACAAAAGGTCACCAAGTTCAGACAGGAATAAAGAAATGTATCTGCATAATAAAACTGTTATGTGCTCAGAATGCTGACAAAAAAATAAAGAATGCTCATTTCTTGCAGAAGTTTAAACCAGATTCATTCTGTGCATAGCTTTAGAGTTTGTTAAAATGCTAGTAATGTGCAGGCATTTACGTATATCGACAATGAATTATCTCTGCACACAAAACTTGAGTGTAATTTCTTCATGGTCACACTAAGTCATGTACAAGGTCCTAACTGTCATCACAATCTAACAGACACCAGTGTGATTTAGAATACTCTTTCTAGCAAAATCTGGCTAACTTTCATTTCTCTCATCTACTCATATTCCCACACTCTCTTTTTTCTCTTTACATATACACATGAGCAAATTAGCACATCATGCCAGACATTTGTGCATTGTAATTGGTACACTGCCACCAGCCAATGACTCTCATCTGCAACATAAATAAAAGATGATACAGACCAACAAAATGCAAATATATATGCAAAGCTAGACCTATAGGCACTTGATTTCCAAACTAGACTTCCCTTATTTCAAATACAATTGAATTATCTGATTCTGAGTGAGAAGAAAAAAACACCAACATGATCTTGACTTACTAAAAATACATTTCTAATATGATAAGGACAACTCATTCTAGGTGCATCCATGGAGTATTTATTTGCTACTCTAAAAGATCACACCTTTATGAAAATGTGTCCAAACTGAGTACTAGCAGCTCTAAATGCAACACCTTTTTTGTGAGAAGGGATTCATTAATTTCACATATGCTGACAATGGACTACATACAGCTCTAAAGGTGCAACATCTTTTTATAAAATTTGATCAACTGATTCTTCATGGATCTGTATGGAGTACATGCAGCTCTAAGTGTAACACCTTTTTATGTGATTTGATCAACTGATTCCATATAAGAGTATATGCAGTTCTAAATGTAACATCTTTTTAAGTGACTTGATCAACTGATTCCACATAGAGTGCATGCAGTTCTAAATGTAACATCTTTTTATGTGATTTGATCAACTGATTCCACATAGAGTGCATGCAGTTCTAAATTAACATCTTTTTATGTGATTTGATCAACTGATTCCACATAGAGTACATGCAGCTCTAAATGTAACATCTTTTTATGTGATTTGATCAACTGATTCCACATAGAGCACATTCAGCTCTACATGTAACATTTTTGTATGTAATTTGATCAACTGATTCCATATGTATCTGCCTGGAGCAGATTTTTTGCAGCTCTAAATGTAACACTTTTTCTGTGTGATAAGATCAATTGATTCCACATAGAGAACATGCAGCTTTAAGAGTAACAACTTTTTATGTGATCTGATCAACTAATTTCAAATGTCATCATCTTAGTACTGCTTTATTCCATTTCCAGCAGCTTATTTTGAGAAAATAAATTAAAGGCTTTTGGGTTATTAGTTGAAAATGTAGAAGGCCTCACATTAAAATGAAATTCTGCATTATGATCCATAATATTAAGATATTGTGTAGGATGATACATTAAACCATATGATATTGATTTACGACCTCAGGTTAATTCCTGCCTACAAGGATGATGGAATAAAGCAATGATATGTCAGCATAGAATACTTGCTGGTATAAATGTAACACCACATCTTTATAAGATCTGATTAACTGATTCCATGCAGATCTGTCCCTAAGATCACACTTCTGTATTAAATGGTCAATTTGTTTCACATGAGTCCAGAGATCATACACAATTTCTAATTGTTAGTTACTTTTGTTTCTCCCACCCTGCCCACAATGCAGGTCTATTTTGTGAACTTATGTTAAACCAGGTAGAAGAACACACAAAGTCTCTATATTAAATAATTTATTAGTTCTTGCTATGCTTTGACAGTGGGCAAATAAACCAAGGATGCTAACAGCAAGAAGTTGATGATCTGTCAATCTATTGTCTTTGATGAAATGCTGAACTTAGACACAACCTACAAGACAGGCGTGACTATGTTTACAAAGTCACATGACAAAAAAAAAAAAAAACTCACTCAGGGTATCAGAATCCTAACCCTGTACAGCCGGAATCACTGACAGAACTTGACCCAGATTGGCTCTTCATGCATATAATATCTACAGAAACGTTCCATGCCAAGTTCTACAAGTGAATACATAATCCAGATGTAAAGATGAGCAGCTTCCTACACCCAAACTAGAAGAAAAAATAAATTAAATGTATAGTTACTGAATTTTCCAAATAAACTAGTGGTTACATTTAGTATTCTTGAATGATACACTACAGGCTACCCCCTCTCCCTTCACAAGTGTCAGTCTCAACAAAATATATGAACACCAGGCTGCTGTCAGTATTCTGTTCAGTGAGTTAGAACAAGTGTCAACAAGAGTTTAGACATTTTGCATTCTGTTAACTCAGAATATCAGATATAATAATCAGGAGCTTGCTTCAGTTGTTTCATCTGCGCACTGCTGAGGATGATGCTGGTGATGTGGAGATCTTGTAGACAGCAAACCCAAGTACTGCAGCAATGGCCAACCCAATGCCAACATGTACATAAGTGTTCGAACTTGACTGAAAAAGACCCTTCATGTGTCTAATGGAAAGAAGAAAAGAATATAAGGAGTAAACATATTTGAGGATGTTAACTGTAGTCACACAGATCTATATCAAAACTTCACAAATGTCGCAGGACAAATATTATTATTTAATTAATACTTATTTAACTAATGTTTATTATGTATAATTCTTGTAGCTGTTACTCAGTTCTGCAGCATCTAGCACAATTTCTGATCTTAAGAGAAAAAAAAAACAGCAAAAACTAGTTTCTTATATTTTTAACTATAGTAAGAAAGTACGGCACATAAATAAATGTGACTATAATGAGCTTTTTGTGCAATTCACATGAACTGCCATAAAAAGCTTTGGACAATAACACAGCGCAGCTGAGCCAACTTTAAAAAAAAAAAAAAAATCAGTAACATTTATGCATGGTCTCAAGAAGTGTAAATATGGTAAATAAATATGCAGGTGAAGAAATCTTATGAAAAATGTGTAAGCAACAAACAGTTTTAATCTGTTGATGTGTAAAGACTGGAATCGTGATGACAGAGTGATGAAAGAATCATCAACAACAAACAGTAGCTTGTGATCAAGTGCATACACTGGTACTGATTCATCCATTGCCCGTCAGTTCCCTATGGAGCTCAGGCCTTCTACAAATTCATGCCAAGCCTTCTGGTCATACAAATTCACGCCAAGCATTCTTGTCATCTGTCACACAAATTCACGCCAAACTTTCCTGTCATAAACAAATCCTGTCACTGTCCAAACTTTAAGCCCTGTTATCATATACAAATTCACACCAAGCCTTCCTGTTATCTGTCATAAACATTCACGCCAAGCCTTCCTGTCATCTGTCATAAAAATTCACGCCAAGCCTTCCTGTCATCTGTAATACAAATTCACGCCAAAATTTCCTGTTATCATACAAATTCACACCAAGCCTTCCTGTCATCTGTTATAGAAATTCACGTCAAGCCTTCCTATTATCTGTCAAAGAAATTCATGCCACCCCAACTTGTCATCTGTCAAAGAAATTCACGCCACGCCTTCTTGTCATCTGTCATTTAAATTCATGCCAAGCCTTCCCGTCATCTGTTAAACAAATTTACGCCAAGCCTTCCTGTCATCTTCTCTAGGTCATTCCATGAGATTTTAATAATCCCTTTCCTGTTTGTCTACAACTTCCTTCTGCATGTGTTTTTCCCCTCTTTTTCTTCTTCGTACACTATCAGACATATATTTTAATATGTCCTAAGAGAGCAGTGGTCAGCCTGAGGCTATTTTTATATCTACAGAGTTTATCCAGTACTGGTGATGGTCGTATGTACTTTCTCTGTTCCTCATATGTGGGGCATCTTTGAAGCAGATGATCAGCAATCATTTTAGCAGTGTCCTATCCAATGCCAGTGTCTTCTGCACATCTCGTTCCCCCCACTATTTTTATTAGCTGTATTCAAGTAAATATAGGTGTCTTATTTTTTTTTTTTTTTTTACATGACTTAGTGCCATCACCACTTTTAAAAAAAGTAAAAAAACATTGAACAGTAAAATCATTATCCCACTTTAGAACTTACAAATATCTTACGCTACATTCTTATTAAATAGCAGTAAATATGCAGTCCCCTCCCCTTCTAATCTGCAATTTTTCCTCCACTAGGGTGATGCTTATTAACCACTGTACAAACATGGTGGCCATCCTTGACATTCACCAGAAGCAACCTGCTGTAAATGAGTTTGTAACAATCCACAATGAATATATAACAAATGGACTTGAAAATGTCCATCACTCCCCATACAGAGGATTCTTTCACAACCAGTATGGACAAATGCCCATAGTGTGAGGGTTGGGCTACAAGGGTTGTGATATCAAACTTATATATGAACAAACTGTGTCCCTACAAAATGATACTGGGGATTAAGTGTTGCATAATTAAGCAGTAAGTTCATGTAGGATACCTAAGCACATGCAGTATTCAAAGCCGATTAATCAGCTGCAATAACTGTGGAGCAGTGCGAACAGCTGGCTGTGAAATTTTTTAAACCAATCTTTCAGATCCTTGTGGAGAACAGGTTTTCAAGCATAACTCATCAAGCCTTTCTGTCTTGTGCAATTTGCTCCAGTCTCATTAAGTGGTTTTTCCCTGTCCTGATAAATCTTCCCATCACTTCCTGTTCTCTCCTCCCCATATTTCCTTTATGCTGAGAGCTTCAGAACAAGGATCGTACTGTGATGCCAGCATAAAACATCTGCAGTGTAATATGTTGTACACCAACATAATTTTTCAGACCCGGAATGTACCACAAGTTTATAAGTTTGTTGTTGTAAATGTAATGGTTATAAATATTCTGCTGAACCTTTGATGAGTTATACTTAGGATATATGTGATCTATAATTAATTTCTGAGTGACAATATCATAAACAATGTGACAAAAAGAATTAACAATCTACTTTTGCTTACTCATTGTGTATGCATTTATAATACGGACATAAACACTAGGAAACAGAAAAGCAGTAAGGAAACAAAGGGGCTATATGTGCAATCCATTAGACATTACAACAGAAGTGCTCAACAATGCTAAAAATAAAAAAAAAATAAAAAAGTTGCCCATATATACAGTTGGTACATGTTTTATATATATATATATATATATATATATATATATATATATCTTCTTCTTCTTCCGTCCTTAGCCACCGACCGTCAAAGCAGTCAGTGGCCATTACGCCTAGTGGCGTCTTAGGGCAACAGCAGATAGGTTTTCTTTGCCATTGTTTCCCATCACGCCTAGTGGCGTCTTTAGGGCAACGGCAAATCAACCCATTTGCTGTTGTTTCCGTAATCGAAGTGACTGGCAAACGGGTGATCAGCCCGTTGTTATATATATATATAAAAGAAGAGTCAAAATGTGTAAGAAAATATAATATAAGTAGAACCAAACAGTATACAAATTTATATTGTACAAAATCTGGTGGTTGAAAGGTACATATATCCTATTTAAAATGCATACATTTTTTTAAACAGTTGTCTCTTAAGACTCCTCAAACAGGATATATAATATTTTGTACAACCTGCTACGGTGATTTTTGTAAAGTTAAAAAAAAAAAAAATTATTTTACAATTTTGACATAGAAACTTTGTTGCATATGGAGAATTCATGTCAACAATACATTCTGTGCAAACATAATAAATATAATGTTAAGCCTTTACCTATGATTAATTTCAGAAAAAATGTGGAAAAAACTTTTAACACTGCATTTGCTCCATCCACCATTTTAGATTCTCTGCATTCAACTAGTCTTAACAAAACTTGCAGCCTGACAGTGACTGTAACACTTTGCGTAGTTGCCAGTCAACTAGTCTTAACAAAACTTGCAGCCTGACAGTGACCGTACCACTTTGTGTAGTTGCCAGTCAACTAGTCTTAACAAAACTTGCAGCCTGACAGTGACTGCAACACTTTGTGTAGTTGCCAGTCAACTAGTCTTAACAAAACTTGCAGCCTGACAGTGACCACACCACTTTGTGTAGTTGCCAGTCAACTAGTCTTAACAAAACTTGCAGCTTGACAGTGACTGTAACACTTTGTCTAGTTCCCAGTCAACTAGTCTTAACAAAACTTGCAGCTTGACAGTGACCACAACACTTTGTGTAGTTGCCAGTCAACTAGTCTTAACAAAACTTGCAGCCTGACAGTGACTGTAACACTTTGTGTAGTTGCCAGTCAACTAGTCTTAACAAAACTTGCAGCCTGACAGTGACCACAACACTTTGTGTAGTTGCCAGTCAACTAGTCTTAACAAAACTTGCAGCCTGACAGTGACTGTAACACTTTGTGTAGTTGCCAGTCAACTAGTCTTAACAAAACTTGCAGCCTGACAGTGACCACAACACTTTGTGTAGTTGCCAGTCAACTAGTCTTAACAAGGAACTTCAAACAACAGTCGAATTCATCATGAGAACTCGTCTGACGGTGTAAACATCAAAGATGCGATCGCAAGAAGAAGAAGAAGTCTTAACAAAACTTGCAGCCTGACAGTGACTGTAACACTTTGTGTAATTGCCAGTCAACTAGTCTTAACAAAACTTGCAGCCTGACAGTGACCACAACACTTTGTGTAGTTGCCAGTCAACAGAGAAAGAATAGGACAAATACTGTAAGAACCAACTTAGTGCAGGAGGTTGACAACTTCATCATGTAAAACACCCTGCTGCAGAAACTGGTGCTGCAAAAACACATAAATGATTTTTGCAGACTTCTAGCAAAGGGATCAGATGCAGCAAA
Source organism: Oreohelix idahoensis (assembly GCA_024509875.1). Taxonomy (NCBI): domain Eukaryota; kingdom Metazoa; phylum Mollusca; class Gastropoda; order Stylommatophora; family Oreohelicidae; genus Oreohelix; species Oreohelix idahoensis. Next base: position 437,342 of record JAMPIV010008388.1, read on the forward strand.
AAGGAAAAGCAGAAATGACTACAATGCATCATACAGTGATGTGGATTACAGTTGTGATGATTATTCAGAGGATCAGGAAATGTGATAAAGCTTGACAACTCTTGTTTTTGATCCATCATCACTGAGCGTTAGCTCTTAGTGAAGGTAGATGACTCAAAACAACTCATAATCAACCTAACATGCACAAGTTATGTTACTTTGTTAATGAAAATTAAATGTTAAAAAAACCAGGTGATTAGAAGCAGTGGTCAGACAGTTATCATTGTGGTTATGTGCAGCACACCTGCATTCTATTTATTTATGGAAAAAGAAACACTATTCAGACAGTGTATAAATGACACCGGGCATCAGAAATCAATATAAAGGGGGAATTTGCATAACCTATGAATAAACTGATTTTTATTAACTCATTTGCCCTTTGATACTAGTCATTGAAATGTTCACTTAGTACAAACACTTCACTCCACTACTGCAGTATCTGCTATGCGACTACCCACTATATGACGACTACCCACTATATGACGACTACCCACTATATGACGACTACCCACTATATGATGACTACCCACTATGCGACTACCCACTATGCGACTACCCACTATATGATAGTGAAAGGTGAAGATAATGCCATAGCAGATACTGCTGTAGAGGTGTGAAACGTTAGATATTTCACTATATTAGGTCTCAACTTTATGAGATGGGCTGACCTGTTCCCTACCTCACTGCTTTTGCCTTCCCTAAATCAAGAGCAAAACCAGGTACGAATTTACAGCTGGATAGACTGCAGCGCAACACTAACAGATTTCAAACTCACAACCTGATGACTTTGCCACGAGATATAAGTGCTCTAACCCCTCTGCCAATCAGAAGCCTTGTATGACAGTGTGGCTAACAATATTCCTCTGCACAATGAACAGTGATTTTAGGTTAGACCGTTGGTCTGCTATAAGTAATTTGAAATGTGTGTTCTTCTTGCAGGTGTTTTGGTTTGATGAAGGCCCACCTTCAAGTCTCCATCCTTTTTATCTGAGAGGGTTCCACATCTGCAGCAGTGAGAGGTTAGGACAAGGGAGAATGCCAAGTTTTTTAGGTTCATTGACTCCTTCAAGCTTTTTATTCACTACTGACAGCATCCGCTGCCTGTAAAAGATTACTAATATGCACATCAGCATGGGCCTAAAGTGTGTACTGTCGTTGCCTAATGGTACTGATTTAGTCCCTGAAGAATTTTACTGCTTTTGTGCCTTATTGATATATGCTGGTCTTAATGCTAGCTCCAAGGACTGATCATCACTGGTCAAGAAAAGAGGTCTTAAAAATGGTCTGTGGGCCACAGCATTTATAATTAGAGACATGCTCAAGACAATAATAATTTTTTCCAAAGTTTAGATCCACAGATTGAAGACCATCAAAATAAATTTTGTAAAGTGAGATTTTGTTAATATCCTTGGACAGTTAAAAAGAATGACAAGGATGTCCTGTAAGCAAAGGACAATTACTCACATTAGAAAGAACAAATCCATTTCTTTAAGCATGTTATGAGAGAGGAAACAGGACTATACATCGAGAAACTGGAAAGATTAAAAGAAATTAGACATAGAGAAAGATCATGACAGGAGATAGAGGATGGCAAACAGACAAGATACTGCATAATTTAATATAATGACAGGAGATAGAGGATGGCAAACAGACAAGATACTGCATAATTTAATATCATGACATGGAACGCCACTGACATAAAAAATGTATAAACAGTTCTGGTAGCAGACATGAAAGGTGACATGATACATGACAATGATTTTTGTCTTACAAGCCCAAAAGATGACACATTGGTCACATACATTTTTTTATCTCTCGCTCACTCACACACAAACATGAAAGATTCAGTATGAGCTTCTAATGGGTTAGTTCACCCCAACACATACTGTATGTAAAAACCCTTACATTCCCATTCTAAAGACATGTGAAAATGTGAGTAGTAAGTATCTCAAAATTAAACTGAGAAGAAAAAAGCAATTAAATAAAACAAGTTAATAACATATGCTAATTTTTCTGACCAAACCTGACGCAATCTACCACAATATGTGTATTTTCTAAATAATTCTACCACAACCAAGGAATATCTCTGAAGCTAAGTAAGTATACATTCTCAATGGCTGAGTAATAAACTCCTGCATGTTTCATTTTGATCACTTTACACTTTGACGCTGCTGTGCACCTTCCCTAAGAAGCCAGTACACCTAAATGTATTCACCTGATACTCAGTTAAAAAATAAAAAACAACAAAAAAAAACCAATGCACACTAATGTGAAGGCATAGATGTGCAATGCAGAAGATAAAAGGTTAAACAAAAAATAATAATCCTATGTGAAGACTAACAATTAAAAAGAGCCTTTTCTTCTTTTTAGTGCATGAGACAAATCTATCACACATATTTTGTTATAAGAATAGATGTAGCATCATTAAAAAAATTATTGACGCATTTATACCAATCCTGTGTGTGTGTGTGTGTGTGTGTGTGTGTGTGTGTGTGTATGTATGTATATATATACTGAAGCTCATTAAAAACGCACCACCTGTATACTCCAGGAACAGAGTGTGAAATGTAAATATAAGTGTTTACAAGTTTACATATTTGGAATCTTTATTCATTTTCCTATGAATCCATGCTGGTCATTAATTTGTACATTTGATTGTTATGAAATTCATTGCATTCTGTGCAGGCAAGGGAGAAAACCAAAAATGCAACCAATAAAAAAATTCATTCACACTATCCTCAGTATCTGGTATGTCCACCGTGTGCTTGCAAACAAGCTTGGCAGCGGCTCCGCATGGAACGCACAAGTCTCTGAAGAAAATTCCGGGGAATCAAGTCCCATTCACGTGTAAGAGCAGCTTCGAGCTGTTGCAGATTAGCTGGAGAACCTTGCCTGTAGACTCTGCGTATAGCTCATCCCACAGATGTTCAATAGGGGACATGTCTGGTGATCATCATCATCATTTGCCATCTCCACAACGAAGGTTGGCTGTAATGGATCTCCAACGTCTTCTGTCTCTTGTCTTGGTGGTGCACTCTGATAGACTCTTTCTTGTCCATCTCTTGATGTTATCTTCCCACTTATAGCGCTGTCTTCCCCTTGCACGTTTGCCTTCAACTCTCCCTTCTGTTATGGTCTTCTGCAAGGTGTTATGCCTTTTTATGTGGCCAAAGTATTTTAGCTGCCAAACTTTGACCTCCCTCACAAGTTCTCTTTTCATACCTAGATTTTCTAGGACCTCCTTATTTGTTTTCATCTCTTTCCATGAGATACGCCCCATTCTTCTATATATCCACATTTCAAGAGCCTCAATTCTTTCTTCCAAATGCTTATTCATCGTCCATGTTTCTGCATCATACAGAAATGCAGAATATACGAGGCGTGTTCAAATGAAACCCGACCGTGCTGCGCCAAGTGGACATTCGTAGGAGGAGCACGATGACGTCACATCTGATGTAATAAGCACATACAAATGTACAAGTGTGTAAGTGTTCATTCTCCTAGTATTCATTGGTTGTGCTGCAGACTGTTAAAATAATGGCCGGTGTGATAAGGAATCCGTCCAAAAAATTCAAGTCACAGATTTCCGCCGGTAAAGTTATGCTGACCGCATTTTTTGACCATGAAGGCCTTCTATTGGTCGACTTTAAAGAGCCTGGCGAGAACATCAATGCCATCCGCTACAAAGACACACTAGACAACCTGCATACAGCCATCAAGAATAAACGACCCGGCATGCTTTCGCGTGGTGTGATTCTGTTGCACGACAATGCTCGTCCACATGTTGCGAACATTGTGCAGGAAGCATTAGCAAGGAAAAGGTGGGAAGTTCTGCCACACCCAGCCTACAGCCCCTATCTGTCACCATGTGACTTTCATTTGTTCGGACCCTTAAAAAATTCTCTAAAGGGACAACCATTTGACTCCGATGCAGACGTCAGGGCCTCGGTGACCAAATGGTTCAATAAGCAACCAAAGTCATTTTTCTCGGACGGCATCCGCCGTCTACCTAAGCAGTGGGATGCGTGTCTGAATGCCTATGGTGACTATTTCTAAAGGACCCCAGTGAGTACTTGCTTCATAACAATTGCTGTATTTAATTCTACTACTTCTGCTGATGTACCTTACATATATTTGTTATAAAGCCACTGGGACGGGTTTCATTTGAACACACCTCGTATATAACACTTTATGATTCTCAGTTTTAATTTGTGAGATAACTGGATGTCAGTATATGTTTCATGTTGTTGAATGTAGCTTTGGCCATTCCTATTCTCTTCTTGATTTCTGTTTCACATCTGCCATCTTCTGTTATTATATGACCAAGATATACATAGCTCTTGACTTGTTCCAGGATTTTCCCATTTACGCTTATCTTTAATGAGGGTTTATCGTCTGTTTTGCTAATTATCATAGTTTTTGTTTTCTCAATATTAATGTCGAGTCCATATTCATGACTTATACTGTTCACTTGCTTCACTAGTTCTTGTAACTCCTGTTCGCTTTCAGCTAACAACACGGTATCATCTGCATATCTAAGGTTGTTTATTGACCTTCCACTGATGTTCAGTCCTGGTATTTCCTATATCTGTTTGAAAATTTTTTCGGTGTATAAATTAAATAGGCAGGGGGACAGCACACAACCTTGTCTGACACCTCTTTTTATGTCTATGTATGGTGAATAATTCCTTCCCGTCTGGTGATAGGGCAGGCCAATCAATCGTCACAATGTTCTGCTGCTGTAGATATTTCTGCGTAATGCATGCGGTTGTGCGCACGTGCGTTATATCCTGCTGGAGAAGCTGCAAGTCTGGATAATTTGTGAACGCAGGAGCAACCAATGCATCCAGAACCTCATCTCGATATGTCACAGCATTAACATTTCCACGGAAGACGTGAAGAGGCAAGCGATGGTGAAAACTGAATCCTCCCCAAATGTGAATACTTACTTACTTACTTAGTCGTTCCCCTTCTACCGTGAGGTGTAGAGGTTTGGAAGAGAGAGCGCCAGACCATTCTATCAGCTGTCTTCTTCCTGGCCTGGTTCCATTCTAGTCCTCGGTCCTTCAAAGATTGTCTAATGTTGTCCTCCCAGCGGACTCTGGGTCGTATTGGAGGTCTGGATCCCTGGCTCTTTGTTTCCCATGCTTGTCGTGGTAGCCGATCTTCTCCCATTCTGCAGACATGGCCAAACCATCTTAGTTGGGACTGTTCTATTTGGGTCTGCAGCGGGTGGGATTTTAGGCCTTGACGTATCGTCTGGTTGCGGACCATGTCTCTTCTTGTTACTTCAACCACTTTCCTCAGATACCTCATTTCTGAGGTTTGGATCTGGCTTTTGTGGGTTGTAGTCATTGCCCACGACTCGCATCCATATGTCAAGACTGGGACATAGGTCAAATGTGAATACTGCCACCTCCAAATCGGTTGTGCTGACGAACACAGCAATTAGCAAAGCGCTCTCCACACCGTTGCCAAATCCGCATATGTCCATCAGCAAAGGATATGTTGAATCTGCTCTCGTCTGTGAATAGGACAGCATTCCACTGCAGTCTAGTCCATCTGACGTGTTGCTCTGCCCATTGCAGGCGCTGCTGACGATGTCTGTGAGTCAAGTTTGGCCCAACATAAGGTCGTCTTGCAGTAAGGCCTGTATCTCTGAGTTGTCGTATGACTCATTCGAGAGACTTGCCTACTATTGCTCTTGCTGTTTGACTTGCCGGGAGAGAACGATTCCTTAGGTGACTCAGCACAATATGACGATCTTGCGCAGGGGTAGTAACTCGTGGTTGGCCACTCCGAAGTCTATCCCGGGCACTGCCAGTGGTTCCGTAACGTTCATTGAGACCTACAATAGTGCTGTGGTGGCAATTCATTCTTCTGGCAATGGCCTGTGAGCTCATTCCGGTCTCCAACATACCAATGGCTCGTTGGTGGTAGTTTTCAGATAGTCGTGGCATTTCAAGCACATGTACTTGGTGTTTTGTCTCAACGGCCTTGTTATACCGAGTATACTGCCACAACGCGTACACATTTTCAGGGTCATAGCTGTTGGGAATCGTGTTGCACGTGTAACTTTCATTGTTTTCATGTAGTCTGTACACAAACCCGTGGGTGGAATCATGCACTTTCCATTCCAGCAGCCATTCGCTCTCTACCTCATGACAAACACGGGGAAAATCCATTCTCACTTTTTTCCAGCTTCTCGGCATCAGTATATATAATAGTGGTGCGTTTTTAATGTGCTTCAGTATATATATATATATATATATATATATAGAGCAGCGGTAGCGCAGTGGTTAGTGCACTGGCTTCCTAGCTCAGAGGTCCATGGTTCAATCCCAAGGTAACAAGGTGAGGTGGGATTATTTAGACCGCGAAAAAAACGGCTCCAGGGTCGACCCAGCCTCATGAATTAGGTACCAGAGCAACGTAAGGGAAGGTTAAGGCGGCCAGCGTGATGTTGACCACATCATCCCTAGTGGGCCGATAGTCAAGAAAATATGGGCCTAACACCATGTTCCCAATATGCCTCAAATGGCCGCGCATAAACGGGATCATTTATATATATATATATAATATATATATATATATATTTATATATATATATATATATATATATATATATATATATATATATATATATATATATATAAAATTTGCTTACGCTGTCAATAAACAAAAAAAAAAAAAAAAGCAAAATCGCTAACTGGGGACTGGTTAATTTTCCAGAATTCTTCTCCACAGCCATGGTCTCATCTTCACAAACATCTTCCTACTATTGAATCCATTGAAGAAGTTCCTGGCTGGCAGATATTTCAACTATTCATTACAATCTACATCAATGTTTCTTAAACGTTTTTGGTCTCAAGACCCTTTTACACTCTTAAAAAAGTAGAGTGGACCCCTAGAAGGTTTTGTTTATGTGGATTATAACTGTGAGAGAATGAGAGTGAAAATGGTAATTAACATCTTAGATTATTATGGAAATAGTTTTGACCTCGCGGACCCCCTGAAAGGGTCTCGGGAACCCCCAGGGGGCCCCATGTCCATAACCTAAACATCTGAATTTTTATTTTCACCAAAATGTTTACACTGAAAATTATCACAGATTTTCAAATTTAAAGAAATATACTTTTCTTACAGATTGTTTTGTATTTCAGTATGGCTATATTGTAAGCTTAACAATTTTCTTTCTTATAAAATGAAGTATTTGTATGCAAATACTTTAATAATACATCTATGTAAATTTTTTCTAAGAAGAGTCTGTAGCCTTTTACCGGACGATCAAAGGAACCCCTTATCCACCACTGGACAATCAAAGTGGTCCATGGCACAAGGAAAGTTTAAGAACCCCTGATCTATGTATTATTCACAAACTGATACAGCATTGGGATAAATGCTTCACTAAGTGCGGTGAATGTAGATAATACATTAGATAACATTTTAACAATATTGTAGCAAAGTGTGCAAAAACACGCTTAGTTAATGGACTGATAGAACGAACAGAGAAAGAATAAATTGCAAGAGCCTTGAAATGCATGTAAACAAAAAAAAGACCACAGAGTAACTAAGCAGTCTAAAAATAGTAGCGGTCACGCATGCGCAGTCGGCTATGTTATCAGAAAGAAGCCGGAATGCACAATTCACAATGGCGAAGAAAAGTGTCGCAAGTCAGGTAAAGAATTTCTTTGATAATAGGACAATGTATAAGTTAAATGTGATAAATATTAAAGATTTTCGCAGAAGGGATAGGCAGGAATGGAAATCCAAAAGGAAAGTTGGAAGAAGTATGTATATAATTAGATATTTGCAGTTTTATTTGACTTTCACATCACATGTCTAACCTAGTGATAAACATTATAAATTTATAGTTAATACGGGTCTTACCCGATTGTAGGTTTAAGTGTATGAAAAGGAAACTTCCAATAGGGGAAGATAAAGGAAATATAAGACAACGTGCTGGATAAACTTGGTTGAGTGTGTATTGGAATGACTGATGGGACAGTTGCACATAAGTCTGTTGCGCACAGATTCTTTTGTGTGGTAGTCTGTGACGCACAGATTCTTTTGGTAGGCATACAAATGTAAAGTAATATCTATTTGTCTGTGTTACGCACAAATAATTACTTTTTCCAAAGTCTTTGTATGATCATTTTTTGTATGTATGATCATTTTTTGACTGAAATGTGTATTATGTTTTTTACAGTCAAAGGGACATAATCCGAGTTATTGAGACTACAATTTTTTAGGAGTTGTCCTTCTCTTGTATAGAGACACGTTCGGTCTATAATTTCTTGAACGAAGCGTGACCATATCTCCTTATTTGGTAGTATCAGTCAACTATGGTAGATGTCTGAAAATCTGTCTTAACGCTTCTGTTCATGACCATAAAAGGCGCGACTGTGTAAGACTTTTATCTCGAATGTTCTTAAAATTGCTTTGTGTGAATTGATACTCACGTAGATGAGTTCTGCGCATGTCAAAAACTGGGAGTTCGTTCTGTGTGTTCCGCCCAGCTGGCAGTTAAGAAATGATCTGAGTAGCGAGCAGACGCGACCTGCGTCTTGTGATTTTCTGAGGGAAATACATTGTCTTTGTGAGTTAGTTAGCTAACTAGACTATTTCCCAGTATTATTCAAGCCTGCCTGGAGGCATATGTTCATGGTTGATTTTCCGAAATAAGGTAATTCCTCTTGTATCGAACTTTATGCTATCATCTAGAGGTTCGTCATTTTGTCGCCTTTTTGCTCGCCTGTGTGATTCAAAATGGAGAGGTACTTTGACTAGGATTAAGTCACCGGTATCTTTATACCTGAACTAGTTATATATATATATGGGTCGCTCTAGACCAACAAGACTATTGTCTGTGTTCCAGGATTCGTTATATCAGAGATCACGTCCAAGTCAGATGGTTAGACTTAGGAAGGTTATAAAGGTCGAGCTGACCTGTAATCCATGTATGCTATTCACGTGCAGACAGTAAACGGACTTATTGTATACATCTGATCTGCTAGCATCAGGAAGGGAATATTTATTATTGTCTATGAACATTGTTGAGCTGCAGCTGACACTGTTGCAGAAGTTATATATATATTATTTATACAGCTTCACGGACCAGAACTTTATGGTATCTGTTTACAATACAACTATTGAGTATTGAATCCTACATGACTATCAGTTAATATGATTTGAATGCTGCATTCGTTATGCTATGCTGATGATGACATAAATATCATGACTGTTTTGTGGCGTGCAATAAATGGTATAAACCTAAAGCGAAGTTACCATTTCTATGACTCTACACGTCATGTTGCCTGTGGTGTACCCTACGAACTGTTCTACTGCAACACACACAGCAACATTCTAAACCAGATAAGACACCCACATCTTGCACTGTAATACCTGGTGTCGATAGGGGTGGTAATTTGATGTCATCCTAAATCCACCCTTATCAATTCATGGTGGCCAAAAGTTGGTTTATTCTGGTACCAACTCTCAAGGGGGTCAACAAACCCAAACATCATCAGCAGACTACAAGACAACGTTGCAGTTTCTATTCATCACCTTTGATGAAATTTTTTTGAAAGACGCGGCATTACTGACAGTTGTTGATATTTTGAAACTACCCGGCGCTGCTCGGCTGTATTGAAGTTTGTCTACAACTAGAAGGACAAGTACCGAGCGAATGGATTTCCTGATCTGTTAGGAAGAAGGACAAGTGCCGTAACAACTGTTCCGGTCTCAGACGTACTGTTGCGGATTCAGAAGGTCAAGTGCCGATTTGAGCAATTTATAACATTCAGAAGGTCAAGTGCTCAAGTCAATTTGTAGAATTCAGAAGGTCAAGTTCAGAAGCTGTTTCCTGTCAGAAGCTCATTTCCTTCGTCATGGCAGTTTACGAGAGCAGATATGGATCAACGTTGGATCATTGTCCTAAGAATGCTGATCACATCCTGTTCTGAACTGTGCTGACGTTGTGGATACATAGAAGTTAAGTGGCCTGTTTTGTTTGTGAACTGTGCCCTTATGTTCTAGCTGAGCCTTCTAAATTCTTTCACACTGTTTACATGTTTATATGTTATATGTTATTTGTATTTATATGTTTATATTTCAGCGGGTTTTCTCGGTTGGGCGGTGTCTTTCAGTAGAAGATACCACGCCACAGAGGTTCTACTGTTAGCGTTTTCGTTAGGGACTGTGCGAATTTCCTACTGTGAAATTTGCTAGCGACAATCGTTGCTATATCTGTTTAGTTGTGACGAGTTGTGCTTTATTTTTGTTTTTTGTATATTTTTTTTTTCCTTTTCTCTCTTTCTTTCTGTTTTTAGTTTCGATTTCGATTGTTTGTATTTGTAGGTCTCCCCTTTTCTATTATTCAGTTCTTTACGTATATTTTTGTGTATACACTGTAGCGTCATTTGTTTGTCATATCTTCGCATATTTCTTTTTAGTTTCGCTGTTTATTTATTTGACTTATGCGAATGTTTTCGTATTGTTTGATCTTTGTTATTGTTTACATTGACTCTGATCTTTGTTATTGTTTACATTGTCTTGTTATTGTTTGCATAGTTCTTGCATAGTTAGCTTTCACTATTGTTACATATATGCTCATGCACTATTGGTCTATAGTGCCCTTATCATAACTAACTGGTGGGTTTTTTGCTTATGCACTATTGTAGTGCAGTTATGATAAATAACTGATGGTTATGCACTGATTTGGGTAGTGCACTGATAATTAAGAGGTGACTTGTGATATTATTATACATTTGATAATACAAGTTGGTGTCAAGTCTTGTTTCCCACAGAGATTGGGGTAAACATAGTGATTATACAAGCACTTTATTAAGTCTTGTTGCTATTAAGATTGAAATAAGATAATTAATTATTTCAGGTTCTGTACTCACATTTTAGACATCATGTCTACATTTGAGTACTTTATTGAGCAGGGTAAAGCCCTTGGGAAGACAGGTGATAAATTAGAAGAATTTGCGACTGTTCAATATGCCAAGGCATTGAAGTCGGAGGAAAAGAAAATGAAAGAACTAACTGAACAAAAGAGAATAGATGCTGAAAATTTAAAACTGCAGATGCAAGTGGATGAGAAAAGATTACAAATGGAAATGGAAAAACAAAAAAGAGAAGCAGAATCTCAGGAGAAGAGACTTCAGGCTGAGGTTGAAAATAAGAGACTTGAAAAAGAGGCTGAAAATAAGAGACTTGAAAAAGAGGCTGAAAATAAGAGACTTGAAAAAGAGGCTGAAAATAAGAGACTTGAAATAGAGGCTGAAAATAAAAGATTAGAAAAAAAGCTCAGATTGAAGAAAAAAACAAGCTGAGGCTGAAGAAAGAAGGTTACAAAGAGAAGCTGATGAGAGAAAAGCAAAAATGGAGCATGAAGAAAAACTCATAGCTTTAGAGTTAGAGAAGTTAAAGTTATTGAACGCTGGTAATGCTAATGATGCAAATAAGGTGTCAGATAAGACTAATGCTAAGGATTTCAAGCTTAATCTACCAGCATTTAATCCCTCAATCGATGATATAACATTTTATCTAGATAGATTTGAAAGTGCATGTAATGTGCATAATATAGATAAAACATTATATGTTTATCATCTGTCCAAGATACTTAGAGGTGATGCTTTGACTTTGTTGAGTATGGTAGATGTGCCTGACAAAAACAACTATGAGGTTGTCAGGGCGGCATTGTTAAAGAAGTACCAACTTAACGAGGACGGATATCGTCTTAAATTTAAAAGCATGTTACCAGAAACTGGAGTTGAATTCTCTGAATTCATCTCAGGCATCCGTCTTACTTTTTTACGATGGGTTGAGTTGTCTAAGACAGAGAGTACATTTGAAGCTCTTATGGACTTACTACTTAGAGACAAGGTCATGTCTTCCGTTAATGAAGCTTTTCTTTCTTTTCTTCATGAGCGTAAGCCTAAAAACATAAAAGAAATGGAAGAATACTGTAGCCAGTATGTTACTGCGCATCCGCACATAACCATTAGCAACTCTAAGGTGAAAGAAGGTCTGCCAGTTGCTTCGGCAGCACCTTATGGCCCAAATTTTATGCGTAAATTTCAGGGTAGCCAGCTAAATTTCAATAAAAAGAGTAATCGTAATTATGCCCAGAACCATAGTAATCAATTCCAGGGTGATTCTTCTTCCCAGAACTGGAGACAACCTAATACTACACGGTATTCTACTCCGGTTAACTTTAGAAATTTTCACAAAGGTAATCGGTATAGAGGAAAATATTTTTCTCAGAGACCTCAATACCAGGATAATAGAGGTTCTCAACAGCATAGAGATTGTAATGACAGTTATGGAAACTGGAACTCAAACCAGGATAAAAATTACAGTAGGGACGTTAATGATAATTGCAGAGGCAATAATGGTCGCGGTAGATCGCAACATAAGAGAAAAAGATATCAACAGACAAACTCTGTTCAACAAGAATCTCAGGGAGTAGATAAGCAGGTTAATAATGATAAGGACCATAATGCTATCGGATGCTCATCTTTTGATTTTGGTAGGGCAAATAAATGTATCCAATGCAGTACTTTATTTGATCCGAAGACCGTTAGTACTCTAAGCTGTGGTCATCCTTTGCCCGCTCTTCCTGCTAATGTTGCTCATGATGGGAGAGGTTCTCTTATATTACATAAGGGGCTTGTAAATAGTAATCCAGTCTCGGTGTTGTTTGATTCTGGATGTACTACTGTCGGCGTTAGGCAATCTCTTGTAGATCCATCCTGTGCTACAGGAAAGGTCATCAAATGTGTCACATTTGGTGGCACGTTGGAAAAATATCCTACTGCCATAATACATATTGCTACTCCTTTCTTCACGGGAGAGGTCCACGCGTGTCTACTTCCAAATCCTATTGCGGACCTTATTATTGGTCGTATTCACGGAGTTAGGGAATGTACCCCACAGCAGATTGCTGTTTGGGAAGAGCAAAACATTGAAGCTACCAATGCGGTGGTCACAAGAGCACATGCTCTGGATCCACCTCAAACTTCATTAACTAATAATGATGAAGTAAATGACCAAGATAGTCACTTGACTATTACACGTGACTCATTTATCAAATTGCAAGAAGAAGATCCTTCTTTACAAAAATTCTTCATTCTAGCAAAAAAAAAGGTGATCCTAATCAAAATACTAATAGAAAGTCTTGGATTTCTATGAAGAACGGCGTACTTGTACGTATAGTACAAGACTCGACTACGTCCACTCATTCACAAATTCTTGTGCCTAAGAGCATGAGATTGCAAATATTGCAACATGCTCATGACTCGCAATGTGCTGGACATATGGGTTTTTCCCGTACAAAGTCGAGGGTTCTTGCGGCTTTCTTTTGGCCATTTGTGAGCAAGGACATACGAATGTACTGTCGCTCTTGCAAAGTATGTCAGGAGGTCAAATCTAAAGGACCACGACATGCTGCGCCTATCCAGGCTGCTGACATTCCTATTCGCCCTTTTCAAAAAATGGCAATAGATATTATCGGTCCTTTTAGAATTAAGTCGGCTAGAGGACATCAATTTATTCTTACATGTGTCGATATGTGCACACGTTGGCCAGAGGCAATACCTCTCAAGAGCATCTCAACTGCTGATATCGCAGACGCTCTTTGGCTGATATTTTCTCGCTTGGGTTTTCCCGGAGAAATATTGTCAGACCATGGCACTCAACTTATATCAGACACTATGTCACAGGTAATGTCTATGCTACACATTAAAAGGTCTCTCAGCAGTATCTATCACCCAATGTCTAATGGGTTGGTCGAACGTTTAAATAGGACTCTGAAAACTTTACTTGGTAAAATAACTGAGGATCATCCTCAGGATTGGGACAGGGTCTTACCCGCGGCTCTCTTTGCATATAGAGAGGTCCCCAATGAACATACGGGGTTTTCCCCTTTTGAACTTGTCTTTGGCGCGCAACCGCGCGGCCCTATGTCTTTACTTCACGATCTAATCACTGCCGATAATATTAGCGATGAAACTCAATCTTCTTATGAGTACGTCATTGCTCTTAGGCAAAAGATCATCGAGGCATGCAAACTAGCAACTTCATCTTCCGAATTTGCTAAAGAAAAGGCAAGGCAGTTTGCAAATAAGAATAGATGTCTACGACAACTTTGTCCAGGTGACAAAGCTCTCGTTCTACTTCCTTCAAGGGAGAACAGACTTCTAATTGCATGGAAAGGTCCATATGCAATAGTCTCCAAAATTTCTGATGTCGACTATGTTGTCGATATTGATGGAAAGCATAAAACTTTCCACATAAATATGCTCACGGAATTTTATGAAAGACCTGACTATTTGCAGCCTATTTTCCAGGCAACGGACAATTCTCAAGCACCTCATGGTCAGTACTCATCTCTGTCAGTTATACAGGATGAGGAAACTACTTTTTCTGATGTCAATCTTCCTCTTTCTATGGTCCCACTTTATTCTACGGAATCTTGGAAAAACGTGACCGTTTCTCCAAATCTTTCCGCTGAGGAACATCGACAAGTTTCTTCGATGTTGCAAACATTTCAGGATGTTCTTACAGACACCCGGGACACACACATGTCATTGAACATGACATTGTGCTAACTGATCACAATCCTATCAGAGTCAGACCCTATCCAATACCTATCCATTTCCAGTCTCAAGTCGAAAAAGAATTGGATGAAATGATACGTTTGGAAATCATTGAACCATCCACTTCAGCATACTCTTCGTCTATGGTTATTGTTCGAAAGAAGGATAATAACATTCGCATTTGCGTAGATTATCGCAAATTGAACCAAGTTACGAAGTTCGATGCTGAACCTATGCCTTCATTAGAAGAGCTACTCAATAAACTTTCTAATTCTAGATTCTTTACCAAACTAGATTTGTCTAAAGGTTATTGGCAAGTCCCGCTAACTGAACGTGCCAAACCTTTTACAGCTTTTTCTACACCTAGGGGTTTATTCCAATGGAATTTCATGCCTTTTGGTCTTATGAACGCCCCTGCTACATTCGTACGCATGATGCGGCGAATTCTCGCATATCGTACAGATGTCATAGCATACCTAGATGATATCTGTCTATTCAGTGATTCCTGGGAAGATCACTATTTGGGTTTATACGAATTACTGTCTACTCTTCGCGAGTATAACTTGACTGCAAAACCCTCTAAAGCCTTTATAGGATTTAGTGAGATTTCTTTCCTAGGTCATCGGGTTGGTCATGGTCTTTTAAAGACAGAGGACCACAATGTTTCAAAAATACTTAACATTTCGGTCCCTAAAACGAAGAAACAAGTAAGGAGTCTATTAGGTTTGATCCAATTCTACGGACGATTCATTCCGAATCTGTCCTCCATTATGGCACCGCTTTCTACTTTATTGAAGAAAGGGTCGCCTAATCTGATCCGCTGGTCTAAAGAATGTCAATCCTCATTGGACCAGGTTAAAGCCCTATTTTCATCTCCACCTATTCTTAGGTTACCTACTATTGAGAAGACTTTTGTTCTTCGAAGTGACGCCTCGTCAACTGGGATTGGGGCGGCACTAATGCAGGAGTATTCTGATACTCTGCATCCGGTGATGTATATCTCTAGGAAATTAAATGCTGCAGAAAAGAATTACTCGGTTTTAGACCGTGAGTTATTGGCTATGGTATGGTCTATTCTGAAGTTACAAAGATTTCTTCTAGGCGCACATTTCATTGTGGAAACCGACCAGAAAGCGCTTACTGCTATTCAGAGCAAAAACTTGAAGAGCTCGAGGTCCACTCGTTATGCCATAGCTCTTCAACCATTTCATTTCTCGGTTCGAGCTATCCGTGGTTCGGATAATGTAATGGCAGACATTCTGTCCAGATGCCCACACGATTCCACATGATTCTTCTGTCATATATATATATATTTCCTGATATACAGTCCAATGTTATAATGACATGTTAGTAGATTTTGTCTCACTTTTTTTTTTTTTTGAGGGAAATTTATAACATTGTACCATGTAATTATCTAAGAAGGCTTAGTTAGTGATATACGGGCCAAAAGATCACTCGGCCACATTTAAATAAATATATTTTGCATAATTGTATTAAGAGATTTACCAGTTGTCTTTAAGATTTGTGTTATTGATATTTTCGCAGCACATCATTGAAGTCTGCGAGTTTATGTCCATTGTGGAACTTTGAGGATATCAAGTCCTGTCCTAGATTGGGAGCGGATGATGTCCACATCTTCTTCTATTGAATGTTTATGTCAACGAAGATCAACACATGTATTACTTATTAATTACTGTTGCTTTATATAATGTAATAATATAGTGCGGTATATTAGTAAATTACACCGCTATTTGCAACACATTGTATGATATCATAATAATATATTTAATTTCATATATTGGTATGAGAATAATTTGACTTTTATTATGATGTTGCCATCATTGTGGCGTGTGTTGGTGGCACCTTCCTGGAATATAAGCGTATACTTAGATAAATTTTTTCTCCAAGGATCTGAGATATGATCTCAGTTTCGCTCCAAGTGTTGAGCTATTTTGTTAGGTATATATCCGCGCATCATACGTGCGTTAGGAGCCTAGATTTTTTCGGCTCCAGGATTTAAAAAAAAAAATGTTTCATTTTTTTTCCCGGGAGGGTGCGGTAATGTTACGCACAAATAATTACTTTTTCCAAAGTCTTTGTATGATCATTTTTTGTATGTATGATCATTTTTTGACTGAAATGTGTATTATGTTTTTTTTACGGTCAAAGGGACATAACCCGAGTTATCGAGACTACAATTTTTTAGGAGTTGTCCTTCTCTTGTATAGAGACACGTTCGGTCTATAATTTCTTGAACGAAGCGTGACCATATCTCCTTATTTGGTAGTATCAGTCAACTATGGTAGATGTCTGAAAATCTGTCTTAACGCTTCTGTTCATGACCATAAAAGGCGCGACTGTGTAAGACTTTTATCTCGAATGTTCTTAAAATTGCTTTGTGTGAATTGATACTCACGTAGATGAGTTCTGCGCATGTCAAAAACTGGGAGTTCGTTCTGTGTGTTCCGCCCAGCTGGCAGTTAAGAAATGGTCTGAGTAGCGAGCAGACGCGACCTGCGTCTTGTGATTTTCTGAGGGAAATACATTGTCTTTGTGAGTTAGTTAGCTAACTAGACTATTTCCCAGTATTATTCAAGCCTGCCTGGAGGCATATGTTCATGGTTGATTTTCCGAAATAAGGTAATTCCTCTTGTATCGAACTTTATGCTATCATCTAGAGGTTCGTCATTTTGTCGCCTTTTTGCTCGCCTGTGTGATTCAAAATGGAGAGGTACTTTGACTAGGATTAAGTCACCGGTATCTTTATACCTGAACTAGTTATATATATATGGGTCGCTCTAGACCAACAAGACTATTGTCTGTGTTCCAGGATTCGTTATATCAGAGATCACGTCCAAGTCAGATGGTTAGACTTAGGAAGGTTATAAAGGTCGAGCTGACCTGTAATCCATGTATGCTATTCACGTGCAGACAGTAAACGGACTTATTGTATACATCTGATCTGCTAGCATCAGGAAGGGAATATTTATTATTGTCTATGAACATTGTTGAGCTGCAGCTGACACTGTTGCAGAAGTTATATATATATTATTTATACAGCTTCACGGACCAGAACTTTATGATATCTGTTTACAATACAACTATTGAGTATTGAATCCTACATGACTATCAGTTAATATGATTTGAATGCTGCATTCGTTATGCTATGCTGATGATGACATAAATATCATGACTGTTTTGTGGCGTGCAATAAATGGTATAAACCTAAAGCGAAGTTACCATTTCTATGACTCTACACGTCATGTTGCCTGTGGTGTACCCTACGAACTGTTCTACTGCAACACACACAGCAACATTCTAAACCAGATAAGACACCCACATCTTGCACTGTAATACCTGGTGTCGATAGGGGTGGTAATTTGATGTCATCCTAAATCCACCCTTATCAGTCTGATGAAAAGTATTTATTTGAGAATCAAAATACTTTCTTGATAATTTAAGGGACAGAACCCTGATTGGTCGATGTTATATTCGGTTATATGGGTTATCTTTTCTTGTGTCTCGACCTGGCGTATGAATACTAGATTTACGTCAGTTTGCTTCTGGTATGGCCAGAAACAGATTGGTCTTGCTTAGAATGTTTATGGCCCGAGTTATATTTATTCCTTGACTATTTAAGGTGATTCGGTCTTATATCTTTGTGTCTTTGTAATGTCTATGTCGGCCTATTTTTTGAGCTGAACTCTGGGGTCAAAAGGATTTTTATGCGCATGCGTCGATTGAGTGTCGACGAGAGGTTTCCGTGATGGCGAACTGTGTTTTTGCTCGGACGAAGAAAAGTCCGAAGATTTTGTCATGGTGGTTGATCCTTGGGGAAGGAGAAGTTTTCTCAGTATGACTATAATGTCCGTAATTCCCCCCAACAGTTATTCTAAACGCCAAGGGATGGCGTGTCCTATTTGCTAGTGTTTTTCTGGACTTAAGGTAAAGCAGAAACATTTACTAAACTTGCCTTAGGCCTAACTGCAGACGTTATACTGTCTGACGATGTATTTGCTTGATTGTGCTTAGACGACTCTTCTACTAGCAGCACTATGCATTGGACATATGCAACATTTATCATGGGATATGGAAAGCCCAATATATTATTTGAGTAATGAACGGAGCCTTCATTTTCGTTTAAGACATCTTCAGAGTGAGCGACGCTCACTGGAACTAGCGCCATTTTGGATCCCACTTTCGGTCTATTCGGATTACCTGATGGTGATACCCAGACCTATATTATATTGAAGTCAACTCCTTGTCTATTTTAAGATTGTCGTCATAAGAGTCGGCTGAATTTACGGCTTGAAAGACTTAGCTAGAAGAAGGTTCTGACAGTGAACCATTGTTGATGATTATGTATTCACATTAACTGATGCGATTAATCAGTTAAGGCATAAGACGATAGACAACCAGAATATTGAATGCTTGCCTACTATCGTTCTATTGTATTCACCTGCTACATGAATGTCCATTTGATGTTGTCACCCATTTTTCAAGTATACGATGATTTTTGTGCCAACCTGTTCAAGTAACTGTAAACTGTGTTGTCGGAGTGTGCGTCCCATTAAATTATAAGAAAACGTCAACAGTAGTCTATGTCATTGACTTCCAGCTATGAGTGAGTGAGTGTCTAGTCTACTTGTCAACTCACAGAACATTCCATCCATTCGCGTACCTTGCACTCTCACTCCAGATAAACATTGCCTTTGCTAGCGCCTCAACACTTGGCGAGCAAGGTGACCTAGATACACAACACTGCGTCGGTCGAGTTGACCATTTTCCAACATTCGTCCAGTCTTCATTATTACGAGTATATTCTTGCAACACTGGAGATACCCTAACTATGCAACACACCATCATCATTACAACAACGACGGGGTTTGCTACACTGGTGGCCAGTTTATTAGATATTGTTTTGTACAATAACATGTTATCTACTACTAAGGTGGATAGACTGAAACATAAACATGATGGTCAACATGTTACGAATGCAAAGAGCCAGCGACAGACACTCGATGCTCATAGTAACACTAAGCAATATGTGAACAAATCTTTTCGTGGAAAATATGGTTTCCCACGGAATAACGATACTGCCTCTAATGGGAGTTGGCGTCAGGCCAACAAAGGTAAATCAAGTTTGGATCACGGTGAGGACTTTGATAAGTGTCATGATAAGATTCCTCAGGGAAACCGTGCATCGAATTTTCAGATTCCTGATAAGTTGGTAAAAGAAAACAAAACTGTTAGTACCCATCGTACTCAGCTCAGACAGTACGATGTACCTAATTAAGCACAGTGACACAGGGAAAAATAAAAGCAATTTTGCTAAGAGAGATAATCGTGATTGTGGACATTACCAAACGCGTCCATATGATAATAGTTCTTCTTCAAAGAACTGGAGGCAATTTAATTGTCCTCAACATTTTGGTCCTAGTGACTATAAGAACTTTCATAACGGTTATCAACATTGTAATAATTGTTCTCCAGGACAACAAAACCCATCAAAGATATTTTGTTCAGAAAGAGAAATAACAATTATAACTATGTTAAACTGGGGTTCAAATAAGAGCAATGGGCTCAACAGAGATAAGAATTTTGATAGATCTCATTGTGATGGTAGATGCCCACATGATTCATCCTGTTATAATCTTGGACTTCCTAATATGTCTAATTTTACAACAGTTTCTTTTTCTATATCAAAATATGTACACATTTGTAATATATGATATAGTGATTGTATAAACATTTAGCGGTTCATTAATGTATATTCACCGTTAGCACTTTGATGATTTTTCTTGTTGTCAATCATGAACTTATGGTACTTAATATGAAATTGTGATTGAAATTATTGTATGCATTGTGTCATTGCCAGTATTGTAGTATGCGTTGGTGACACCTCCCTGGAAATATTTATACTTAGAGAAATACTTTCTCTGAGATGTTGAGATATATTCTCACCGGTCGATCTATACTTCGACTTTGCCTTAATTTGGCGTGATAAATTGCTGATATTTCTCATCTGCGCATTATTCGTGCGTCGTGAGCCTATTGTATGTTGCTCTCAGATGGAAAAAAAATGATTTTCATTTTTGTCCCGGGGGGTGTGGTAGTCTGTTGCGCACAGATTCTTTTGTGTGATAGTCTGTGACGCACAGATTCTTTTGGTAATGGTAGGCATACAAATGTAAAGTAATATCTATTTGTCTGATGAAAAGTATTTATTTGAGAATCAAAATACTTTCTTGATAATTTAAGGGACAGAACCCTGATTGGTCGATGTTATATTCGGTTATCTTTTCTTGTGTCTCGACCTGGCGTATGAATACTAGATTTACGTCAGTTTGCTTCTGGTATGGCCAGAAACAGATTGGTCTTGCTTAGAATGTTTATGGCCCGAGTTATATTTATTCCTTGACTATTTAAGGTGATTCGGTCTTATATCTTTGTGTCTTTGTAATGTCTATGTCGGCCTATTTTTTGAGCTGAACTCTGGGGTCAAAAGGATTTTTCTGCGCATGCGTCGATTGAGTGTCGACGAGAGGTTTCCGTGATGGCGAACTGTGTTTTTGCTCGGACGAAGAAAAGTCCGAAGATTTTGTCATGGTGGTTGATCCTTGGGGAAGGAGAAGTTTTCTCAGTATGACTATAATGTCCGTAATTCCCCCCAACAGTTATTCTAAACGCCAAGGGATGGCGTGTCCTATTTGCTAGTGTTTTTCTGGACTTAAGGTAAAGCAGAAACATTTACTAAACTTGCCTTAGGCCTAACTGCAGACGTTATACTGTCTGACGATGTATTTGCTTGATTGTGCTTAGACGACTCTTCTACTAGCAGCACTATGCATTGGACATATGCAACATTTATCATGGGATATGGAAAGCCCAATATATTATTTGAGTAATGAACGGAGCCTTCATTTTCGTTTAAGACATCTTCAGAGTGAGCGACGCTCACTGGAACTAGCGCCATTTTGGATCCCACTTTCGGTCTATTCGGATTACCTGATGGTGATACCCAGACCTATATTATATTGAAGTCAACTCCTTGTCTATTTTAAGATTGTCGTCATAAGAGTCGGCTGAATTTACGGCTTGAAAGACTTAGCTAGAAGAAGGTTCTGACAGTGAACCATTGTTGATGATTATGTATTCACATTAACTGATGCGATTAATCAGTTAAGGCATAAGACGATAGACAACCAGAATATTGAATGCTTGCCTACTATCGTTCTATTGTATTCACCTGCTACATGAATGTCCATTTGATGTTGTCACCCATTTTTCAAGTATACGATGATTTTTGTGCCAACCTGTTCAAGTAACTGTAAACTGTGTTGTCGGAGTGTGCGTCCCATTAAATTATAAGAAAACGTCAACAGTAGTCTATGTCATTGACTTCCAGCTATGAGTGAGTGAGTGTCTAGTCTACTTGTCAACTCACAGAACATTCCATCCATTCGCGTACCTTGCACTCTCACTCCAGATAAACATTGCCTTTGCTAGCGCCTCAACACTTGGCGAGCAAGGTGACCTAGATACACAACACTGCGTCGGTCGAGTTGACCATTTTCCAACATTCGTCCAGTCTTCATTATTACGAGTATATTCTTGCAACACTGGAGATACCCTAACTATGCAACACACCATCATCATTACAACAACGACGGGGTTTGCTACACTGGTGGCCAGTTTATTAGATATTGTTTTGTACAATAACATGTTATCTACTACTAAGGTGGATAGACTGAAACATAAACATGATGGTCAACATGTTACGAATGCAAAGAGCCAGCGACAGACACTCGATGCTCATAGTAACACTAAGCAATATGTGAACAAAAATCTTTGTGTAAAATATAGTTTCCCACGAAATAACGATACTGCCTCTAATGGGAGTTGGCGTCAGGCCAACAAAGGTAAATCAAGTTTGGATCACGGTGAGGACTTTGATAAGTGTCATGATAAGATTCCTCAGGGAAACCGTGCATCGAATTTTCAGATTCCTGATAAGTTGGTAAAAGAAAACAAAACTGTTAGTACCCATCGTACTCAGCTCAGACAGTACGATGTACCTAATTAAGCACAGTGACACAGGGAAAAATAAAAGCAATTTTGCTAAGAGAGATAATCGTGATTGTGGACATTACCAAACGCGTCCATATGATAATAGTTCTTCTTCAAAGAACTGGAGGCAATTTAATTGTCCTCAACATTTTGGTCCTAGTGACTATAAGAACTTTCATAACGGTTATCAACATTGTAATAATTGTTCTCCAGGACAACAAAACCCATCAAAGATATTTTGTTCAGAAGAGAAATAACAATTATAACTATGTTAACTGGGGTTCAAATAAGAGCAATGGGCTCAACAGAGATAAGAATTTTGATAGATCTCATTGTGATGGTAGATGCCCACATGATTCATCCTGTTATATCTTGGACTTCCTAATATGTCTAATTTTACAACAGTTCTTTTTCTATATCAAAATATGTACACATTTGTAATATATGATATAGTGATTGTATAAACATTTAGCGGTTCATTAATGTATATTCACCGTTAGCACTTTGATGATTTTTCTTGTTGTCAATCATGAACTTATGGTACTTAATATGAAATTGTGATTGAAATTATTGTATGCATTGTGTCATTGCCAGTATTGTAGTATGCGTTGGTGACACCTCCCTGGAAATATTTATACTTAGAGAAATACTTTCTCTGAGATGTTGAGATATATTCTCACCGGTCGATCTATACTTCGACTTTGCCTTAATTTGGCGTGATAAATTGCTGATATTTCTCATCTGCGCATTATTCGTGCGTTATGAGCCTATTGTATGTTGCTCTCAGATGAAAAAAAAAATGATTTTCATTTTTTTTCCCGGTGGGTGTGGTAGTCTGTTGCGCACAGATTCTTTTGTGTGGTAGTCTGTGACGCACAGATTCTTTTGGTAGGCATACAAATGTAAAGTAATATCTATTTGTCTGATGAAAAGTATTTATTTGAGAATCAAAATACTTTCTTGATAATTTAAGGGACAGAACCCTGATTGGTCGATGTTATATTCGGTTATCTTTTCTTGTGTCTCGACCTGGCGTATGAATACTAGATTTACGTCAGTTTGCTTCTGGTATGGCCAGAAACAGATTGGTCTTGCTTAGAATGTTTATGGCCCGAGTTATATTTATTCCTTGACTATTTAAGGTGATTCGGTCTTATATCTTTGTGTCTTTGTAATGTCTATGTCGGCCTATTTTTTGAGCTGAACTCTGGGGTCAAAAGGATTTTTCTGCGCATGCGTCGATTGAGTGTCGACGAGAGGTTTCCGTGATGGCGAACTGTGTTTTTGCTCGGACGAAGAAAAGTCCGAAGATTTTGTCATGGTGGTTGATCCTTGGGGAAGGAGAAGTTTTCTCAGTATGACTATAATGTCCGTAATTCCCCCCAACAGTTATTCTAAACGCCAAGGGATGGCGTGTCCTATTTGCTAGTGTTTTTCTGGACTTAAGGTAAAGCAGAAACATTTACTAAACTTGCCTTAGGCCTAACTGCAGACGTTATACTGTCTGACGATGTATTTGCTTGATTGTGCTTAGACGACTCTTCTACTAGCAGCACTATGCATTAGACATATGCAACATTTATCATGGGATATGGAAAGCCCAATATATTATTTGAGTAATGAACGGAGCCTTCATTTTCGTTTAAGACATCTTCAGAGTGAGTGACGCTCACTGGAATTAGCGCCATTTTGGATCCCACTTTCGGTCTATTCGGATTATCGATCAGAGAACAGGAATGCCTTATTACCTGATGGCGATACCCAAACCTATATTATATTGAAGTCCACTCCTTGTCTATTTTAAGATTGTCGTCATAAGAGTCAGCTGAATTTACGACTTGAAAGACTTAGCCAGAAGAAGGTTCTGACAGTGAACCATTGTTGATGATTATGTATTCACATTAACTGATGCGATTAATCAGTTAAGGCATAAGACGATAGACAACCAGAATATTGAATGCTTGCCTACTAACGATCTATTGTATTCACCTGCTACATGAATGTCCATTTGATGTTGTCACCCATTTTTCAAGTATACGATGATTTTTGTGCCAACCTGTTCAAGTAACTGTAAACTGTGTTGTCGGAGTGTGCGTCCCATTAAATTATAAGAAAACGTCAACAGTAGTCTATGTCATTGACTTCCAGCTATGAGTGAGTGAGTGTCTAGTCTACTTGTCAACTCACAGAACATTCCATCCATTCGCGTACCTTGCACTCTCACTCCAGATAAACATTGCCTTTGCTAGCGCCTCAACACTTGGCGAGCAAGGTGACCTAGATACACAACACTGCGTCGGTCGAGTTGACCATTTTCCAACATTCGTCCAGTCTTCATTATTACGAGTATATCCTTGCAACACTGGAGATACCCTAACTATGCAACACACCATCATCATTACAACGACGGGGTTTGCTACAAATACCCAATATGATAGAGATTTTCAGTGCTGAAAAAGAGGCACCCCCTACCTGCTCCCTCAGACGGCCATGCTCACAATATATAAGGCGAGAACGCTCAATTCAAAATCACACACAACTAAAACCCAGCCAGAAGACAAATAGAGTTCTGTCTAGACTACGCCAGATGCCACTGCATGAAGGGCAGATCTTCTTCATAGATTACAGTCTTCATAAGAGCTTGGAATTGATCCTAGAGGGTGTGTAGGTTTACTATATATATATATATTTATGTGAATAATATCAATTTTATTTCAGACTTTAGTGTGTTGTGCATGTATCGGACATATTGTTTGTGTGTGAATATGATTGCTGAAGATTGGAAAACCTAAAAATATAACCACCACAGTCCTTGCCAGGGCTAAATATCTATTCTGGTTTTGTCTGGGTCTATAACCCACCAGCAAGACCAGTACTGACTTGGCATGTAGGTGAGGGAAGAAAAGGTTGCATCCTGTCCATATATTCATATTGTTTTCATTATTCATGTATTATTATATTTGAGACAATGTTTTGCAGTAGACACCAGTCTGTCTCCCTGTATCTAAATCATACACAGCCATGTATCATTTATCATACATGCAGACATCTGATGACACCCTCATCTCATCACACCCTAAGATGTAGTAGGTCTCCATGACATTGCCTAGCCACTCGATACCTCTTGTTCCAGGTTCTATAGTAAATTGTCAAAACCCTGAAGTCAAGTGGACCTTCGATCCTGCTACCTAACCATAACAGGAGCCCAGAGGTTGAAGTGTTCGAGAGCTTTTTTCCCCCTGATTGCTGGGATTGGATTGAAGTGTGACTTACAGACAAACAGTGTGATGTGTCAACCCATATCTGGACAAGTGCTGATTTAAAAGCTGAGTTTGATAGTGACTATTCCGGTGGCTAATGTGAGACATTCCTTAGTCAGATGATGAGAAAATTAGGGCATAGATTAAAATAGACAGACTAATAATATATAAATAACAACAGTGAGAGGACATTTTTTTGGTGTACAGTAAATTTAAAGATCCCATGGGGACTATTTTCTTTGTTTAAGTTTAAACTTCTAATTATATTATCAACTTGATGTAAATACATAACCATAATCACCATCGTCCAACACTCACCCTTCATTTCAGAATTAGATAGATGTACATAAGAAATTATGAAATTGTACTCAAGAGACTTGTTAAATTTTTAACTGTTTAAGTTGAGTTACTTTTCCTGAATTATTATAATATCACATGAGTTACTACAGCTAAGGCGGCAAAGTATATTTCTGAAGCCTTAAACTATTTTCTAGCTCAGAGTATTCGCAGCCGTAGCTCACTTGTGATACCAGTGCACTTCTCTGACACTGGGACTTCATACATTCTTGAGAGAATTCTATTTCTTCTCTAAACACTATCATCATATGAGAAAAACCTTACGCTACAAATATGTATTGTCCATTTTCAAAAACACGTGTATTTTAGTAAGTGAAACAATACATATTAAGACTTCTGTCACCAACCTTTACAAAAACATTCAATGTTATTTCTTAACTTTCGTTCGGGAGGAGCCGCCTCCTCAACATATTTTCACTAACAACTATAAAGAAAGGGCTTCTGATAATTATTGAACCGCAGGGGAACCAGAATTGGTTATCTAGACTACTGTCAACCATCATGCAGACTTTTTATTAAAATGACAACGCACAGTAAAAATAAGCAAATGAATCAACCAGCAAGGTAAAATATCAACACATACAAGGCAGCAGAACAAACACATGGACAGGTAAATGTCTAATCATTGTGCCATTAATGTTCCTTTCACTTTAGTATCAATCTTTCATCAAAACACAATCACACTGAATTAACTGATGCATACAGAATATAACTTATTAATTTGTAAGCTGTATTCAATTGGGCTTTCAACGACTGCGAAGTGTACAGTTGTTGTTTTCTATAACAGAGAGTGTAAATTTGTCATGTTTTCTATGACAGCCAAATGTAGCAATGTCTTATGATTGTCACTTATAATACTGTAGGATGTAGGTGACCAACTAAGACTGTACTTGTTCAAATAGCTGTTTATGATTTTCACTGATAATACTGTAGAATGTAAGTGACCAGCTAAGACTACTTGTTTAACTCTTAGTATACGAGCGGCCTTCTAGAGAGGCCGATGATCGATCCCCGTCAATAGCGAAAATTTATAGCTGAATGCATGTTTAAAACCACTGAACAATTTAGTTACGTGCATGATATAGGGGTTTCATTTCTTCACTTTTTGATATATAACACTTATGTTATCTTTATAAATAAATTATTTATTGCAAAATCTGTAATGGTAGTCATGAAAGGCAGCTCGTATACTAAGAGTTAAATAGCTGCACATTTAACTACTTCACTCACTAATTACCCTATATCTACATGCACATCTGACATCATTTAACATAAGGCGCAAATACTTGTTATAGTTATGAGAGCATCTGTATTAAGTTATGAATAACACTAAAGAGTTATCACTCTCAATTAGTTACAAAGAGGTAAGAGAGAACTAATTTATACTTCTGAGATAAAGTAACTACTCCGTGTAGAGTCTTACAGATCATGTGCTTTGATGTAGGCTTCCTCAAGGGTGTCATCTACAATGGTGGATCCATGCTCCACATGAAGCAACAAAGGAGTTATGATGATGATGAATAATGTAAATGAATGCTAGACGGCCAAAGTGTGGAAACAAATTGGGCAGCCCTAAGTGAGCAGATCTACAACACTGCTACAGAGGTCCTGGGTCCTTCCATCAAGAAACAAAATGACTGGTTTGATGAGAACTCAGATGATATAAAGCAGATGTTGGCTGAGAAACACCATCTCCATAAAGCATATTTAAATGATCCAAAATCTACATCCAAGAAAGACGCTTTCAACAACATGCGTAGAATCGTCCAACATAAACTACGCCAGATGCGGGATTCATGGCTGAGTAATAAAGCAGATGAGCTCCAAGGCTTTGCTGACAGCCATGACTTGAAAAACTTTTACCTTGCACTCAAAGCGGTCTATGGTCCAACATCATCAGGATCATTTCCCCTCCTTAATGCAGATGGAAAAACACTAATTACAGACAAGGAAAAAATGCTCCAACGCTGGGCTGAACATTTTAATAATATCTTGAACCAGCCATCATCTATTAACGACGAAGCCATCATCCGCCTGCCCCAAATTCCTATAAATGAAGCATTAGATGATGTACCAACTCTGGAGGAAACTAAAAAAGCGATTCGTCAACTGTCTAGTGGAAAGGCCCCTGGCTCCGATTCAATTCCTGTTGAGGTTTATAAAGATGGCGGTGCAGTTCTGATAGAGAAACTTCATATGATCTTCCAGCAAATGTGGCAGAGTGAAACCATCCCACACGATCTTAAAGATGCCTCAATTATACATCTATATAAACGTAAAGGTAATCGCCAAGACTGCAACAATCATCGAGGCATCTCTCTTTTATCAATCGCTGGGAAGATATTCGCCAGAATTCTTTTGAATCGCCTTACGGCTCATCTTGACAAAGGTCTTTTACCTGAAAGTCAGTGTGGATTCCGGAAAGAACGTGGAACCACAGATATGGTGTTCGCTGCAAGACAGCTACAAGAAAAATGCCAAGAACAGCACTGTGACCTGTACACAGCTTTCATCGACTTGACAAAGGCGTTCGACACGGTCAGTAGAGAGGGTCTATGGAAGATCATGGCAAAATACGGCTGCCCAAAGAAATTTATCACAGTAGTGCAGCAACTGCATGATGGAATGCAGGCTAGAGTTCAGGAAAATGGTGAGCTTTCAGAGCCTTTCCCCGTCTCAAATGGAGTTAAACAAGGGTGCGTACTTGCACCGACTCTGTTCAGTATCATGTTTTCTGCTATGCTGACTGATGCTTTTAGAGACGGGGACACAGGAATCGACATTAGTTATCGAATTGATGGAAAATTGTTTAACGTTAGGAGGCTTCAAGCAAAAACCAAGGTCAAATCACACACCATCAGAGATCTTCTGTTTGCTGATGATTGTGCCCTCAATGCTGGCTCAGAGGCTGATCTGCAGCATAGTGTGTGGATAGATTCTCCGAAGCCTGCGCCAACTTTGGGCTTACCATCAACACGAAGAAAACAGAAATCATGTACCAACCAGCTCCTGGCACAGTTTATACTGAGCCAGTCATCAAGGTTAATGGTGAGAAACTGAATGTTGTGAACAGATTCACATACCTTGGTAGCACACTATCCCAGAACATTGTCATTGATGATGGGGTGAACACCAGGATCTCCAAAGCCAGCAGCACATTTGGCAGACTATACACCAACGTTTGGCATCGAAGTGGCATTAGTCTACAGACAAAGCTGAAGGTGTACAGAGCTGCGGTGCTTCCAGTGCTGCTATATGCATGTGAAACATGGACTGTATACAGGCGCCACGTAAAGAAGCTAAACCACTTCCATACAGTCTGTCTCAGGAAGATAATGAACATCAAATGGCAAGACAAGATCCCGGATACTGCCGTTCTTGACAGAGCTGGTATCCCTAGTATTGATACTATTCTGATGCAGTCACAAATTCGCTGGGCAGGTCATGTAGTCTGCATGCCAGACCATCGACTGCCAAAGATACTCTTTTATGGTGAGATGCAGAAGGGTAAACGCTCCCATGGTGGCCAAAAGAAGCGCTTCAAAGACACGTTAAAGACGTCATTAAAAACCTTTGACATAAACCCAGACACATGGGAAGCTGCTGCGCAAGACCGAACTGCTTGGCGCACATCTCTTCGTAAAGGTGCAGCAGCATGTGAATCATCCAGAAGAGCAGCAGCGGAACAGCGGAGACAAGCTAGAAAGGACCGTGAAATAAAACCTTCACATGAAGCAAACATTCCCTGCCCACACTGTCCAAGATCTTTCCAGGCCCGCATCGGGCTCTTCAGTCACCTTCGTACCCATAGACTAACCTAACATATTCTTAAATAATTGGATGAACAGAGTGGTCTTCATCACCCGTGATGGACGAACAACCAAATGAATGCTACAAATAAACTTAAAATTAGGGAGCTGATGTCTGCTGAGAGAGATTTTAATACTAATGGAAATTTTACTGTGGAAAATTTCATGATGAACTTTCAAGGAAATTTTACTTCGCTGAGACAACTAAAAATTTACAAACTTCACAACCTATACCAGAAACTTAACAATACAACAGGAAGTACTGGCAAGGGACCTGGAAACAAAGGCACTGCTGAATAACTCTATATTTTCAGTGCTGCTTGATCACATACACTCCCTATTCACTTGCAAGAAAGCTGAAAGCAACGGCATGGTTAAACAACAAATATGTACTACCACTCTCCAGTAATTCAGAGCAGCAGGCAAGCCAAATATTGGAAAAGTATTTTTTAAAATTACACACAGCCTTTATAAAACAATGAAGGCCATTGAATCTGTCTGGATTAAGTAGGTATTGTTTTAAATACTTTTGTTTAATGAAGCATTCCCAATTCAATGAAAATAAAACATACTCAAAAAGTGCAGGAAAGAAAGTGGCAAAGATGTTAACAAAGAATACATATTTCTTACAACGTGTGTTCTGGCAGAAAGTTCTCATGAGTCAACTTAGATCAATTTCTAAAGCTTTTACTGCTAAAATATGTTTCTGCAATTGGATCAGAAAGGTTTTTCCTCTGTCAAAATATGTTCCTCAGCTATTACAATTTAAGTTTCATATTTACCTCCGCAATAATGGTTAGTATCCGCATTTTTGTAATGGAGACTCGACATTCATTTAACAACAGACAAAGACTTTAAAATTAACAGAGCAATCTGAACAAGTGAGTTACACATCAAATTTTCCTAGAATATTTCCTCATATTTTTTTATAATCAAGCGTAAACTGGAATACAATGTCTAAACCAGGCAACTAACATAAACCTTCAGAAACACAAGTGTTGTATTGCATTACTGGACAGACTTGAAAAAAAAAGAAAGAAAAGATAACCTACCTCATA
>JAMPIV010008389.1:0-51221 GCA_024509875.1 Oreohelix idahoensis
TATCATCATAAATTTATCAATAAACACAAAATCAAGGTCTATTGAACTTATCGTTTGATATGTAATAAATAAGTTTCACTGTCATTTATTTATTGAATAAATATGTCCTACTTTTTCATTATATTGTCCTCCCTTGTCCTCCTTTTCATGACTAAAAATTGAACATTGTCTTCTTTTTGCGGTGAACGATATGGCAACCCTAATCTAAAAAGAATTCAGAGGCACAGTAATGAGGGATAAGGGTTGGGTTTAGGAATCCTAAACCAAAACCTTAATCGTAACCTTAACGACATGGGCGACTTGTTTAGATGGCATCAAACATGCCCCACTCTTCTTAATTTCAGCTTATTTTTTTGTTTTGTCTTTTGTTGAAATGAAGATAAGTGGGACGTGTTCTTCTGTGTCATCCAAATAAGTCATGCACGTTGTTAGGGTTAGGGTTTAGGATTCTTAACCCTAACCCTTATTATTGATTGGAATAGTAGATAGGAGGCCACTATGTTGCCAGAGCAGCCTTCCATATTTACGCTACAGCTATCCTTAACCTAACCTCAACCCTGTTTCGAGTTTTGTCGAAAACAATAATGTCCTTCGACAAACACTGACGCTTTAAATTAAAACCAAAACAAAAAAATTATAACTTGAAGCAAAATGCAGTGTTTCCGGCAAACAAAGCTGCCTCTGGTCTATTGTTTCCTACATCAACCAAAGCCTCTAACGATTACTGCAACTCTAACTGACACTCTATTTTTCAACTTAAAAAATAGTCTTTTAACGCTAGCCCAAACCTTGTTTCAAGCCTTTTAAAAATAATGACGTGCCCCAAACATTGAGGCCGTACATTAAAATTAACAACAGGAGAGTGCAACTTACTACCAACTAACTCGGCACACCCATATCACAGACAATGTTCCATTCATACTTCTCTTACACACTTGAACATTCATAATAATCCCTAAAGAAAACCCTTGCTGATATTTTAATCATTCCATGTGACACAGCCAATGCATTGATAGCCACATGGGCAACATGGCGGCATGTGTCTACTAATCTGTTTTTTAAAACCAGATGATTTGACAAGTTACACAATACATACATAATTTATTTCTGTATTATTTTTAGGTCAGGGTCAACCTCCAATGTATGGTGACTTTGAAGCACAACGACATTGGATGGAAATCACAGTCAATCTACCAGTCAGAGAGTGGTAAGATAGATAGACTGAATTATTATATCTACTAGGGAGGTTGTAACATAAAGTCTGTGGTCATGGCTTTTGATGTATGATGTTGATTAGCATATACTACTTTTCTATAAAACCACATGTGTGGGGTCTTCTGCATGTATTTTTGTTGTTGTTGTTGCTTCTTTAATCATTGTCCATTATCCACTTCTTTATGATAATGTAAGTTCTGTGTATCGGCTGTGGAATGCTTCATCATAATTCTTTCATCATTGCCCCTTTCACTCCTTATTGAGCATGAAACGATCACTGCCATTGGTTCCCTTACATGTGTAATAACCTCCTTCAGTCACAGCTAACTATAGGAATGATGCTCCCTTACATGTGTAATAACCTCCTTCAGTCACAGCTAACTATAGGAATGATGCTCCCTTGAGGTGATAGGCCTCAGCACATTTTTTCCTGATGTTTCTTTCAGTGTGTACTTGTCTCTTTTGTTTGTTGTAAGAGCCTCTTTTTGCCCAATCTAATGTGGCCCCGTAGAAAGCATTGCTACTTGGTGCAGTCGGCAGCTTCATCCTCCCAGGTTGCTGGAATAATGTCCAATGCTTTCATGTCTCTCTTGCACACATCTTTAAATCTCAGCTGTAGTTGCCCAGCCGGTTACCCCATCCTGTAAAAAATTTAAACCACAAAAAACTTCAACAAATATGGACAAGTCAAATAAAGGAAATAAAACACAGCCATCCAAGACAGGGGAAGGTCCTCTCGCGGGTAGGCGTATGATGCAACACAGAGAAAGCCGAAAGGAGTCTGTGTTGCTGACTAACCTTCTTTCTTCTAGGAGAACTTCCAGATTTGGCACCTGGAATGTTCGGACATTAAACGAACAAGGGAAAGTGGCGCAAGTAGCAGCAGAAATGAGGGAATACAAAATCGAGGTTCTGGGAATGTGTGAAACAAAGTGGAATGGGGTAGACAGGAAGAAACTCATCACATGTGAATTGGTGCTGTCCTCAGGACATGACGACGAAAGTTCACACCACAGTGAAGGGGTAGCTCTTATGTTATCTAAAGAAGCACAGAAAGCACTCATTGAATGGGAAGCTGTTGGACCCAGAATAATAACAGCTACTTTTAAAACAGCTAAAAAGAAAATTCATGTAAATGTCATCCAATGTTATGCACCAACTAATGACAAAGAAGAGTCTGTGAAAGAAGCATAAGAAGCATTTTATACTAAACTACAGAAAATTATGGATAAAGTAAAAAGAAGAGACATCACAATTTTGATGGGTGACATGAATGCAAAGATAGGTACAGTCAACACCGGATTTGAAGAAGTCATGGGAAAACATGGGCTAGGAGTAATGAATGAAAATGGAGAACTATTCGCAAACTTCTGTGCTTCAAATCAACTGGCTATAGGAGGAAGCATGTTTCCACATAAGAGAATACACAAGGCAACATGGATATCACCAGACCATAGAACAGAAAATCAGATCGATCATATATGCATAAAGAAGAAGTTTAGATCATCATTGCAGGATGTAAAGGTATATAGAGGAGCAGATGTGGCATCAGATCACCATCTTCTGAAAGCCAAAGCAAAAATGAAACTCAAGAGATATGCAACAATGCAAAATTATAGACAACAGTTTAATGTAGGACAGCTAAGAAATAAAAAAAAACAAGAGACAAATTTGCGGTCACAGTATCCAACAAATTCCAAGTGCTACAACAGCTGGAAGATGTAGAGAATACAGAAGACTATTGGCAGCAGGTCAAAACGGTATGGAAGGAGACATGTGAAGAAATACTGGGGAAAAGGGAAAGACAACAAAAAGCATGGATAACAACAGAAACCATCAATTAGATAAAAGACAGAAAAAACAAGAAAGCAGAGTTAAACACAAGCAAAACCAGAAGTTCCAAAGCCAAGGCTCAAGAAATGTACACAGAAGCAAACAAAGAAGTAAAAAGAAGTATCAAAAGAGTTGCTATGGGTACTAAGATGGGCCCTAGTTACGCTTGCCTTTTTATGGGCCACTTTGAATATTTGGTCTTTCAAAATTATGATGGGCCAATACCCGAGTTTTACCGCCGCTACATTGATGATGGTATTGGCATTACTGACATGTCTGAGGTAGACCTCCGTCGATTTATTGACTATGTTGGTAATTTCAATCCTGCCATAAAATTCACTTTTGAAATTTCTACGACCTCAGTGAACTTCCTTGACATCACTGTGACTATTAGCCCTATTGGTCTTAAAACGTCTGTCTATTATAAGGCTACTGACGCTCATGGTTTCCTTCTTTATACTTCATCGCATCCTCTTAGTTGTAAAAATTCCATTCCCTTTTCTCAACTTCTTCGCTTGCGTCGGTTATGTCACGATGACGATGATTTTCATCAGCGAGCTCAAGAGATGCTTGAGTTCTTTCGCCAACGTCTTTATCCAGAACAAGTGTTATCTGATGCCCTTAATCGTATCACACGCGTCACTCGTCAGACGGCACTCACTACTAAACCTTCTGTCCAATCTGACAGACTCAAACTGGTTCTAACTTTCCATCCTCACTGCCTGGCGGTAAAGAGAATTCTGTTTCGACATCTGCCTATTCTCAACTCTGATCCTGATACCAAAGAGTTGTTTCGTGATACACCTTTGGTAGCTTATCGTAGGGATAGGAATTTTAGGGATATTCTTGTACACAGTCGCTTGCGACATTCTAGCCCATCTTACTTTGGTACTAAACCGTGCCAACGCCGGATATGCAAGACCTGTCCATTTGTACTCCAAACTCAGACAGTCACTTTTCCGAAAGGAAAATTTATTATTAGAGAGTCATTTACGTGCGAATCCAGAAACCTGATTTATGCTATCATCTGCAAGAGATGTGGCATGACCTATATTGGTGAAACTGGTAGGCGTTTGGCAGACAGGTTTCGTGAGCACTTGAATGACATCTATCATGACAAACATTTACCGGTGGCCCTTTATTTCAATAGGCCTGACCATTCAGGTAATTCCGATATACATGTCACTGCCCTCCGTTCATGTGCCGGTAATGACAAGACTCGCTTTTCGTTGGAGAATCGCCTTATTTTTAAAATGGGTGTTCTAGCTCCCGATGGTTTAAATATACAACATCATTTTGCATAAATTCTGGTAGCTTTCTTCTTTTTCATTCTTTATTCGTTGTCTTTTAGATCTATCTTCTTATGTTTTTGCTTTGGTTCGTTTCGTATCTTTTTATATCTCTTGTTTTGTCGCTATCGTACGTCACTTCCTTGTAATTTCTTTGACAAGAGACTACCGCTTTCTTACACAGATTCTTTGGATCGAGCTAAGCTAACTTTTACTAGTTCCACAGTTTTGTTTATTCTTCTTTTTTTCGTTTCGTTGATTATTTACTTTCTTGTTTCAGTATTTCTTTTAGATTTTACGGTTTTCTTGTATTGTTATTGTTCTTTTTTTTTCTCTCATCACTGTTGTTGTTTACTTTTTCCATCTGCTTGTATCACCCATTTGTTGTATATTTCTCATCATCGTATAGTTTTGTAGTACCAATATGTAATTTTTGTCTTTGTCACCTGTTTGTGGCTGACGAAGGGTGAAACCCGAAACGTCCCTTGTCTTATGTGAACTGTTAATTGTAAAACTGATTCAATACCGTTTTATTAGTTTATAAACTTATATCAAAAGAGACAAGAGGAAGTATATTGAGGAGTTGGCAAGAGAGGCAGAAGATGCTGCAGCCAAAGGAAATATGAGAGAACTGTATAGCAGCACAAAGAAGTTAACAGGGAAATACAAGCAAACAAGTTGCCTCATAAAAGACAAGAATGGGAAACTGCTCAGCAATATACAAGAGCAAATGAAGAGGTGGACAGAATATTTTGGGGACCTTCTCAATAGACCAGCTCCACAAAACCTGCCGGACATCCAGCCAGCAGAAGAAGAGCTACAAATTAACGGTGAAAGACCAACGAAGGAAGAAATAAAGAAAGCCATAAAGCTTCTAAGAGATGGAAAAGCGTCTGGACCTGATGGCATTCCAGCAGAGGCCATCAAAGCAGATATCGACACGGCTACAGAGATGTTATATAAATTACTTGGTAATGTCTGGGAAAAGGAAGAGATACCAGCAGAATGGAAGGAAGGATATCTGGTTAAGTTGCCTAAGAAGGGAAATTTACAAGAGTGCACAAATTATAGAGGAATAATGTTACTATCAGTGCCAGGAAAAGTATTAAACAGGATTATATGAACAAGCAGGTTTTCGACAAAACAGATCATGTACAGACCAGATAGCCACTTTGAGAATAATAGTTGAACAAAGTCTGGAATGGAATTCACCACTATACATCGGATTTGTGGACTACGAAAAAGCATTTGACAGTGTAGACAGAGAATCACTTTGGAAATTGATGAGGCATTATGGAGTTCCCCTGAAGATCATTAATTTAATAAAGAAAACCTATGAAGACATGACATGCAGAGTTCTTCATGAAGGACAGCTTACAGAACCATTTGGGATAAGAACAGGAGTGCGACAGGGATGCCTCTTGTCTCCATTTCTTTTCTTGCTGGCAATAGATTAGGTTATGAGATCATCGACAACACACAACAGAAATGGAATCCAATGGACTCTGACTAAGCAGTTGGATGATCTGGATTTTGCTGATGACTTGGCTCTTCTGTCCCATAACCGTAATCAGATGCAGGACAAATTGAAAACACTCGATGAGAGGTCACAGCAATTGGGTCTGAAAATACACAGGGAAAAGACAAAAATAATGCGAATAAATGCAGGTAATGATAATAGGGTTGAACTTGAAGAAACACCAATACAAGATGTAGAATCATACACGTATCTTGGCATTAATATAGACAAAGTTGGAGGGACAGACAGCGATATCAAAATAAGAATACAAAAGGCAAGAGGAGCTTTCATTGCATTGGGAAATATATGGAGATAAAGAGAAATAGGATCCAACACGAAAATAAGAATCTTCAACTCAAATGTGAAGTCAGTCCTATTGTATGGCTCTGAGACATGGAGAACAACAAAGACAACAACCAAAAAGCTACAGACTTTCATAAATGGGTGCTTGCGTAGAATAGAGGGATAAAATGGTATGACAAGGTTACCAACGTGGAACTGATGACAAGAACTAGACAAGTGCCAGTGGAACAAGAGATGAGAAGAAGACGATGGCGATGGATAGGACACACACTGAGGAAACCTGTTGATAGCATTACAAGGCAGTCCTTGTTCTGGAACCCCCAGGGCAAGAGAGGCAGAGGAAGACCAAGAAGTACATGGAGAAGAGAGTTGGAAACAGAGGTGAAAATGATGAGGAGAACATGGAAAGAACTTGAGATGATGGCACGTGACAGGAGGACTTGGCATGTGTTTGTTGAAAGACTATGCTCCTTTGGGAGTGGAGGGTTATGAATGAATGGATGAATGTAGTTGCCCAGCTGTTTTGTTGCCATCTCCAGGTTGTCCTTGGAGAATATCTTTGGGGATGCGACCATCTTCCATGCGACAGACAGATCCAAGTCTGATCTGCCTGAGCAGTGTATACATGCTTTGAAGGCCAGCATGAGACAGCACCTCAAGATTCGTCACTTTGTCCTTACACAAAATACCATGGATGTGGTGTAGATACTGTAGATGAAAGCTATTGAGCCTTCGTTTATGCTTAGCATAGGTTGTCCATCGCTACCATAAAGAAGTGTGCTGGTGACACACACATTTTATACTACAGCTTTGGTCTTCATTGTGAGTTTGGAGTTTCCGCAGACACACATTGTGAGGCAGACAAATGTAGCTGCAGCTTTGCCAAAATGACAGTCAATTTCTATATCCAGTGAGAGTTTGTCATTGATGATAGACTCCAGGTATGTGAAGTGGTGCACCACTGCCAATTTATAGCTATCGATAGTTTACAGGAAGCCTGCACCAAAGCATTAATTGCAGGGGGAGGCATGTGTGATTCTGAGTTGTGTTT
Source organism: Oreohelix idahoensis (assembly GCA_024509875.1). Classification (NCBI taxonomy): domain Eukaryota; kingdom Metazoa; phylum Mollusca; class Gastropoda; order Stylommatophora; family Oreohelicidae; genus Oreohelix; species Oreohelix idahoensis. Next base: position 7,211 of record JAMPIV010008389.1, read on the forward strand.
TCATCATCATTTCTCAGCTGCCTGAGGAACATAGACCTTCAACTAATCCATGCTAAGTCATCCTGTCCTGTGCCATCAATTGAAGCTCAAGAGCCAGAGACAGAATAGAACTACTACACCCTCGGGCACGGTGTACAGGACGTCAGGTTGTGGCAGCTTCATCATGTAGGTCAGGGGTCGGCAATCAGTATATCCTGTTCTACCGATAGATCCTAAGGCATTATTTTGGTAGATCTCTAGATGAAGGAGGGGGGAAAGTAATTTTTAACCTATGTAAATTTCTGACTAGCCTTCTTCCATCGGCACTTACAAGTGTGGCATTCCCAGGCTTAAAGGGAATTCCCAGGTATTAAAGGGAAAACCTGCAAGCCAGTTAACTAAAATTCACTTTAGTTGTCAACTTTATAAGATCGGAAGGGTTGTTTTCTTTGACGTGAAGTTAACATTTGGTAAAATGTTTAGTTTTAATTTTTCCATCACTCTGTTGATGGGATTGCAGATACCACATCGTACGGCAGAGATAAAAGCTACATATAGGCTGGATTTCTGAATCTGAGAACAGACATGGTTTTATCAAAGTAGATATTTAGAGAGGTCGGTGTTTCTAAAGTAGATCCCCACAGCTGCTGGGTTGCCTACAGCTGATGTAGATCAGATTCCCACAGAAACCTCCATTACAAGAACATGTCTTCCCACAGAAACCTCCATTACAAGAACATGTCAATGTTTAGTGCAGGCTTCCTGCAAGGGGACCTGATGTAGTGGTGGTTCCATGCTCCGTTAGGACCACAGAGTCAAATGTTGATGAATGAGGTATCTACATTAGTAGACATTTTGATCGTTGTATACATGATGAATGAGGTATCTACATTAGTAGACATTTTGATCATTGTATACATGATGAATGTGGTATCTACATTAGTAGACATTTTGATCGTTGTATACATGATGAATGAGGTATCTACATTAGTAGACATTTTGATCATTGTATACATGATTTTGTATCATTAGTAGACATTTTGATCGTTGTATATGAATGTGGTATCTACATTAGTAGACATTTTGATTGTTGTATACATGATGAATGTGGTATCTACATTAGTAGACATTTTGATCGTTGTATACATGATGAATGTGGTATCTACATTAGTAGACATTTTGATCGTTGTATACATGATGAATGTGGTATCTACATTAGTAGACATTTTGATCATTGTATACATGATGAATGTGGTATCTACATTAGTAGACATTTTGATCGTTGTATACATGATGAATGTGGTATCTACATTAGTAGACATTTTGATCGTTGTATACATGATGAATGTGGTATCTACATTAGTAGACATTTTGATCGTTGTATACATGATGAATGTGGTATCTACATTAGTATACATTTTGATTGTTGTATACATGATGAATGAGGTATCTACATTAGTAGACATTTTGATTGTTGTATACATGATTATGCCAAATATGTTGAACGCTGTCTCTTCCCAGGTACGTGCAGGGCCCAGATAATGACCTCCAGTACTGGGGTTTAGACTACCCTCCAGCGACTGCCTATCACATGATGCTCAATGGGCTGGTGTAAGTTTATTAAGTGTAATACCTTCAGCTGCCTCTGTAGCATAGACCTCTGTAGCAGACACACAACAAGGTTTATTGTCCTGTACCATCCCTTCAAGGTCTGTGAGCATCTTATTTTTACAAATCCCCCTCAGGTCTGTCTCCAGCTGCCTTCACAAACAGTTTTCAGAGTTAACAGAGATTTAAGAAACCTATGGAACTCTAAAAAAAAAAAAAAATATACATATGGTCAACATAGAAATTACGCTAAAAGGACTGGGAGTCATAAACTGAAGAGAGATCCTTTAAAAGGTGGAAATGGCCTGTGTTTGCCGCAGAAAATTTTTAATGCTGTTCCCTGTAGAGCAGAGACTTTCAGTCAGTTCTTGTCTAGCATCCCCTAACCCCTTTTCTGGTCCTGGGCAGTTTTTTTTTGTATCATTTTTATTCTTGTTAAATCTGTTTTTAGATCTGTGTTTGGGTCTTCCTCTGTTTATACCCCACTTTATACCTCTGTTTATACCATGGATGGGTGTGAAAAAAAAATCGAAAAAAGGTGATTCGTCTTACGGGGACAAAAGAATGAGAAAATAGCCAACGTTACGGCCAGCAGGCCTTCGTCAGGGAAAGGAAAGAAAGTGAAGGTTAGATAGGACACATAAGAACCTAAAAAAATATATAAAAAAAATATAAAAATTTAAAAATAGGTACTTCCCTAAAGGCGGCAAAGTCCTAACGCTTATGGGCGCGTGCCAGGAAAGGGAAATTTTTTTTCACACCCATCCATTGTATTCCACGTCTTACCGCAGTTCCTCTGTTTATACCCCACTTTATACCTCTGTTTATACCCCACTTTATACCTCTGTTTATACCCCACTTTATACCTCTGTTTATACATCTGCTTGGTGTTCTATTTATACCTCTCTTTGTGCTTTTGCATGTGCCTCTATTTGTGCCTCTGTGTACCAGAAAGTTCCACCAATTGAATACCAAGACAACACAAGCAGATAGGGTATATATCGAGGAAATCAGTTGATAGTATTACAAGGCACCATATGTTCCGGAATCCCTATGGCAAGAGAGGTACCTGGAATGGATGGCACCAGACAGGAAGTCTTTGTGTTAAATTTGTTGAAGGTCTGCACTGCTCAAGGATCTGAAGGGTCACTAATAAATGTATGAAAAGTTGAAGTCTCATTTGTAAATCTCGTTCAAGATATCAGCAGTCTTTGACTGACCAGTCCTGTGTTCCCGTATGATTGTAACCTGTGCAGGACAGTTAATTCCCACTTAGCCCTGTTTTTTTTTTATAGCGACCAGGGAAATTGGTATTCAATTTTTACTTGAAATTTTTAAATGACAGAAATTCATAATTTCTTAAGTGCAATCCACAAGTCGCAACATTCAGAACTTCCCGAGAGCAGGCAGCACCACCAACTCACATTTAGCTAATTAAAATATTTCCTACGCACTTGCTTGACCGCTCACAGCTGACCAAGGTTCTCTTCTTATAAAATGTAGTCTACTTGTCTCTTAGTTAAAGCTTGGTCTTGATCTTGTATGCATACATTCTTGTTCTTTCACACATTGTGTCTATTGTTTTTTATGCACCATGCCAGGAAAACAGGCTTCAACTTCAAGTGTTGGTATTGCATCTAAGGTGCAGCGGAAAATATTTGCTTGAATGTAGAACTGCTTGAAGGCATATCTGGAGTCATCCTTTTATGACCACCAGCTAAGCACAATGTGATACAAATTTGGAAGTGAACCTCTGTGAGGCTAATTACAACCTCACTGACTCTTGATATCATCCACACACTTCCAGGGATTCCCCGTGGTGAAACTCGTTGAGTACCCAGCATTGCAACTAAGCTTGGAGAAGTCACTTGAGCCCCAGATATAACTCCGGCTTTTACCTGGTTCGCTGCATGCAGGAGGATCTCACTTTGGACCCAATGATAGGCAGATGGACCTGAGAAGTAGCTCTATGTAAAAAGGTAAAGGTAAAGGATCCCATTACACGCCCATTGAGGCATATTGGGAATATGGTGTTAGCTCTATGTAGGACGTGACAATTCTTTAGGAGAGCCCAGAACCAGAGTACAGTATTTTACCTCTGCACGGTTGGAGAGTCCCCTTGAATGGCGGGGAATGCACAGTATGCCACACGCTTCTTACTCCTAGCTTGAGACCAGATGTGATGATCCTTTAAATGCAAGCCAAACTGGAGCTCATGCCTTCAACTCCACACATTTCGGAATGGCAGTAAAGCCACAAGAAAAGCTTAGATCTCCAATGTAGATAATATCAAGGAGTCTTCAATGTGGTATTGGCTGCAAAAGAGAGAAAAGCTCACCCATCCTAGTTAAACAACAACAACTATGAATTACTGTATACATACTTTATTATATCTCAGGTTTAAAAAACAACTTGTCAGGATGAGCTTCTCATTCATGCTATGTAATAATGACCCAATGTCACTGTAGAATGCTGTTGTGTTTAGCCCTTCTATTTCTAATAACCTATTCTGAGTACAAAGTCAGATAGGTATTCCTGTATATTAAAACAAAGATTTTTTTGGTTTAAACTGCTATTAAAAATTGGCCCATTTAACGGTAGTGCGAGTACATGGATACTTCAGTGGCTGTTTTGAAGTTGTGTTCTTTCATTCCCAGAGCTCAGCATGTCAATCGCGTGGACTTGAAGATCCTGGAATCAAGCTCTTTATGAGGGCTTCAGGTATTGTATACTGTTCAAAAAAAGAAACGCAACATTATTGCAGTGGTATGGACACCAAATTTCAAACTTGTACCAAAATTTTATTTTACGGAATTAATGTTTCAATCTTGGCATGAAGAAACTTTCAGACTTTAACAATGAAATGATGTTCATTAAATTTGGTTTGGACTTTTATTCTTTGCGAACAAGGCCTCCGTTTCAGTAAGGTGTATGGCCTCCTCAGGCCTCTATCAGAGAACGACATCTCCTTGACATGGATCCGATTAGCCGTTGGATCTGTTGTTGAGGGATGGCTGCCCACTCTTCCCGCAGTGCAAGAGACAACTGTCGGAGATTGGCTGGAGCCACGTCTCGCTGGCGGAGTCGTCTGTCGAGTTCATCCCATAAGTGTTCTATGGGGTTCATGTCTGATGACATGGCTGGCCAAGGAATGGTCTGGACATTGTTGTCAGCGAGGAACTGGGTGGTGAGTTGTGCCACATGAGGTCGAGCGTTATCCTGCTGAAAAATCGACCCTCGTGCAGCCAGAAGTGGAAGGACGTGAGGACGAAGAATTTCAGCGACGTATCGTTGGGCATTCAGGCGTCCTTCAGTTTGCACCAGGTCACTTCTTCCCATGAAGTGGATCGCCCCCCACATCAGTACACCTCCACCACCATGTGGAGGAGCCTCATCAACGCTGTTCTGGGCGTAGCGCTCATGGACTCTGAGGTAAACTCTTCTCCGTATATCGTGTCGCTGGAGCACAAAAAATGATTCATCACTAAACCAAACCCGTCTCCAGTCATTCCCAACGGTCCATTGACGATGCTGGTTCACCCACTGCAGTCGGTTCATGCGATGCCGGTCCGTAAGAACAGGACCTCTGTAGGGTCTTCTAGCCCAAAGACCAGAGTCGTGCAGCCGGTTCCTGACCGTTTGATTTGAAATTCGACGAGCTGCTGACATTGACTGGACTGTGAAGAACGCAGATGCAAGTCGATTCCTGAGGTGACGCAGCCGTATGAAGCGGTCTTCGGCAGGAGTTGTGACTCTGGGTCTTCCACTGCGCGGCCGGTCTGCCACTGAGCCAGTTTCTTGAAATCGCCTCCAAAGGTGACTAATGGTGCTTCTAACCACATTAAATTGTCTGGCCACTACACGTTGTGACTGTCCAGTCTGTAAACGTCCAATGATGATGAGTCGTTATTCTGTAGTGAGATGAGCCTTACTTGCGCATTGAATTTTCAACTGAATTTATTCGAGGAGCGTCAATCTTTTATAGGCATTCAATAATATGGTCAGAGAGTTTTGTGTTCAGTAAGTTTCACGGGATTCTCATGAACCTGTCACGAGTTATTGTCAAAAATGTTGTTTTGACCTTGACCTCTTTCATGACCTCACGAATCATGAGGTGAGTACAATTCAGGTAACCACGAGAAGTTAATGACCAGGTGGACACAGTCAATAGGTTGACTGATGTCCAATCAGCAAATATCTTTTATAAAAGTAACACCAAAAAAGTTGCGTTTCTTTTTTTGAACAGTATATTTATTAGTTACATCTTAAGTGGAGCTAAAAGTGTTGTCTTTATGAGTTACATCAAGTAGAACTGAAGGTGTCTTTATGAGTTACATCTTAAGTGGAGCTAAGGTGTTATCTTTGTCTTTGAGGAAGTTGAGGGGAACTGCGGTAAGACGTGGAGTACAATGTCTTTTGTCCTCGTAAGACGAATCACCTTTTTTCGATTTTTTTTTTCACACCCATCCATTGTATCTTTGTCTTTATGAGTTACATCTTAAGTAGAACTGAAGGTGTCTTTATTACATCTTAAGGGGACTAAAAGTGTTATCTTTATGAGTTACATCTTAAGTGGAGCTAAAGGTGTTGTCTTTATGAGTTACATCTTAAGTGGAGCTAAGGTGTTATCTTTGTCTTTATGAGTTACATCTTAAGTGGAACTAAGGGTGTTGTCTTTGTCTTTATGAGTTACATCTTAATTGGAACTAAAGATGTTGTCTATATGAGTTACATGTTAAGTGGAGCTAACGATAATGTCTTAATGAGTTACATCTTAAGTGGGACTAAAAGTGTTGTCTTTATGAGTTACATCTTAAGTGGAGCTAAAGGTGTTGTCTTTATGAGTTACATCTTAAGTGGAGCTAAAGGTGCTGTCTTTATGAGTTACATCTTAAATGGCACTAAAGGTGGTGTCTTTATGAGTTACAACTTAAGTGGAGCTAAGGTGTTATCTTTGTCTTTATGAGTTACATCTTAAGTGGAACTAAAGGTGTTGTCTTTGTCTTTATGAGTTACATCTTAATTGGAACTAAAGATGTTGTCTATATGAGTTACATCTTAAATGGAGCTAAGGGTGTTGTCTTTATGAGTTACATCTTAAGTGGGACTAAAGTTGTTGTCTTTGTCTTTATGAGTTGCATCTTAAGTGGAGTTAAAGGTGTTGTCTTTATGAGTTACATCTTAAGTGGAGCTAAAGGTGTTGTCATTGTCTTTATGAGTTATCTTAAGTGGAGCTAAAGGTTTTGTCTTTATGAGTTACATCTTAAGTGGGGCTAAAGTTGTTGTCTTTGTCTTTATGAGTTACATCTTAAGTGGAGCTAAAGATGGTGTCTTTATAAGTTACATCTTAAGTGGCACTAAAGGTGGTGTCTTTATGAGTTACAACTTAAGTGGAACTAAAGATGTTGTCTTTGTCTTTATGAGTTACATCTTAAGTGGAGCAAAAGTTGTTGTCTTTATGAGTTACATCTTATGTGGAACTAAAGATGTCTTTATGAGTTACATCTTATGTGGAACTAAAGATGTTGTCTTTATGAGTTACATCTTAAGTGGGACTAAAGTTGTTGTCTTTGTCTTTATGAGTTACATCTTAAGTGGAGCTAAATGTGTTGTCTTTGTCTTTATGAGTTACATCTTAAGTGGAGCTAAAGGTATTGTCATTGTCTTTATGAGTTACATCTTAAGTCTAACTAAAGACGTTGTCTTTATGAGTTACATCTTAAGTGGAGCTAAAGTTGTTGTCTTTGTCTTTATGAGTTACATCTTAAGTGGAGCTAAAGGTTTTGTCTTTGTCTTTATGAGTTACATCTTAAGTGGAGCTAAAGGTGTTGTCTTTATGAGTTAGATCTTAACTGGAGCTAAGGATGTTGTCTTTATGAGTTACATCTTAAGTGGAGCAAAAGGTGTTGTCTTTATGAGTTACATCTTAAGTGGAGCTCAAGGTTTGTCTTTATTAGTTACATCTTACGTGGAACTAAAGATGTTGTCTTTATGAGTTACATCTTAAGTGGAGCTAAAGGTGTAGTCTTTATGAGTTACATCTTAATTGGGGCTACATGTGTTGTCTTTAAGGCAGGCTAATATTGATATTAATAAAATGTTATAAGTAAGGTACTGTCCCAGATACTGCAAATAGAACTAGTCAGACACCTGGGGGTGAGTCAAACTGTTAAAAACAGTTAGAATTTATGTAGCTTTATGTGTCACATCACCATCAATTCTTCCAGAATATACTGACTATTTCTATATCTTGTGTCATCAATTCCCAGAATATACTGACTATTTCTTTATCTTGTGTCACATCATCATCAATTCCCAGAATATGCTGACTATTTCTATATCCTGTGTCACATTTCTATATCTTGTGTCACATCATCATCATCAATTCCCAGAATATACTGACTATTTCTATATCTTGTGTCACATCATCATCATCAATTCCCAGAATATACTGACTATTTCTATATCTTGTGTCACATCATCATCATCAATTCCCAGAATATACTGACTATTTCTATCTTGTTTCAATTCCCTATACTGACTATTTCTATATCTTGTGTCATCATCATCATCAATTCCCAGAATATGCTGACTACTTCTATATCTTGTGTCACATCATCATCATCAATTCCCAGAATATACTGACTATTTCTATATCTTGTGTCACATCATCATCAATTCCCAGAATATGCTGACTATTTCTATATCTTGTGTCACATCATCATCATCAATTCCCAGAATATACTGACTATTTCTATATCTTGTGTCACATCATCATCAATTCCCAGAATATGCTGACTATTGCTATATCCTGTGTCACATCATCATCATCAATTCCCAGAATATACTGACTATTTCTATATCTTGTGTCACATCATCATCAATTCCCAGAATATGCTGACTATTTCTATATCCTGTGTCACATCATCATCATCAATTCCCAGAATATACTGACCATTTCTATATCTTGTGTCACATCATCATCAATTCCCAGAATATGCTGACTATTTCTATATCCTGTGTCACATCATCATCATCAATTCCCAGAATATACTGACTATTTCTATATCTTGTGTCACATCATCATCAATTCCCAGAATATGCTGACTATTTCTATATCCTGTGTCACATCATCATCATCAATTCCCAGAATATACTGACTATTTCTTTATCTTGTGTCACATCATCATCAATTCCCAGAATATACTGACTATTTCTATATCTTGTGTCTCATCATCATCATCAGTTCCCAGAATATACTGACTATTTCTATATCTTTATACATAGCATCTTTCATGTAATCGTGCACATTTTACACATATTATAATAGCATCTTTTTTGTGTCACATCATCATCATCAATTCCCAGAATATACTGACTATTTCTATATCTTGTGTCTCATCATCATGTACACTGAATACGTAACATTTTTCTTTGACTGTACACATTTTAAATTTCTTTACATTTTACACCATCTTTCTGTATTGTACACATTTACATTTTATACATCAAATGTTTCTGTAATTGTACACATTTTACACTTTATACATAGCATCTTTCATGTAATCGTGCACATTTTACACATATTATAATAGCATCTTTTTTGTAATTGTACACTTTATACGTAGCATTTTTCATATAATTGTACACTTTTTACACTCTTCACAGTTCTTGCGATGGATGTACTGTTATTTTTACCAGCTGTGGCCGCTTATTGCCTTCTTCAACAGTCAAAGACTGATGCTGACACAGACATTGTAAGCTTGTTTATGATTACTGTGTGTGTGTGTCTGTTGTTGTTTGGTCATTTTTGAGCAGACGCCACCTGGGATTTTATATAGTCACTAACATGAGGTTGTACATGAGGCTGCCAAATCTCATCACATGACACAAGTTGCTACAAACATTTGTTTGTTTGTTTGTACACATAACGCGCTTGTGATCTAGTGTCCTTGTGCATGAGGTTGCCAAATCTCATCACATGAAACAAGTTGCTACAAACATCTGTTTGTTTGTACACATAACGCGCTTGAGATCTAGTGTCCTTGTGCATGAGGCTGCCAATCTCATCACGTGAAACAAGTTCCTACAAACATCTGTTTGTTTGTACACATAACGCGCTTGAGATCTAGTGTCCTTGTGCATGAGGCTGCCAATCTCATCACGTGAAACAAGTTCCTACAAACATTTGTTTGTACACATAACGTGCTTGAGATCTAGTGTCCTTGTGCATGAGGCTGCCAAATCTCATCACGTGAAACAAGTTCCTACAAACATTTGTTTGTACACATAACGTGCTTGAGATCTAGTGTCCTTGTGCATGAGGCTGCCAAATCTCATCACGTGAAACAAGTTCCTACAAACATTTGTTTGTACACATAACGTGCTTGAGATCTAGTGTCCTTGTGCATGAGGCTGCCAAATCTCATCACGTGAAACAAGTTCCTACAAACATTTGTTTGTACACATAACGTGCTTGAGATCTAGTGTCCTTGTGCATGAGGCTGCCAAATCTCATCACGTGAAACAAGTTCCTACAAACATTTGTTTGTACACATAACGTGCTTGAGATCTAGTGTCCTTGTGCATGAGGCTGCCAAATCTCATCACGTGAAACAAGTTCCTACAAACATTTGTTTGTACACATAACGTGCTTGAGATCTAGTGTCCTTGTGCATGAGGCTGCCAAATCTCATCACGTGAAACAAGTTCCTACAAACATTTGTTTGTACACATAACGTGCTTGAGATCTAGTGTCCTTGTGCATGAGGCTGCCAAATCTCATCACGTGAAACAAGTTCCTACAAACATTTGTTTGTTGTACACATAACGTGCTTGAGATCTAGTGTCCTTGTGCATGAGGCTGCCAAATCTCATCACGTGAAACAAGTTCCTACAAACATTTGTTTGTACACATAACGTGCTTGAGATCTAGTGTCCTTGTGCATGAGGCTGCCAAATCTCATCACGTGAAACAAGTTCCTACAAACATTTGTTTGTACACATAACGTGCTTGAGATCTAGTGTCCTTGTGCATGAGGCTGCCAAATCTCATCACGTGAAACAAGTTCCTACAAACATTTGTTTGTTTGTACACATAACGTGCTTGAGATCTAGTGTCCTTGTGCATGAGGCTGCCAAATCTCATCACGTGAAACAAGTTCCTACAAACATTTGTTTGTACACATAACGTGCTTGAGATCTAGTGTCCTTGTGCATGAGGCTGCCAAATCTCATCACGTGAAACAAGTTCCTACAAACATTTGTTTGTACACATAACGCGCTTGGGATCTAGTGTCCTTGTGAAACATTGATGGCTGGCGGCTCAGATCTCGGGTGAAACAAGTTCCTACAAACATTTGTTTGTACACATTCTAGTGTCCTTGTGCATGCGGCTTAGATCTCGGGTAGTAGAAACAGTTGATGGCCATTCTGGCGGCTCAGATCTCGGGTAGAAGTTCCTACAAACATTTGTTTGTACACATAACGGTGGCGGCTCAGATCTCGGGTAGAAGAAACAGTTGATGGCCATTCTGGCGGCTCAGATCTCGGGTAGAAGAAACAGTTGATGGCCATTCTGGCGGCTCAGATCTCGGGTAGAAGAAACAGTTGATGGCCATTCTGGCGGCTCAGATCTCGGGTAGAAGAAACAGTTGATGGCCATTCTGGCGGCTCAGATCTCGGGTAGAAGAAACAGTTGATGGCCATTCTGGCGGCTCAGATCTCGGGTAGAACAAACAGTTGATGGCCATTCTGGCGGCTCAGATCTCGGGTAGAAGAAACAGTTGATGGCCATTCTGGCGGCTCAGATCTCGGGTAGAAGAAACAGTTGATGGCCATTCTGGCGGCTCAGATCTCGGGTAGAAGAAACAGTTGATGGCCATTCTGGCGGCTCAGATCTCGGGTAGAAGAAACAGTTGATGGCCATTCTGGCGGCTCAGATCTCGGGTAGAAGAAACAGTTGATGGCCATTCTGGCGGCTCAGATCTCGGGTAGAAGAAACAGTTGATGGCCATTCTGGCGGCTCAGATCTCGGGTAGAAGAAACAGTTGATGGCCATTCTGGCGGCTCAGATCTCGGGTAGAAGAAACAGTTTATGGCCATTCTGGCGGCTCAGATCTCGGGTAGAAGAAACAGTTGATGGCCATTCTGGCGGCTCAGATCTCGGGTAGAAGAAACAGTTGATGGCCATTCTGGCGGCTCAGATCTCGGGTAGAAGAAACAGTTGATGGCCATTCTGGCGGCTCAGATCTCGGGTAGAAGAAACAGTTGATGGCCATTCTGGCGGCTCAGATCTCGGGTAGAAGAAACAGTTGATGGCCATTCTGGCGGCTCAGATCTCGGGTAGAAGAAACAGTTGATGGCCATTCTGGCGGCTCAGATCTCGGGTAGAAGAAACAGTTGATGGCCATTCTGGCGGCTCAGATCTCGGGTAGAAGAAACAGTTGATGGCCATTCTGGCGGCTCAGATCTCGGGTAGAAGAAACAGTTGATGGCCATTCTGGCGGCTCAGATCTCGGGTAGAAGAAACAGTTGATGGCCATTCTGGCGGCTCAGATCTCGGGTAGAAGAAACAGTTGATGGCCATTCTGGCGGCTCAGATCTCGGGTAGAAGAAACAGTTGATGGCCATTCTGGCGGCTCAGATCTCGGGTAGAAGAAACAGTTGATGGCCATTCTGGCGGCTCAGATCTCGGGTAGAAGAAACAGTTGATGGCCATTCTGGCGGCTCAGATCTCGGGTAGAAGAAACAGTTGATGGCCATTCTGGCGGCTCAGATCTCGGGTAGAAGAAACAGTTGATGGCCATTCTGGCGGCTCAGATCTCGGGTAGAAGAAACAGTTGATGGCCATTCTGGCGGCTCAGATCTCGGGTAGAAGAAACAGTTGATGGCCATTCTGGCGGCTCAGATCTCGGGTAGAAGAAACAGTTGATGGCCATTCTGGCGGCTCAGATCTCGGGTAGAAGAAACAGTTGATGGCCATTCTGGCGGCTCAGATCTCGGGTAGAAGAAACAGTTGATGGCCATTCTGGCGGCTCAGATCTCGGGTAGAAGAAACAGTTGATGGCCATTCTGGCGGCTCAGATCTCGGGTAGAAGAAACAGTTGATGGCCATTCTGGCGGCTCAGATCTCGGGTAGAAGAAACAGTTGATGGCCATTCTGGCGGCTCAGATCTCGGGTAGAAGAAACAGTTGATGGCCATTCTGGCGGCTCAGATCTCGGGTAGAAGAAACAGTTGATGGCCATTCTGGCGGCTCAGATCTCGGGTAGAAGAAACAGTTGATGGCCATTCTGGCGGCTCAGATCTCGGGTAGAAGAAACAGTTGATGGCCATTCTGGCGGCTCAGATCTCGGGTAGAAGAAACAGTTGATGGCCATTCTGGCGGCTCAGATCTCGGGTAGAAGAAACAGTTGATGGCCATTCTGGCGGCTCAGATCTCGGGTAGAAGAAACAGTTGATGGCCATTCTGGCGGCTCAGATCTCGGGTAGAAGAAACAGTTGATGGCCATTCTGGCGGCTCAGATCTCGGGTAGAAGAAACAGTTGATGGCCATTCTGGCGGCTCAGATCTCGGGTAGAAGAAACAGTTGATGGCCATTCTGGCGGCTCAGATCTCGGGTAGAAGAAACAGTTGATGGCCATTCTGGCGGCTCAGATCTCGGGTAGAAGAAACAGTTGAAGAAACAGTTGATGGCCATTCTGGCGGCTCAGATCTCGGGTAGAAGAAACAGTTGATGGCCATTCTGGCGGCTCAGATCTCGGGTAGAAGAAACAGTTGATGGCCATTCTGGCGGCTCAGATCTCGGGTAGAAGAAACAGTTGATGGCCATTCTGGCGGCTCAGATCTCGGGTAGAAGAAACAGTTGATGGCCATTCTGGCGGCTCAGATCTCGGGTAGAAGAAACAGTTGATGGCCATTCTGGCGGCTCAGATCTCGGGTAGAAGAAACAGTTGATGGCCATTCTGGCGGCTCAGATCTCGGGTAGAAGAAACAGTTGATGGCCATTCTGGCGGCTCAGATCTCGGGTAGAAGAAACAGTTGATGGCCATTCTGGCGGCTCAGATCTCGGGTAGAAGAAACAGTTGATGGCCATTCTGGCGGCTCAGATCTCGGGTAGAAGAAACAGTTGATGGCCATTCTGGCGGCTCAGATCTCGGGTAGAAGAAACAGTTGATGGCCATTCTGGCGGCTCAGATCTCGGGTAGAAGAAACAGTTGATGGCCATTCTGGCGGCTCAGATCTCGGGTAGAAGAAACAGTTGATGGCCATTCTGGCGGCTCAGATCTCGGGTAGAAGAAACAGTTGATGGCCATTCTGGCGGCTCAGATCTCGGGTAGAAGAAACAGTTGATGGCCATTCTGGCGGCTCAGATCTCGGGTAGAAGAAACAGTTGATGGCCATTCTGGCGGCTCAGATCTCGGGTAGAAGAAACAGTTGATGGCCATTCTGGCGGCTCAGATCTCGGGTAGAAGAAACAGTTGATGGCCATTCTGGCGGCTCAGATCTCGGGTAGAAGAAACAGTTGATGGCCATTCTGGCGGCTCAGATCTCGGGTAGAAGAAACAGTTGATGGCCATTCTGGCGGCTCAGATCTCGGGTAGAAGAAACAGTTGATGGCCATTCTGGCGGCTCAGATCTCGGGTAGAAGAAACAGTTGATGGCCATTCTGTGATGGCCATTCTGGCGGCTCAGATCTCGGGTAGAAGAAACAGTTGATGGCCATTCTGGCGGCTCAGATCTCGGGTAGAAGAAACAGTTGATGGCCATTCTGGCGGCTCAGATCTCGGGTAGAAGAAACAGTTGATGGCCATTCTGGTGGCCATTCTGGCGGCTCAGATCTCGGGTAGAAGAAACAGTTGATGGCCATTCTGGCGGCTCAGATCTCGGGTAGAAGAAACAGTTGATGGCCATTCTGGCGGCTCAGATCTCGGGTAGAAGAAACAGTTGATGGCCATTCTGGCGGCTCAGATCTCGGGTAGAAGAAACAGTTGATGGCCATTCTGGCGGCTCAGATCTCGGGTAGAAGAAACAGCTGATGGCCATTCTGGCGGCTCAGATCTCGGGTAGAAGAAACAGTTGATGGCCATTCTGGCGGCTCAGATCTCGGGTAGAAGAAACAGTTGATGGCCATTCTGGCGGCTCAGATCTCGGGTAGAAGAAACAGTTGATGGCCATTCTGGCGGCTCAGATCTCGGGTAGAAGAAACAGTTGATGGCCATTCTGGCGGCTCAGATCTCGGGTAGAAGAAACATTTGATGGCCATTCTGGCGGCTCAGATCTCGGGTAGAAGAAACAGTTGATGGCCATTCTGGCGGCTCAGATCTCGGGTAGAAGAAACAGTTGATGGCCATTCTGCGGCTCAGATCTCGGGTAGAAGAAACAGTTGATGGCCATTCTGGCGGCTCAGATCTCGGGTAGAAGAAACAGTTGATGGCCATTCTGGCGGCTCAGATCTCGGGTAGAAGAAACAGTTGATGGCCATTCTGGCGGCTCAGATCTCGGGTAGAAGAAACAGTTGATGGCCATTCTGGCGGCTCAGATCTCGGGTAGAAGAAACAGTTGATGGCCATTCTGGCGGCTCAGATCTCGGGTAGAAGAAACAGTTGATGGCCATTCTGGCGGCTCAGATCTCGGGTAGAAGAAACAGTTGATGGCCATTTTGGCGGCTCAGATCTCGGGTAGAAGAAACAGTTTATGGCCATTTTGGCGGCTCAGATCTCGGGTAGAAGAAACAGTTGATGGCCATTTTGGCGGCTCAGATCTCGGGTAGAAGAAACAGTTGATGGCCATTCTGGCGGCTCAGATCTCGGGTAGAAGAAACAGTTGACGGCCATTCTGGCGGCTCAGATCTCGGGTAGAAGAAACAGTTGATGGCCATTCTGGCGGCTCAGATCTCGGGTAGAAGAAACAGTTGATGGCCATTCTGGCGGCTCAGATCTCGGGTAGAAGAAACAGTTGATGGCCATTTTTGCGGCTCAGATCTCGGGTAGAAGAAACAGTTGATGGCCATTTTGGCGGCTCAGATCTCGGGTAGAAGAAACAGTTGATGGCCATTTTGGCGGCTCAGATCTCGGGTAGAAGAAACAGTTGCTGGCCATTTTGGCGGCTCAGATCTCGGGTAGAAGAAACAGTTGATGGCCATTTTGGCGGCTCAGATCTCGGGTAGAAGAAACAGTTGACGGCCATTCTGGCGGCTCAGATCTCGGGTAGAAGAAACAGTTGATGGCCATTCTGGCGGCTCAGATCTCGGGTAGAAGAAACAGTTGATGGCCATTCTGGCGGCTCAGATCTCGGGTAGAAGAAACAGTTGATGGCCATTCTGGCGGCTCAGATCTCGGGTAGAAGAAACAGTTGATGGCCATTCTGGCGGCTCAGATCTCGGGTAGAAGAAACAGTTTATGGCCATTCTGGCGGCTCAGATCTCGGGTAGAAGAAACAGTTGATGGCCATTCTGGCGGCTCAGATCTCGGGTAGAAGAAACAGTTGACGGCCATTCTGGCGGCTCAGATCTCGGGTAGAAGAAACAGTTGACGGCCATTCTTGCGGCTCAGATCTCGGGTAGAAGAAACAGTTGACGGCCATTCTGGCGGCTCAGATCTCGGGTAGAAGAAACAGTTGATGGCCATTCTGGCGGCTCAGATCTCGGGTAGAAGAAACAGTTGATGGCCATTCTGGCGGCTCAGATCTCGGGTAGAAGAAACAGTTGATGGCCATTCTGGCGGCTCAGATCTCGGGTAGAAGAAACAGTTTATGGCCATTCTGGCGGCTCAGATCTCGGGTAGAAGAAACAGAAACAGTTGACGGCCATTCTGGCGGCTCAGATCTCGGGTAGAAGAAACAGTTGACGGCCATTCTGGCGGCTCAGATCTCGGGTAGAAGAAACAGTTGATGGCCATTCTGGCGGCTCAGATCTCGGGTAGAAGAAACAGTTGATGGCCATTCTGGCGGCTCAGATCTCGGGTAGAAGAAACAGTTGATGGCCATTCTGGCGGCTCAGATCTCGGGTAGAAGAAACAGTTGACGGCCATTCTGGCGGCTCAGATCTCGGGTAGAAGAAACAGTTGATGGCCATTCTGGCGGCTCAGATCTCGGGTAGAAGAAACAGTTGACGGCCCTTCTGGCGGCTCAGATCTCGGGTAGAAGAAACAGTTGACGGCCATTCTGGTGGCTCAGATCTCGGGTAGAAGAAACAGTTGATGGCCATTCTGGCGGCTCAGATCTCGGGTAGAAGAAACAGTTGATGGCCATTCTGGCGGCTCAGATCTCGGGTAGAAGAAACAGTTGATGGCCATTCTGGCGGCTCAGATCTCGGGTAGAAGAAACAGTTGACGGCCATTCTGGCGGCTCAGATCTCGGGTAGAAGAAACAGTTGATGGCCATTTTGGCGGCTCAGATCTCGGGTAGAAGAAACAGTTGATGGCCATTTTGGCGGCTCAGATCTCGGGTAGAAGAAACAGTTGATGGCCATTTTGGCGACTCAGATCTCGGGTAGAAGAAACAGTTGATGGCCATTTTGGCGGCTCAGATCTCGGGTAGAAGAAACAGTTGATGGCCATTCTGGCGGCTCAGATCTCGGGTAGAAGAAACAGTTGATGGCCATTCTTGCGGCTCAGATCTCGGGTAGAAGAAACAGTTGACGGCCATTCTGGCGGCTCAGATCTCGGGTAGAAGAAACAGTTGACGGCCATTCTTGCAGCTCAGATCTCGGGTAGAAGAAACAGTTGATGGCCATTCTTGCAGCTCAGATCTCGGGTAGAAGAAACAGTTGATGGCCATTCTGGCGGCTCAGATCTCGGGTAGAAGAAACAGTTGACGGCCATTCTGGCGGCTCAGATCTCGGGTAGAAGAAACAGTTGATGGCCATTCTTGCGGCTCAGATCTCGGGTAGAAGAAACAGTTGACGGCCATTCTTGCAGCTCAGATCTCGGGTAGAAGAAACAGTTGACGGCCATTCTTGCAGCTCAGATCTCGGGTAGAAGAAACAGTTGACGGCCATTCTTGCGGCTCAGATCTCGGGTAGAAGAAACAGTTGACGGCCATTCTTGCAGCTCAGATCTCGGGTAGAAGAAACAGTTGACGGCCATTCTTGCAGCTCAGATCTCGGGTAGAAGAAACAGTTGATGGCCATTCTGGCGGCTCAGATCTCGGGTAGAAGAAACAGTTGACGGCCATTCTTGCAGCTCAGATCTCGGGTAGAAGAAACAGTTGACGGCCATTCTTGCAGCTCAGATCTCGGGTAGAAGAAACAGTTGATGGCCATTCTGGCGGCTCAGATCTCGGGTAGAAGAAACAGTTGATGGCCATTCTTGCGGCTCAGATCTCGGGTAGAAGAAACAGTTGATGGCCATTCTGGCGGCTCAGATCTCGGGTAGAAGAAACAGTTGACGGCCATTCTGGCGGCTCAGATCTCGGGTAGAAGAAACAGTTGACGGCCATTCTTGCGGCTCAGATCTCGGGTAGAAGAAACAGTTGATGGCCATTCTGGCGGCTCAGATCTCGGGTAGAAGAAACAGTTGATGGCCATTCTGGCGGCTCAGATCTCGGGTAGAAGAAACAGTTGACGGCCATTCTGGCGGCTCAGATCTCGGGTAGAAGAAACAGTTGACGGCCATTCTGGCGGCTCAGATCTCGGGTAGAAGAAACAGTTGACGGCCATTCTGGCGGCTCAGATCTCGGGTAGAAGAAACAGTTGACGGCCATTCTGGCGGCTCAGATCTCGGGTAGAAGAAACAGTTGACGGCCATTCTGGCGGCTCAGATCTCGGGTAGAAGAAACAGTTGACGGCCATTCTGGCGGCTCAGATCTCGGGTAGAAGAAACAGTTGACGGCCATTCTGGCGGCTCAGATCTCGGGTAGAAGAAACAGTTGACGGCCATTCTGGCGGCTCAGATCTCGGGTAGAAGAAACAGTTGACGGCCATTCTGGCGGCTCAGATCTCGGGTAGAAGAAACAGTTGACGGCCATTCTGGCGGCTCAGATCTCGGGTAGAAGAAACAGTTGACGGCCATTCTTGCGGCTCAGATCTCGGGTAGAAGAAACAGTTGACGGCCATTCTTGCGGCTCAGATCTCGGGTAGAAGAAACAGTTGACGGCCATTCTGGCGGCTCAGATCTCGGGTAGAAGAAACAGTTGACGGCCATTCTTGCAGCTCAGATCTCGGGTAGAAGAAACAGTTGACGGCCATTCTGGCGGCTCAGATCTCGGGTAGAAGAAACAGTTGACGGCCATTCTTGCAGCTCAGATCTCGGGTAGAAGAAACAGTTGACGGCCATTCTGGCGGCTCAGATCTCGGGTAGAAGAAACAGTTGACGGCCATTCTTGCAGCTCAGATCTCGGGTAGAAGAAACAGTTGATGGCCATTCTTGCAGCTCAGATCTCGGGTAGAAGAAACAGTTGACGGCCATTCTTGCAGCTCAGATCTCGGGTAGAAGAAACAGTTGACGGCCATTCTTGCAGCTCAGATCTCGGGTAGAAGAAACAGTTGACGGCCATTCTTGCAGCTCAGATCTCGGGTAGAAGAAACAGTTGACGGCCATTCTTGCAGCTCAGATCTCGGGTAGAAGAAACAGTTGACGGCCATTCTTGCAGCTCAGATCTCGGGTAGAAGAAACAGTTGACGGCCATTCTTGCAGCTCAGATCTCGGGTAGAAGAAACAGTTGACGGCCATTCTTGCGGCTCAGATCTCGGGTAGAAGAAACAGTTGACGGCCATTCTTGCAGCTCAGATCTCGGGTAGAAGAAACAGTTGACGGCCATTCTTGCGGCTCAGATCTCGGGTAGAAGAAACAGTTGACGGCCATTCTTGCGGCTCAGATCTCGGGTAGAAGAAACAGTTGACGGCCATTCTTGCGGCTCAGATCTCGGGTAGAAGAAACAGTTGACGGCCATTCTTGCAGCTCAGATCTCGGGTAGAAGAAACAGTTGACGGCCATTCTGGCGGCTCAGATCTCGGGTAGAAGAAACAGTTGATGGCCATTCTTGCAGCTCAGATCTCGGGTAGAAGAAACAGTTGACGGCCATTCTGGCGGCTCAGATCTCGGGTAGAAGAAACAGTTGATGGCCATTCTTGCAGCTCAGATCTCGGGTAGAAGAAACAGTTGACGGCCATTCTTGCGGCTCAGATCTCGGGTAGAAGAAACAGTTGACGGCCATTCTTGCAGCTCAGATCTCGGGTAGAAGAAACAGTTGATGGCCATTCTTGCAGCTCAGATCTCGGGTAGAAGAAACAGTTGACGGCCATTCTTGCAGCTCAGATCTCGGGTAGAAGAAACAGTTGACGGCCATTCTTGCAGCTCAGATCTCGGGTAGAAGAAACAGTTGACGGCCATTCTGGCGGCTCAGATCTCGGGTAGAAGAAACAGTTGACGGCCATTCTTGCAGCTCAGATCTCGGGTAGAAGAAACAGTTGACGGCCATTCTGGCGGCTCAGATCTCGGGTAGGAGAAACAGTTGACGGCCATTCTTGCAGCTCAGATCTCGGGTAGAAGAAACAGTTGACGGCCATTCTGGCGGCTCAGATCTCGGGTAGAAGAAACAGTTGACGGCCATTCTTGCAGCTCAGATCTCGGGTAGAAGAAACAGTTGACGGCCATTCTGGCGGCTCAGATCTCGGGTAGAAGAAACAGTTGACGGCCATTCTTGCGGCTCAGATCTCGGGTAGAAGAAACAGTTGACGGCCATTCTGGCGGCTCAGATCTCGGGTAGAAGAAACAGTTGACGGCCATTCTGGCGGCTCAGATCTCGGGTAGAAGAAACAGTTGACGGCCATTCTGGTGGCTCAGATCTCGGGTAGAAGAAACAGTTGACGGCCATTCTGGCGGCTCAGATCTCGGGTAGAAGAAACAGTTGACGGCCATTCTTGCGGCTCAGATCTCGGGTAGAAGAAACAGTTGACGGCCATTCTGGCGGCTCAGATCTCGGGTAGAAGAAACAGTTGACGGCCATTCTTGCAGCTCAGATCTCGGGTAGAAGAAACAGTTGATGGCCATTCTTGCGGCTCAGATCTCGGGTAGAAGAAACAGTTGACGGCCATTCTTGCGGCTCAGATCTCGGGTAGAAGAAACAGTTGACGGCCATTCTGGCGGCTCAGATCTCGGGTAGAAGAAACAGTTGACGGCCATTCTTGCAGCTCAGATCTCGGGTAGAAGAAACAGTTGACGGCCATTCTGGCGGCTCAGATCTCGGGTAGAAGAAACAGTTGACGGCCATTCTGCGGCTCAGATCTCGGGTAGAAGAAACAGTTGACGGCCATTCTTGCGGCTCAGATCTCGGGTAGAAGAAACAGTTGACGGCCATTCTTGCGGCTCAGATCTCGGGTAGAAGAAACAGTTGACGGCCATTCTTGCGGCTCAGATCTCGGGTAGAAGAAACAGTTGACGGCCATTCTTGCAGCTCAGATCTCGGGTAGAAGAAACAGTTGACGGCCATTCTTGCGGCTCAGATCTCGGGTAGAAGAAACAGTTGACGGCCATTCTGGCGGCTCAGATCTCGGGTAGAAGAAACAGTTGACGGCCATTCTTGCGGCTCAGATCTCGGGTAGAAGAAACAGTTGACGGCCATTCTTGCAGCTCAGATCTCGGGTAGAAGAAACAGTTGACGGCCATTCTTGCGGCTCAGATCTCGGGTAGAAGAAACAGTTGACGGCCATTCTTGCAGCTCAGATCTCGGGTAGAAGAAACAGTTGACGGCCATTCTTGCAGCTCAGATCTCGGGTAGAAGAAACAGTTGACGGCCATTCTTGCAGCTCAGATCTCGGGTAGAAGAAACAGTTGACGGCCATTCTTGCAGCTCAGATCTCGGGTAGAAGAAACAGTTGACGGCCATTCTTGCAGCTCAGATCTCGGGTAGAAGAAACAGTTGACGGCCATTCTTGCGGCTCAGATCTCGGGTAGAAGAAACAGTTGACGGCCATTCTTGCGGCTCAGATCTCGGGTAGAAGAAACAGTTGACGGCCATTCTTGCAGCTCAGATCTCGGGTAGAAGAAACAGTTGACGGCCATTCTTGCAGCTCAGATCTCGGGTAGAAGAAACAGTTGACGGCCATTCTTGCAGCTCAGATCTCGGGTAGAAGAAACAGTTGACGGCCATTCTGGCGGCTCAGATCTCGGGTAGAAGAAACAGTTGATGGCCATTCTGGCGGCTCAGATCTCGGGTAGAAGAAACAGTTGACGGCCATTCTGGCGGCTCAGATCTCGGGTAGAAGAAACAGTTGACGGCCATTCTGGCGGCTCAGATCTCGGGTAGAAGAAACAGTTGACGGCCATTCTGGCGGCTCAGATCTCGGGTAGAAGAAACAGTTGACGGCCATTCTTGCAGCTCAGATCTCGGGTAGAAGAAACAGTTGACGGCCATTCTTGCAGCTCAGATCGCGGGTAGAAGAAACAGTTGACGGCCATTCTTGCGGCTCAGATCTCGGGTAGAAGAAACAGTTGACGGCCATTCTTGCAGCTCAGATCTCGGGTAGAAGAAACAGTTGACGGCCATTCTTGCAGCTCAGATCTCGGGTAGAAGAAACAGTTGACGGCCATTCTTGCAGCTCAGATCTCGGGTAGAAGAAACAGTTGACGGCCATTCTTGCAGCTCAGATCTCGGGTAGAAGAAACAGTTGACGGCCATTCTGGCGGCTCAGATCTCGGGTAGAAGAAACAGTTGACGGCCATTCTGGCGGCTCAGATCTCGGGTAGAAGAAACAGTTGACGGCCATTCTTGCAGCTCAGATCTCGGGTAGAAGAAACAGTTGATGGCCATTCTTGCAGCTCAGATCTCGGGTAGAAGAAACAGTTGATGGCCATTCTTGCAGCTCAGATCTCGGGTAGAAGAAACAGTTGACGGCCATTCTGTTGGCTCAGATCTCGGGTAGAAGAAACAGTTGACGGCCATTCTTGCAGCTCAGATCTCGGGTAGAAGAAACAGTTGACGGCCATTCTTGCAGCTCAGATCTCGGGTAGAAGAAACAGTTGACGGCCATTCTGGCGGCTCAGATCTCGGGTAGAAGAAACAGTTGACGGCCATTCTTGCAGCTCAGATCTCGGGTAGAAGAAACAGTTGACGGCCATTCTTGCGGCTCAGATCTCGGGTAGAAGAAACAGTTGACGGCCATTCTTGCAGCTCAGATCTCGGGTAGAAGAAACAGTTGACGGCCATTCTGGCGGCTCAGATCTCGGGTAGAAGAAACAGTTGACGGCCATTCTGGCGGCTCAGATCTCGGGTAGAAGAAACAGTTGACGGCCATTCTGGCGGCTCAGATCTCGGGTAGAAGAAACAGTTGACGGCCATTCTGGCGGCTCAGATCTCGGGTAGAAGAAACAGTTGATGGCCATTCTGGCGGCTCAGATCTCGGGTAGAAGAAACAGTTGACGGCCATTCTTGCAGCTCAGATCTCGGGTAGAAGAAACAGTTGACGGCCATTCTGGCAGCTCAGATCTCGGGTAGAAGAAACAGTTGACGGCCATTCTTGCGGCTCAGATCTCGGGTAGAAGAAACAGTTGACGGCCATTCTTGCAGCTCAGATCTCGGGTAGAAGAAACAGTTGACGGCCATTCTTGCAGCTCAGATCTCGGGTAGAAGAAACAGTTGATGGCCATTCTTGCAGCTCAGATCTCGGGTAGAAGAAACAGTTGACGGCCATTCTTGCAGCTCAGATCTCGGGTAGAAGAAACAGTTGACGGCCATTCTTGCAGCTCAGATCTCGGGTAGAAGAAACAGTTGACGGCCATTCTTGCCGCTCAGATCTCGGGTAGAAGAAACAGTTGACGGCCATTCTTGCAGCTCAGATCTCGGGTAGAAGAAACAGTTGACGGCCATTCTTGCAGCTCAGATCTCGGGTAGAAGAAACAGTTGACGGCCATTCTTGCAGCTCAGATCTCGGGTAGAAGAAACAGTTGACGGCCATTCTTGCAGCTCAGATCTCGGGTAGAAGAAACAGTTGACGGCCATTCTTGCAGCTCAGATCTCGGGTAGAAGAAACAGTTGACGGCCATTCTTGCAGCTCAGATCTCGGGTAGAAGAAACAGTTGACGGCCATTCTGGCGGCTCAGATCTCGGGTAGAAGAAACAGTTGACGGCCATTCTTGCAGCTCAGATCTCGGGTAGAAGAAACAGTTGACGGCCATTCTTGCAGCTCAGATCTCGGGTAGAAGAAACAGTTGACGGCCATTCTGGCGGCTCAGATCTCGGGTAGAAGAAACAGTTGACGGCCATTCTTGCAGCTCAGATCTCGGGTAGAAGAAACAGTTGACGGCCATTCTTGCAGCTCAGATCTCGGGTAGAAGAAACAGTTGACGGCCATTCTTGCGGCTCAGATCTCGGGTAGAAGAAACAGTTGACGGCCATTCTGGCGGCTCAGATCTCGGGTAGAAGAAACAGTTGACGGCCATTCTGGCGGCTCAGATCTCGGGTAGAAGAAACAGTTGACGGCCATTCTGGCGGGTCAGATCTCGGGTAGAAGAAACAGTTGACGGCCATTCTGGCGGCTCAGATCTCGGGTAGAAGAAACAGTTGACGGCCATTCTTGCGGCTCAGATCTCGGGTAGAAGAAACAGTTGACGGCCATTCTTGCAGCTCAGATCTCGGGTAGAAGAAACAGTTGACGGCCATTCTGGCGGCTCAGATCTCGGGTAGAAGAAACAGTTGACGGCCATTCTGGCGGCTCAGATCTCGGGTAGAAGAAACAGTTGACGGCCATTCTGTTGGCTCAGATCTCGGGTAGAAGAAACAGTTGACGGCCATTCTGGCGGCTCAGATCTCGGGTAGAAGAAACAGTTGACGGCCATTCTGGCGGCTCAGATCTCGGGTAGAAGAAACAGTTGACGGCCATTCTTGCAGCTCAGATCTCGGGTAGAAGAAACAGTTGACGGCCATTCTGGCGGCTCAGATCTCGGGTAGAAGAAACAGTTGACGGCCATTCTGGCGGCTCAGATCTCGGGTAGAAGAAACAGTTGACGGCCATTCTTGCAGCTCAGATCTCGGGTAGAAGAAACAGTTGACGGCCATTCTGCGGCTCAGATCTCGGGTAGAAGAAACAGTTGACGGCCATTCTTGCAGCTCAGATCTCGGGTAGAAGAAACAGTTGACGGCCATTCTTGCAGCTCAGATCTCGGGTAGAAGAAACAGTTGACGGCCATTCTGGCGGCTCAGATCTCGGGTAGAAGAAACAGTTGACGGACGGCCATTCTGGCGGCTCAGATCTCGGGTAGAAGAAACAGTTGACGGCCATTCTTGCGGCTCAGATCTCGGGTAGAAGAAACAGTTGACGGCCATTCTGTTGGCTCAGATCTCGGGTAGAAGAAACAGTTGACGGCCATTCTGGCGGCTCAGATCTCGGGTAGAAGAAACAGTTGACGGCCATTCTGCGGCTCAGTTCGCGGGTAGAAGAGACGGATGACGGCCATTCTGGCGGCTCACATCGCGGGTAGAAGAAACAGTTGACGGCCATTCTGCGGCTCAGATCTCGGGTAGAAGAAAACAGTTGACGGCCATTCTGGCAGCTCAGATCTCGGGTAGAAGAAACAGTTGACGGCCATTCTGCAGCTCAGATCTCGGGTAGAAGAAACAGTTGACGGCCATTCTGGCGAAAGAAACATTGAAGGCCATTCTGGCGGCTCAGATCTCGGGTAGAAGAAACAGTTGACGGCCATTCTGGCGGCTCAGATCTCGGGTAGAAGAAACAGTTGACGGCCATTCTGGCGGCTCAGATCTCGGGTAGAAGAAACAGTTGACGGCCATTCTTGCGGCTCAGATCTCGGGTAGAAGAAACAGTTGACGGCCATTCTTGCGGCTCAGATCTCGGGTAGAAGAAACAGTTGACGGCCATTCTTGCGGCTCAGATCTCGGGTAGAAGAAGCGGTTGACGGCCATTCTGGCGGCTCAGATCTCGGGTAGAAGAAACAGTTGACGGCCATTCTGGCGGCTCAGATCTCGGGTAGAAGAAACAGTTGACGGCCATTCTTGCAGCTCAGATCTCGGGTAGAAGAAACAGTTGACGGCCATTCTTGCAGCTCAGATCTCGGGTAGAAGAAACAGTTGACGGCCATTCTGTTGGCTCAGATCTCGGGTAGAAGAAACAGTTGACGGCCATTCTTGCAGCTCAGATCTCGGGTAGAAGAAACAGTTGACGGCCATTCTTGCAGCTCAGATCTCGGGTAGAAGAAACAGTTGACGGCCATTCTTGCAGCTCAGATCTCGGGTAGAAGAAACAGTTGACGGCCATTCTTGCAGCTCAGATCTCGGGTAGAAGAAACAGTTGACGGCCATTCTTGCAGCTCAGATCTCGGGTAGAAGAAACAGTTGACGGCCATTCTTGCAGCTCAGATCTCGGGTAGAAGAAACAGTTGACGGCCATTCTTGCAGCTCAGATCTCGGGTAGAAGAAACAGTTGACGGCCATTCTTGCAGCTCAGATCTCGGGTAGAAGAAACAGTTGACGGCCATTCTTGCGGCTCAGATCTCGGGTAGAAGAAACAGTTGACGGCCATTCTTGCAGCTCAGATCTCGGGTAGAAGAAACAGTTGACGGCCATTCTTGCAGCTCAGATCTCGGGTAGAAGAAACAGTTGACGGCCATTCTTGCTGCTCAGATCTCGGGTAGAAGAAACAGTTGACGGCCATTCTTGCAGCTCAGATCTCGGGTAGAAGAAACAGTTGACGGCCATTCTTGCAGCTCAGATCTCGGGTAGAAGAAACAGTTGACGGCCATTCTTGCAGCTCAGCTCTCGGGTAGAAGAAACAGTTGACGGCCATTCTTGCAGCTCAGATCTCGGGTAGAAGAAACAGTTGACGGCCATTCTTGCGGCTCAGATCTCGGGTAGAAGAAACAGTTGACGGCCATTCTTGCAGCTCAGATCTCGGGTAGAAGAAACAGTTGACGGCCATTCTTGCAGCTCAGATCTCGGGTAGAAGAAACAGTTGACGGCCATTCTTGCAGCTCAGATCTCGGGTAGAAGAAACAGTTGACGGCCATTCTTGCAGCTCAGATCTCGGGTAGAAGAAACAGTTGACGGCCATTCTTGCGGCTCAGATCTCGGGTAGAAGAAACAGTTGACGGCCATTCTTGCAGCTCAGATCTCGGGTAGGAGAAACAGTTGACGGCCATTCTTGCAGCTCAGATCTCGGGTAGAAGAAACAGTTGACGGCCATTCTTGCAGCTCAGATCTCGGGTAGAAGAAACAGTTGACGGCCATTCTTGCAGCTCAGATCTCGGGTAGAAGAAACAGTTGACGGCCATTCTTGCAGCTCAGATCTCGGGTAGAAGAAACAGTTGACGGCCATTCTTGCAGCTCAGATCTCGGGTAGAAGGAACAGTTGACGGCCATTCTTGCAGCTCAGATCTCGGGTAGAAGAAACAGTTGACGGCCATTCTTGCAGCTCAGATCTCGGGTAGAAGAAACAGTTGACGGCCATTCTTGCAGCTCAGATCTCGGGTAGAAGAAACAGTTGACGGCCATTCTTGCGGCTCAGATCTCGGGTAGAAGAAACAGTTGACGGCCATTCTGGCAGCTCAGATCTCGGGTAGAAGAAACAGTTGACGGCCATTCTGGCGGCTCAGATCTCGGGTAGAAGAAACAGTTGACGGCCATTCTTGCGGCTCAGATCTCGGGTAGAAGAAACAGTTGACGGCCATTCTTGCGGCTCAGATCTCGGGTAGAAGAAACAGTTGACGGCCATTCTTGCAGCTCAGATCTCGGGTAGAAGAAACAGTTGACGGCCATTCTGGCGGCTCAGATCTCGGGTAGAAGAAACAGTTGACGGCCATTCTTGCAGCTCAGATCTCGGGTAGAAGAAACAGTTGACGGCCATTCTGGCGGCTCAGATCTCGGGTAGAAGAAACAGTTGACGGCCATTCTTGCGGCTCAGATCTCGGGTAGAAGAAACAGTTGACGGCCATTCTGTTGGCTCAGATCTCGGGTAGAAGAAACAGTTGACGGCCATTCTTGCGGCTCAGATCTCGGGTAGAAGAAACAGTTGACGGCCATTCTTGCGGCTCAGATCTCGGGTAGAAGAAACAGTTGACGGCCATTCTTGCAGCTCAGATCTCGGGTAGAAGAAACAGTTGACGGCCATTCTTGCAGCTCAGATCTCGGGTAGAAGAAACAGTTGACGGCCATTCTTGCAGCTCAGATCTCGGGTAGAAGAAACAGTTGACGGCCATTCTTGCGGCTCAGATCTCGGGTAGAAGAAACAGTTGACGGCCATTCTTGCGGCTCAGATCTCGGGTAGAAGAAACAGTTGACGGCCATTCTTGCAGCTCAGATCTCGGGTAGAAGAAACAGTTGACGGCCATTCTTGCAGCTCAGATCTCGGGTAGAAGAAACAGTTGACGGCCATTCTTGCGGCTCAGATCTCGGGTAGAAGAAACAGTTGACGGCCATTCTTGCAGCTCAGATCTCGGGTAGAAGAAACAGTTGACGGCCATTCTGGCGGCTCAGATCTCGGGTAGAAGAAACAGTTGACGGCCATTCTTGCAGCTCAGATCTCGGGTAGAAGAAACAGTTGACGGCCATTCTTGCAGCTCAGATCTCGGGTAGAAGAAACAGTTGACGGCCATTCTTGCAGCTCAGATCTCGGGTAGAAGAAACAGTTGACGGCCATTCTGGCGGCTCAGATCTCGGGTAGAAGAAACAGTTGACGGCCATTCTGGCGGCTCAGATCTCGGGTAGAAGAAACAGTTGACGGCCATTCTTGCGGCTCAGATCTCGGGTAGAAGAAACAGTTGACGGCCATTCTTGCAGCTCAGATCTCGGGTAGAAGAAACAGTTGACGGCCATTCTGGCGGCTCAGATCTCGGGTAGAAGAAACAGTTGACGGCCATTCTGGCAGCTCAGATCTCGGGTAGAAGAAACAGTTGACGGCCATTCTTGCAGCTCAGATCTCGGGTAGAAGAAACAGTTGACGGCCATTCTTGCAGCTCAGATCTCGGGTAGAAGAAACAGTTGACGGCCATTCTTGCAGCTCAGATCTCGGGTAGAAGAAACAGTTGACGGCCATTCTTGCAGCTCAGATCTCGGGTAGAAGAAACAGTTGACGGCCATTCTTGCAGCTCAGATCTCGGGTAGAAGAAACAGTTGATGGCCATTCTTGCAGCTCAGATCTCGGGTAGAAGAAACAGTTGATGGCCATTCTTGCAGCTCAGATCTCGGGTAGAAGAAACAGTTGACGGCCATTCTTGCAGCTCAGATCTCGGGTAGAAGAAACAGTTGACGGCCATTCTTGCAGCTCAGATCTCGGGTAGAAGAAACAGTTGACGGCCATTCTTGCAGCTCAGATCTCGGGTAGAAGAAACAGTTGATGGCCATTCTTGCGGCTCAGATCTCGGGTAGAAGAAACAGTTGATGGCCATTCTTGCAGCTCAGATCTCGGGTAGAAGAAACAGTTGATGGCCATTCTTGCAGCTCAGATCTCGGGTAGAAGAAACAGTTGACGGCCATTCTTGCAGCTCAGATCTCGGGTAGAAGAAACAGTTGATGGCCATTCTTGCAGCTCAGATCTCGGGTAGAAGAAACAGTTGATGGCCATTCTTGCAGCTCAGATCTCGGGTAGAAGAAACAGTTGATGGCCATTCTTGCAGCTCAGATCTCGGGTAGAAGAAACAGTTGACGGCCATTCTGTTGGCTCAGATCTCGGGTAGAAGAAACAGTTGATGGCCATTCTTGCAGCTCAGATCTCGGGTAGAAGAAACAGTTGATGGCCATTCTGGCGGCTCAGATCTCGGGTAGAAGAAACAGTTGATGGCCATTCTTGCAGCTCAGATCTCGGGTAGAAGAAACAGTTGATGGCCATTCTTGCAGCTCAGATCTCGGGTAGAAGAAACAGTTGATGGCCATTCTTGCAGCTCAGATCTCGGGTAGAAGAAACAGTTGATGGCCATTCTTGCAGCTCAGATCTCGGGTAGAAGAAACAGTTGACGGCCATTCTGTTGGCTCAGATCTCGGGTAGAAGAAACAGTTGACGGCCATTCTTGCAGCTCAGATCTCGGGTAGAAGAAACAGTTGATGGCCATTCTTGCAGCTCAGATCTCGGGTAGAAGAAACAGTTGATGGCCATTCTTGCAGCTCAGATCTCGGGTAGAAGAAACAGTTGACGGCCATTCTTGCAGCTCAGATCTCGGGTAGAAGAAACAGTTGATGGCCATTCTTGCAGCTCAGATCTCGGGTAGAAGAAACAGTTGATGGCCATTCTTGCAGCTCAGATCTCGGGTAGAAGAAACAGTTGATGGCCATTCTTGCAGCTCAGATCTCGGGTAGAAGAAACAGTTGACGGCCATTCTTGCAGCTCAGATCTCGGGTAGAAGAAACAGTTGATGGCCATTCTTGCAGCTCAGATCTCGGGTAGAAGAAACAGTTGATGGCCATTCTTGCAGCTCAGATCTCGGGTAGAAGAAACAGTTGATGGCCATTCTTGCAGCTCAGATCTCGGGTAGAAGAAACAGTTGACGGCCATTCTGTTGGCTCAGATCTCGGGTAGAAGAAACAGTTGATGGCCATTCTGGCGGCTCAGATCTCGGGTAGAAGAAACAGTTGATGGCCATTCTGGCGGCTCAGATCTCGGGTAGAAGAAACAGTTGATGGCCATTCTTGCAGCTCAGATCTCGGGTAGAAGAAACAGTTGATGGCCATTCTTGCAGCTCAGATCTCGGGTAGAAGAAACAGTTGATGGCCATTCTTGCAGCTCAGATCTCGGGTAGAAGAAACAGTTGATGGCCATTCTTGCAGCTCAGATCTCGGGTAGAAGAAACAGTTGATGGCCATTCTTGCAGCTCAGATCTCGGGTAGAAGAAACAGTTGATGGCCATTCTTGCAGCTCAGATCTCGGGTAGAAGAAACAGTTGATGGCCATTCTTGCAGCTCAGATCTCGGGTAGAAGAAACAGTTGACGGCCATTCTGTTGGCTCAGATCTCGGGTAGAAGAAACAGTTGATGGCCATTCTTGCAGCTCAGATCTCGGGTAGAAGAAACAGTTGATGGCCATTCTTGCAGCTCAGATCTCGGGTAGAAGAAACAGTTGATGGCCATTCTTGCAGCTCAGATCTCGGGTAGAAGAAACAGTTGATGGCCATTCTTGCAGCTCAGATCTCGGGTAGAAGAAACAGTTGATGGCCATTCTTGCAGCTCAGATCTCGGGTAGAAGAAACAGTTGACGGCCATTCTGGCAGCTCAGATCTCGGGTAGAAGAAACAGTTGATGGCCATTCTTGCAGCTCAGATCTCGGGTAGAAGAAACAGTTGATGGCCATTCTTGCAGCTCAGATCTCGGGTAGAAGAAACAGTTGATGGCCATTCTGGCGGCTCAGATCTCGGGTAGAAGAAACAGTTGACGGCCATTCTTGCAGCTCAGATCTCGGGTAGAAGAAACAGTTGACGGCCATTCTTGCAGCTCAGATCTCGGGTAGAAGAAACAGTTGATGGCCATTCTTGCAGCTCAGATCTCGGGTAGAAGAAACAGTTGATGGCCATTCTTGCAGCTCAGATCTCGGGTAGAAGAAACAGTTGATGGCCATTCTTGCAGCTCAGATCTCGGGTAGAAGAAACAGTTGACGGCCATTCTTGCAGCTCAGATCTCGGGTAGAAGAAACAGTTGATGGCCATTCTTGCAGCTCAGATCTCGGGTAGAAGAAACAGTTGACGGCCATTCTTGCAGCTCAGATCTCGGGTAGAAGAAACAGTTGACGGCCATTCTTGCAGCTCAGATCTCGGGTAGAAGAAACAGTTGACGGCCATTCTTGCAGCTCAGATCTCGGGTAGAAGAAACAGTTGACGGCCATTCTTGCAGCTCAGATCTCGGGTAGAAGAAACAGTTGACGGCCATTCTTGCAGCTCAGATCTCGGGTAGAAGAAACAGTTGACGGCCATTCTTGCAGCTCAGATCTCGGGTAGAAGAAACAGTTGACGGCCATTCTTGCAGCTCAGATCTCGGGTAGAAGAAACAGTTGACGGCCATTCTTGCAGCTCAGATCTCGGGTAGAAGAAACAGTTGACGGCCATTCTTGCAGCTCAGATCTCGGGTAGAAGAAACAGTTGACGGCCATTCTTGCAGCTCAGATCTCGGGTAGAAGAAACAGTTGACGGCCATTCTTGCAGCTCAGATCTCGGGTAGAAGAAACAGTTGACGGCCATTCTTGCAGCTCAGATCTCGGGTAGAAGAAACAGTTGATGGCCATTCTTGCAGCTCAGATCTCGGGTAGAAGAAACAGTTGACGGCCATTCTTGCAGCTCAGATCTCGGGTAGAAGAAACAGTTGATGGCCATTCTTGCAGCTCAGATCTCGGGTAGAAGAAACAGTTGACGGCCATTCTTGCGGCTCAGATCTCGGGTAGAAGAAACAGTTGACGGCCATTCTTGCAGCTCAGATCTCGGGTAGAAGAAACAGTTGACGGCCATTCTGGCGGCTCAGATCTCGGGTAGAAGAAACAGTTGACGGCCATTCTTGCAGCTCAGATCTCGGGTAGAAGAAACAGTTGACGGCCATTCTTGCGGCTCAGATCTCGGGTAGAAGAAACAGTTGACGGCCATTCTTGCAGCTCAGATCTCGGGTAGAAGAAACAGTTGACGGCCATTCTTGCAGCTCAGATCTCGGGTAGAAGAAACAGTTGACGGCCATTCTGGCGGCTCAGATCTCGGGTAGAAGAAACAGTTGACGGCCATTCTTGCAGCTCAGATCTCGGGTAGAAGAAACAGTTGACGGCCATTCTTGCAGCTCAGATCTCGGGTAGAAGAAACAGTTGACGGCCATTCTTGCAGCTCAGATCTCGGGTAGAAGAAACAGTTGACGGCCATTCTTGCAGCTCAGATCTCGGGTAGAAGAAACAGTTGACGGCCATTCTGCGGCTCAGATCTCGGGTAGAAGAAACAGTTGACGGCCATTCTTGCAGCTCAGATCTCGGGTAGAAGAAACAGTTGACGGCCATTCTTGCAGCTCAGATCTCGGGTAGAAGAAACAGTTGACGGCCATTCTTGCAGCTCAGATCTCGGGTAGAAGAAACAGTTGATGGCCATTCTTGCAGCTCAGATCTCGGGTAGAAGAAACAGTTGACGGCCATTCTTGCAGCTCAGATCTCGGGTAGAAGAAACAGTTGACGGCCATTCTGGCGGCTCAGATCTCGGGTAGAAGAAACAGTTGACGGCCATTCTTGCAGCTCAGATCTCGGGTAGAAGAAACAGTTGATGGCCATTCTGGCGGCTCAGATCTCGGGTAGAAGAAACAGTTGACGGCCATTCTTGCAGCTCAGATCTCGGGTAGAAGAAACAGTTGACGGCCATTCTTGCAGCTCAGATCTCGGGTAGAAGAAACAGTTGACGGCCATTCTTGCAGCTCAGATCTCGGGTAGAAGAAACAGTTGATGGCCATTCTTGCAGCTCAGATCTCGGGTAGAAGAAACAGTTGACGGCCATTCTTGCAGCTCAGATCTCGGGTAGAAGAAACAGTTGATGGCCATTCTTGCAGCTCAGATCTCGGGTAGAAGAAACAGTTGACGGCCATTCTTGCAGCTCAGATCTCGGGTAGAAGAAACAGTTGACGGCCATTCTTGCAGCTCAGATCTCGGGTAGAAGAAACAGTTGACGGCCATTCTTGCAGCTCAGATCTCGGGTAGAAGAAACAGTTGACGGCCATTCTTGCAGCTCAGATCTCGGGTAGAAGAAACAGTTGACGGCCATTCTTGCAGCTCAGATCTCGGGTAGAAGAAACAGTTGACGGCCATTCTGGCAGCTCAGATCTCGGGTAGAAGAAACAGTTGACGGCCATTCTTGCAGCTCAGATCTCGGGTAGAAGAAACAGTTGACGGCCATTCTTGCAGCTCAGATCTCGGGTAGAAGAAACAGTTGACGGCCATTCTTGCAGCTCAGATCTCGGGTAGAAGAAACAGTTGACGGCCATTCTTGCAGCTCAGATCTCGGGTAGAAGAAACAGTTGACGGCCATTCTTGCAGCTCAGATCTCGGGTAGAAGAAACAGTTGACGGCCATTCTTGCAGCTCAGATCTCGGGTAGAAGAAACAGTTGACGGCCATTCTGTTGGCTCAGATCTCGGGTAGAAGAAACAGTTGACGGCCATTCTTGCAGCTCAGATCTCGGGTAGAAGAAACAGTTGACGGCCATTCTTGCAGCTCAGATCTCGGGTAGAAGAAACAGTTGACGGCCATTCTTGCAGCTCAGATCTCGGGTAGAAGAAACAGTTGACGGCCATTCTTGCAGCTCAGATCTCGGGTAGAAGAAACAGTTGACGGCCATTCTTGCAGCTCAGATCTCGGGTAGAAGAAACAGTTGACGGCCATTCTTGCAGCTCAGATCTCGGGTAGAAGAAACAGTTGACGGCCATTCTTGCAGCTCAGATCTCGGGTAGAAGAAACAGTTGACGGCCATTCTTGCAGCTCAGATCTCGGGTAGAAGAAACAGTTGACGGCCATTCTTGCAGCTCAGATCTCGGGTAGAAGAAACAGTTGACGGCCATTCTTGCAGCTCAGATCTCGGGTAGAAGAAACAGTTGACGGCCATTCTTGCAGCTCAGATCTCGGGTAGAAGAAACAGTTGACGGCCATTCTTGCAGCTCAGATCTCGGGTAGAAGAAACAGTTGACGGCCATTCTTGCAGCTCAGATCTCGGGTAGAAGAAACAGTTGACGGCCATTCTTGCAGCTCAGATCTCGGGTAGAAGAAACAGTTGACGGCCATTCTGTTGGCTCAGATCTCGGGTAGAAGAAACAGTTGACGGCCATTCTTGCAGCTCAGATCTCGGGTAGAAGAAACAGTTGACGGCCATTCTTGCAGCTCAGATCTCGGGTAGAAGAAACAGTTGACGGCCATTCTTGCAGCTCAGATCTCGGGTAGAAGAAACAGTTGACGGCCATTCTTGCAGCTCAGATCTCGGGTAGAAGAAACAGTTGACGGCCATTCTTGCAGCTCAGATCTCGGGTAGAAGAAACAGTTGACGGCCATTCTTGCAGCTCAGATCTCGGGTAGAAGAAACAGTTGACGGCCATTCTTGCAGCTCAGATCTCGGGTAGAAGAAACAGTTGACGGCCATTCTTGCGGCTCAGATCTCGGGTAGAAGAAACAGTTGACGGCCATTCTGGCGGCTCAGATCTCGGGTAGAAGAAACAGTTGACGGCCATTCTTGCAGCTCAGATCTCGGGTAGAAGAAACAGTTGACGGCCATTCTTGCAGCTCAGATCTCGGGTAGAAGAAACAGTTGACGGCCATTCTGGCAGCTCAGATCTCGGGTAGAAGAAACAGTTGACGGCCTCGGCTCAGATCTCGGGTAGAAGAAACAGTTGACGGCCATTCTTGCAGCTCAGATCTCGGGTAGAAGAAACAGTTGACGGCCATTCTTGCAGCTCAGATCTCGGGTAGAAGAAACAGTTGACGGCCATTCTGCAGCTCAGATCTCGGGTAGAAGAAACAGTTGACGGCCATTCTGGCGGCTCAGATCTCGGGTAGAAGAAACAGTTGACGGCCATTCTTGCAGCTCAGATCTCGGGTAGAAGAAACAGTTGACGGCCATTCTTGCAGCTCAGATCTCGGGTAGAAGAAACAGTTGACGGCCATTCTTGCGGCTCAGATCTCGGGTAGAAGAAACAGTTGACGGCCATTCTTGCAGCTCAGATCTCGGGTAGAAGAAACAGTTGACGGCCATTCTTGCGGCTCAGATCTCGGGTAGAAGAAACAGTTGACGGCCATTCTGGCGGCTCAGATCTCGGGTAGAAGAAACAGTTGACGGCCATTCTGGCGGCTCAGATCTCGGGTAGAAGAAACAGTTGACGGCCATTCTTGCAGCTCAGATCTCGGGTAGAAGAAACAGTTGACGGCCATTCTTGCAGCTCAGATCTCGGGTAGAAGAAACAGTTGACGGCCATTCTTGCTGCTCAGATCTCGGGTAGAAGAAACAGTTGACGGCCATTCTTGCAGCTCAGATCTCGGGTAGAAGAAACAGTTGACGGCCATTCTGGCGGCTCAGATCTCGGGTAGAAGAAACAGTTGATGGCCATTCTGGCGGCTCAGATCTCGGGTAGAAGAAACAGTTGATGGCCATTCTGGCAGCTCAGATCTCGGGTAGAAGAAACAGTTGATGGCCATTCTGGCGGCTCAGATCTCGGGTAGAAGAAACAGTTGATGGCCATTCTGGCGGCTCAGATCTCGGGTAGAAGAAACAGTTGATGGCCATTCTGGCGGCTCAGATCTCGGGTAGAAGAAACAGTTGATGGCCATTCTGGCAGCTCAGATCTCGGGTAGAAGAAACAGTTGACGGCCATTCTGGCGGCTCAGATCTCGGGTAGAAGAAACAGTTGACGGCCATTCTGGCGGCTCAGATCTCGGGTAGAAGAAACAGTTGATGGCCATTCTGTTGGCTCAGATCTCGGGTAGAAGAAACAGTTGATGGCCATTCTGGCGGCTCAGATCTCGGGTAGAAGAAACAGTTGATGGCCATTCTGGCGGCTCAGATCTCGGGTAGAAGAAACAGTTGATGGCCATTCTTGCGGCTCAGATCTCGGGTAGAAGAAACAGTTGATGGCCATTCTGGCGGCTCAGATCTCGGGTAGAAGAAACAGTTGAAGGCCATTCTTGCAGCTCAGATCTCGGGTAGAAGAAACAGTTGACGGCCATTCTTGCAGCTCAGATCTCGGGTAGAAGAAACAGTTGATGGCCATTCTGGCGGCTCAGATCTCGGGTAGAAGAAACAGTTGACGGCCATTCTTGCTGCTCAGATCTCGGGTAGAAGAAACAGTTGACGGCCATTCTTGCAGCTCAGATCTCGGGTAGAAGAAACAGTTGACGGCCATTCTTGCAGCTCAGATCTCGGGTAGAAGAAACAGTTGATGGCCATTCTGGCGGCTCAGATCTCGGGTAGAAGAAACAGTTGACGGCCATTCTGGCGGCTCAGATCTCGGGTAGAAGAAACAGTTGACGGCCATTCTGGCGGCTCAGATCTCGGGTAGAAGAAACAGTTGACGGCCATTCTGGCGGCTCAGATCTCGGGTAGAAGAAACAGTTGACGGCCATTCTGGCGGCTCAGATCTCGGGTAGAAGAAACAGTTGACGGCCATTCTGGCGGCTCAGATCTCGGGTAGAAGAAACAGTTGATGGCCATTCTGGCGGCTCAGATCTCGGGTAGAAGAAACAGTTGACGGCCATTCTGGCGGCTCAGATCTCGGGTAGAAGAAACAGTTGATGGCCATTCTGGCGGCTCAGATCTCGGGTAGAAGAAACAGTTGATGGCCATTCTGGCGGCTCAGATCTCGGGTAGAAGAAACAGTTGATGGCCATTCTTGCGGCTCAGATCTCGGGTAGAAGAAACAGTTGATGGCCATTCTGGCGGCTCAGATCTCGGGTAGAAGAAACAGTTGATGGCCATTCTGGCGGCTCAGATCTCGGGTAGAAGAAACAGTTGACGGCCATTCTGGCGGCTCAGATCTCGGGTAGAAGAAACAGTTGATGGCCATTCTGGCGGCTCAGATCTCGGGTAGAAGAAACAGTTGATGGCCATTCTGGCGGCTCAGATCTCGGGTAGAAGAAACAGTTGATGGCCATTCTGGCGGCTCAGATCTCGGGTAGAAGAAACAGTTGACGGCCATTCTGGCGGCTCAGATCTCGGGTAGAAGAAACAGTTGATGGCCATTCTGGCGGCTCAGATCTCGGGTAGAAGAAACAGTTGATGGCCATTCTGGCGGCTCAGATCTCGAGTAGAAGAAACAGTTGATGGCCATTCTGGCGGCTCAGATCTCGGGTAGAAGAAACAGTTGATGGCCATTCTGGCGGCTCAGATCTCGGGTAGAAGAAACAGTTGATGGCCATTCTGGCGGCTCAGATCTCGGGTAGAAGAAACAGTTGACGGCCATTCTGGCGGCTCAGATCTCGGGTAGAAGAAACAGTTGATGGCCATTCTGGCGGCTCAGATCTCGGGTAGAAGAAACAGTTGATGGCCATTCTGGCGGCTCAGATCTCGGGTAGAAGAAACAGTTGACGGCCATTCTGGCGGCTCAGATCTCGGGTAGAAGAAACAGTTGACGGCCATTCTGGCGGCTCAGATCTCGGGTAGAAGAAACAGTTGATGGCCATTCTGGCGGCTCAGATCTCGGGTAGAAGAAACAGTTGACGGCCATTCTGGCGGCTCAGATCTCGGGTAGAAGAAACAGTTGATGGCCATTCTGGCGGCTCAGATCTCGGGTAGAAGAAACAGTTGATGGCCATTCTGGCGGCTCAGATCTCGGGTAGAAGAAACAGTTGATCGCCATTCTGGCGGCTCAGATCTCGGGTAGAAGAAACATTTGATGGCCATTCTGGCGGCTCAGATCTCGGGTAGAAGAAACAGTTGATGGCCATTCTGGCGGCTCAGATCTCGGGTAGAAGAAACAGTTGATGGCCATTCTGGCGGCTCAGATCTCGGGTAGAAGAAACAGTTGATGGCCATTCTGGCGGCTCAGATCTCGGGTAGAAGAAACAGTTGATGGCCATTCTGGCGGCTCAGATCTCGGGTAGAAGAAACAGTTGATGGCCATTCTGGCGGCTCAGATCTCGGGTAGAAGAAACAGTTGATGGCCATTCTGGCGGCTCAGATCTCGGGTAGAAGAAACAGTTGATGGCCATTCTGGCGGCTCAGATCTCGGGTAGAAGAAACAGTTGATGGCCATTCTGGCGGCTCAGATCTCGGGTAGAAGAAACAGTTGATGGCCATTCTGGCGGCTCAGATCTCGGGTAGAAGAAACAGTTGATGGCCATTCTGGCGGCTCAGATCTCGGGTAGAAGAAACAAGTGATGGCCATGCTGGCGGCTGAGATCTCGGGTAGAAGGAAAAGTTGATGGCCATTCTGGCGGCTCAGATCTCGGGTAGAAGAAACAGTTGATGGCCATTCTGGCGGCTCAGATCTCGGGTAGAAGAAACAGTTGATGGCCATTCTGGCGGCTCAGATCTCGGGTAGAAGAAACAGTTGATGGCCATTCTGGCGGCTCAGATCTCGGGTAGAAGAAACAGTTGATGGCCATTCTGGCGGCTCAGATCTCGGGTAGAAGAAACAGTTGATGGCCATTCTGGCGGCTCAGATCTCGGGTAGAAGAAACAGTTGATGGCCATTCCGGCGGCTCAGATCTCGGGTAGAAGAAACAGTTGATGGCCATTCTGGCGGCTCAGATCTCGGGTAGAAGAAACAGTTGATGGCCATTCTGGCGGCTCAGATCTCGGGTAGAAGAAACAGTTGATGGCCATTCTGGCGGCTCAGATCTCGGGTAGAAGAAACAGTTGATGGCCATTCTGGCGGCTCAGATCTCGGGTAGAAGAAACAGTTGATGGCCATTCTGGCGGCTCAGATCTCGGGTAGAAGAAACAGTTGATGGCCATTCTGGCGGCTCAGATCTCGGGTAGAAGAAACAGTTGATGGCCATTCTGGCGGCTCAGATCTCGGGTAGAAGAAACAGTTGATGGCCATTTTGGCGGCTCAGATCTCGGGTAGAAGAAACAGTTGATGGCCATTCTGGCGGCTCAGATCTCGGGTAGAAGAAACAGTTGATGGCCATTCTGGCGGCTCAGATCTCGGGTAGAAGAAACAGTTGATGGCCATTCTGGCGGCTCAGATCTCGGGTAGAAGAAACAGTTGATGGCCATTCTGGCGGCTCAGATCTCGGGTAGAAGAAACAGTTGATGGCCATTCTGGCGGCTCAGATCTCGGGTAGAAGAAACAGTTGATGGCCATTCTGGCGGCTCAGATCTCGGGTAGAAGAAACAGTTGATGGCCATTCTGGCGGCTCAGATCTCGGGTAGAAGAAACAGTTGATGGCCATTCTGGCGGCTCAGATCTCGGGTAGAAGAAAACAGTTGATGGCCATTCTGGCGGCTCAGATCTCGGGTAGAAGAAAACAGTTGATGGCCATTCTGGCGGCTCAGATCTCGGGTAGAAGAAACAGTTGATGGCCATTCTGGCGGCTCAGATCTCGGGTAGAAGAAAAACAGTTGATGGCCATTCTGGCGGCTCAGATCTCGGGTAGAAGAAACAGTTGATGGCCATTCTGGCGGCTCAGATCTCGGGTAGAAGAAACAGTTGATGGCCATTCTGGCGGCTCAGATCTCGGGTAGAAGAAACAGTTGATGGCCATTCTGGCGGCTCAGATCTCGGGTAGAAGAAACAGTTGATGGCCATTCTGGCGGCTCAGATCTCGGGTAGAAGAAACAGTTGATGGCCATTCTGGCGGCTCAGATCTCGGGTAGAAGAAACAGTTGATGGCCATTCTGGCGGCTCAGATCTCGGGTAGAAGAAACAGTTGATGGCCATTCTGGCGGCTCAGATCTCGGGTAGAAGAAACAGTTGATGGCCATTCTGGCGGCTCAGATCTCGGGTAGAAGAAACAGTTGATGGCCATTCTGGCGGCTCAGATCTCGGGTAGAAGAAACAGTTGATGGCCATTCTGGCGGCTCAGATCTCGGGTAGAAGAAACAGTTGATGGCCATTCTGGCGGCTCAGATCTCGGGTAGAAGAAACAGTTGATGGCCATTCTGGCGGCTCAGATCTCGGGTAGAAGAAACAGTTGATGGCCATTCTGGCGGCTCAGATCTCGGGTAGAAGAAGAAACAGTTGATGGCCATTCTGGCGGCTCAGATCTCGGGTAGAAGAAACAGTTGATGGCCATTCTGGCGGCTCAGATCTCGGGTAGAAGAAACAGTTGATGGCCATTCTGGCGGCTCAGATCTCGGGTAGAAGAAACAGTTGATGGCCATTCTGGCGGCTCAGATCTCGGGTAGAAGAAACAGTTGATGGCCATTCTGGCGGCTCAGATCTCGGGTAGAAGAAACAGTTGATGGCCAATTTGGCGGCTCAGATCTCGGGTAAAAGAAACAGTTGATGGCCATTTTGGCGGCTCAGATCTCGGGTAGAAGAAACAGTTGATGGCCATTTTGGCGGCTCAGATCTCGGGTAGAAGAAACAGTTGATGGCCATTTTGGCGGCTCAGATCTCGGGTAGAAGAAACAGTTGATGGCCATTCTGGCGGCTCAGATCTCGGGTAGAAGAAACAGTTGATGGCCATTCTGGCGGCTCAGATCTCGGGTAGAAGAAACAGTTGATTGCCATTCTGGCGGCTCAGATCTCGGGTAGAAGAAACAGTTGATGGCCATTCTGGCGGCTCAGATCTCGGGTAGAAGAAACAGTTGATGGCCATTTTGGCGGCTCAGATCTCGGGTAGAAGAAACAGTTGATGGCCATTTCTGCGGCTCAGATCTCGGGTAGAAGAAACAGTTGATGGCCATTTTGGCGGCTCAGATCTCGGGTAGAAGAAACAGTTGATGGCCATTCTGGCGGCTCAGATCTCGGGTAGAAGAAACAGTTGATGGCCATTCTGGCGGCTCAGATCTCGGGTAGAAGAAACAGTTGAAGGCCATTCTGGCGGCTCAGATCTCGGGTAGAAGAAACAGTTGATGGCCATTCTGGCGGCTCAGATCTCGGGTAGAAGAAACAGTTGATGGCCATTCTGGCGGCTCAGATCTCGGGTAGAAGAAACAGTTGATTGCCATTTTGGCGGCTCAGATCTCGGGTAGAAGAAACAGTTGATGGCCATTCTGGCGGCTCAGATCTCGGGTAGAAGAAACAGTTGATGGCCATTCTGGCGGCTCAGATCTCGGGTAGAAGAAACAGTTGATGGCCATTCTGGCGGCTCAGATCTCGGGTAGAAGAAACAGTTGATGGCCATTCTGGCGGCTCAGATCTCGGGTAGAAGAAACAGTTGATGGCCATTTTGGCGGCTCAGATCTCGGGTAGAAGAAACAGTTGATGGCCATTTTGGCGGCTCAGATCTCGGGTAAAAGAAACAGTTGATGGCCATTTTGGCGGCTCAGATCTCGGGTAGAAGAAACAGTTGATGGCCATTTTGGCGGCTCAGATCTCGGGTAGAAGAAACAGTTGATGGCCATTTTGGCGGCTCAGATCTCGGGTAGAAGAAACAGTTGATGGCCATTTTGGCGGCTCAGATCTCGGGTAGAAGAAACAGTTGATGGCCATTTTGGCGGCTCAGATCTCGGGTAAAAGAAACAGTTGATGGCCATTTTGGCGGCTCAGATCTCGGGTAGAAGAAACAGTTGATGGCCATTTTGGCGGCTCAGATCTCGGGTAGAAGAAACAGTTGATGGCCATTCTGGCGGCTCAGATCTCGGGTAGAAGAAACAGTTGATGGCCATTTTGGCGGCTCAGATCAGAATCGGGTAGGTAGAAGAAACAGTTGATGGCCATTCTGGCGGCTCAGATCTCGGGTAGAAGAAACAGTTGATGGCCATTCTGGCGGCTCAGATCTCGGGTAGAAGAAACAGTTGATGGCCATTCTGGCGGCTCAGATCTCGGGTAGAAGAAACAGTTGATGGCCATTCTGGCGGCTCAGATCTCGGGTAGAAGAATCAGTTGATGGCCATTCTGGCGGCTCAGATCTCGGGTACTTTACACCCTCCAGTTGATGGCCATTTTGGGCGGCTCAGACTTTAATACTAAACAGTTATCATGGCCATTCATTCGTCACCTCACACTCGGGTAGAAGAAACATGATGGCCATTCTTCCTACCTCAATTTACTTAATAGATTCACAAGTTTCTCACCTCACTTTACTACTTCCCCCCTAATCATTCCCCAAATTCATTCACGGCTCAACACTTTACTACCTCGGGTAATAATTCCAAACATTCTTCACTCACACTCTTTACTCACTTCCCCCTAAATAATCTTTCCAAAATTCTTACTCAACTTTACTCAAACAGTTCCCCCCATTATCATCCGGCTCAATTTTACCTAACAGTTGATGGCCCTTCTCTTCCCCAACTAATCATCTTCCAAACATTTTACCTGGCCATTTACTCCTCCCCTAATCTTCCCAACATTTTCACCTCAAAACTTTACATCCTCCCCCCTAATCATTCCCAACATTCCTCAGATCAATTTACTCCTCCCCCTAATCATTCCAACATTCTTCACCTCACACTTTACTCCTCCCCCCTAATCATTTCAATATTCTTCCACCTCAATTTACTCCTCCCCCTAATCATTCAAAATTCTTACACCTCAACATTACTCCTCCCCTAATCATTCCAAAATTCTTACTCACATTTACTCCTCCCCTAATCATTCCAAATTATTTTCACCTCACATTTACTCCTCCCCCATAATCATTCAAATTCTTTACCTATAACACCATTACTCCTCCCTAATATCATTCCTAACATTCTTCACATCTCACACTTTACTAATCCCCCTATTCATTCCCAACATTCTTCACTCACACATTTACTCCTCCCCCCTAATCATTCCCAAATTCTTCATAACCACACTTTACTCCTTACCTCCCCTAATCATTCCCAACATTCTTCACCTCACATTTACTCCTCCCCCTAATCATTCCAAACATTCTTCACCTCACACTTTACTCCTCCCCTAATCATTCCCAAATTTTCACCCTAAACTTTACTTCCTGATGGACCTAACATTCTTCACTCACACTTTACTCCTCCCCCCTAATCATTCCCAAATTCTTCACTCAATTTACTCCTCCCCCCTAATCATTCCCAATTAATTCTTCACCTCACACTTTACTCCTCCCCCCTAATCATTCCAAAATTCTTCACCTCACACTTTACTCCTCCCCTAATCATTCCCCAACATTCTTACTCACACTTTACTACTCCCCCTAATCATTCCCAACATTCTTCACCTCACACTTTACTCCTCCCCCTAATCATTCCCAACATTCTTCACTCAACTTTACTCCTCCCCCTAATCATTCCCAACATTCTTCACCTCAACTTTACTCCTCCCCCTAATCATTCCCCAACATTCTTCACTCACACTTTACTCCTCCCCTAATCATTCCCAACATTCCTTCACCTCACACTTTACTCCTCCCCCCTAATCATTCCCAAATTCTTCACCTCACACTTTACTCCTCCCCCCTAATCATTTCCCCAACATTCTTACCTCACACTTTACTCCTCCCCCTAATCATTCCCCAAAATTCTTCACCTCACACTTTACTCCTCCCCCTAATCATTCCCAACATTCTTACTCAACTTTACTCCTCCCCCCATAATCATTCCCCA
Organism: Oreohelix idahoensis; assembly: GCA_024509875.1. Classification (NCBI taxonomy): domain Eukaryota; kingdom Metazoa; phylum Mollusca; class Gastropoda; order Stylommatophora; family Oreohelicidae; genus Oreohelix; species Oreohelix idahoensis. Next base: position 50,834 of record JAMPIV010008389.1, read on the forward strand.
AATTCTTCACCTCACACTTTACTCCTCCCCCTAATCATTCCCAACATTCTTCACCTCACACTTTACTCCTCCCCCTAATCATTCCCAACATTCTTCACCTCACACTTTACTCCTCCCCCTAATCATTCCCAAAATTCTTCACCTCACACTTTACTCCTCCCCCTAATCATTCCCCCCAAAATTCTTCACCTCAACAACACTTTACTCCTCCCCCCCCTAATCATTCCCAAACTCTTCTTCACTCACACTTTACTCCTCCCCCCTAATCATTCCCAACAATTCTCACACTTTACTCCTCCCCCTAATAATTCCCCAACAATCCTCACATACACTTTACCCTTCTCCTTCCCCTTCCCCTTTAAATCCTTCCCCTTCACATTCTTTCACC